>CM022298.1:117370611-117404883 GCA_011799875.1 Thinopyrum elongatum | reverse complement strand
TACCAAAATGCTATTTTGAAGTTTCAAAAATTCTAAAAACAAATCACCATGTTTTATGTATGTATATTACACATGTGTAAATTTTGATGCTCATAAGTAACCATGTGAGTTACACAAAAATGACAAAATCGTGGTTTTGGAAAGATGAACGTGCATGCATTTCACTATTGAAAATCACCATTTTGTCATTTTTGTATAGGTCGCATATTTACTTATCCCATCACCAAACTTTACACAGTGTGTAATATCATACATATGATCACGAAAATTTTTTTCAGATTTTTTGAAACCTTTAATGTGATTTTCAAAGTATTTAAAATAAGGTCCTCCGATACACCCGGGTTCAATATCCACTCTCATTGCAATATGCATCATAAATTCTATTAATGTCAGTTGTGCTAATAATATGCAAAACCCTAAGTTTGGATGCTAGTTTTGCTATGTCTCTACTATTGCAATGATCATGATTGGGGTGATAATGCTTCTTATGATCTTGAAAAATTACTTAAGCCTCATGATGAATATGTTTGCTATAAATTGAAAGTGGGTTTGTAAGAGTTTCAACTTTAGGAATTAATGATCCCACTACTTTGGAGATTGACCGATCTTATGAATTTTTTGATATAAGTGGGCTGGGAAAGTAATGAATTTTGATCCCCACTATTTTGAAAGAGTGTCAACTTTGCATACATGAGGATCATAAAGAGAAAAATTTTGTGATAGCTATATTGTTGAATTTGATTATGATCCTACTTTTAATTATTATGAGAGAGGAAAATATGGTTGTGAAATCTTCATTTACTAATAACCTCTCGTTACTTTGAGTTTGCTATTGTCTCTTTCTCTCTTTGCATATGATAGGATTTGCTTGCCTTGATAATTTGTTTGCCTATAAGATGCCTATGCATAGGAAGTATGTTAGACTTAGATGTGTTTTTCACTACTTTATGATGCTCTCTTTGTGCTTCAATTCTTGTCTTTCATGTGAGCAACATCGAAATTTCAATGCCTAGCTAAAAGGCTTTAAGGAAAAGCGCTTGTTGGGAACACCCAATATTTTTTTTTCTGTTTTTGAATAAATTTTTTCATCTAGCCTCTGTTTAGATGTTTTGGTGTTTTAATTAGGGTTTGTGCCAAGTAAGACCTTCGGGATGGCTTACGGTGATAGTTGATTTGATCTTGCTGAAACATAGAAACTTTGGCATCCAGTCACAGAATTTTCATAACTCACTAGAGCGTTGAAAAACCCTGAATTGTTTGCACAGGATTTATATATGAATTCCTCTGTTTTCCTAATTTTTCAGAATTTTTGGAGTTCAGAAGTATTAGAACATTTCAGATCTTCGCAACTGTTCTGTTTTTTTACAGATTCTATTTTCTTTGTGTTGTTTGCTTATTTTGATGAATCTATGGGTGTATCGGGGGTATGAACCATGGAGAAGTTGGAATACAGTAGATATTACACCAATATAAATAAAGAATGAGTTCACAACAGTACCAAAAGTGGTGATTTTATTTTCTGTACTAAGGACTCACAGTTTTCGGTTGAGTTTTGTGTTGTGAAGTTTTCAAGTTTGGGGTAAAGATTTGATGGACATGGAATAAGGATGGCAAGACCCTAAGCTTGGGGATGCCCAAGGCACCCCATGGTAAATTCAAGGACAACCAAGAGCCTAAGCTTGGGGATGCCCCGGAAGGCATCCCCTCTTTCGTCTTCGTCTATCAGTAAATTTACTTGAGGCTATATTTTTATTCACCACATGATATTGTGTTTGCTTGGAGCGTCTGGTATGATATGAGTCTTTGCCTTTTAGTTTGCCAAAATCATCCTTGCTGTACACACATTTTGATAGGGACACGCATGAATCGTGATTTATTGAATACTCTATGTGCTTCACTATATCTTTTGACTAGGCAATTTTGCTCTAGTGCTTCACTTTTATCTTTTTAGAGCACGGCGGTGGTTTTATTTTATAGAAATTGTTGAACCTCTCATGCTTAACTTATATTATTTTGAGAGTCTTTCTAAACATCATGGTAATTTGCTTTGTTATAAATTTAGTCCTAATATGATAGGCATCCAAGGGATATAATAAAAACTTTCATACAAAGTGCGTTGAATACTATCTGAAGTTTGATTCCTTATGATTGTTTTGAGATATAAAGATGGTGATATTAGAGTCATGCTAGTGAGTAATTGTGGATTGTAGAAATACTTGTGTTAAAGTTTGTGATTCCCTTAGCATGCACGTATGGTGAACCGTTATGTAACGAAGTTGGAGCATGAGGTATTTATTGATTGTCTTCCTTATGAGTGGTGGTCGGGGACGAGCGATGGTCTTTTCCTACCAATCTATCCCCCTAGGACATGCGCGTGTACTTCATTTCGATGACTAATAGATTTTTGCAATAAGTATGTGAGTTCTTTTGACTAATGTTGAGTCCATGGATTATACGCACTCTCGCCCTTCCACCTTTGCTAGCCTCTCTAGTACCACGCAACTTTCGGTGCCATACACCTACCTTTTACCTTCCTCAAAACACCACCATACCTCACCTATTATGGCATTTCCATACCCATTCCAAGATATATTGCTATACAACTTTCAACCGTTCCATTTTATTATAACATGTTCCATTATTGTCATATTGCTTTGCATGATCATGTAGTTGCATAGTATTTGTGGCAAAGCCACCGTTCTAATTTTTATACATGTCACTCTTAAGCCATTGCACATCCCGGTACACCCGCCGGAGGCATTCATATGAGTCATATTTTGTTCTAAGTATTGAGTTGTAATTCTTGAGTTGTAAGTAAATAAAAGTGTGATGATCTTCATTATTAGAGCATTGTCCCATGTGAGGAAAAAATAAAAGAGGCCAACGAAGCCCACAAAAAAAAGAGCCAAAAAGCCCACCAAAAAAAAAAGAGAGAAAGAGAGAAGGTCAATGTTACTATCCTTTTTCCACACTTGTGCTTCAAAGTAGCACCATGATTTTCATGATAGAGTCTCATATGTTGTCACTTTCATATACTAGTGGGAATTTTTCATTATAGAACTTGGCTTGTATATTCCAACAATGGGCTTCATCAAATGTCCCTAGTTTTTTCATGAGCAAGCAACTTGGATGCACACCCACTTAGTTTCTTTTTGAGCTTTCATAAACTTATAGCTTTAGTGCATCTGTTGCATGGCAATCCCACTCACTCACATTGATATCTATTGATGGGCATCTCCATAGCCCGTTGATACGCCTAGTTGATGTGAGACTATCTCCTTCTTTTTGTCTTCTCCACACCCACCATACTCTATTCCACCTATAGTGCTATGTCCATGGCTCACCTCATGTATTGCGTGAAGTTGAAAAGGTTTGGAACATCAAAAGTATGAAACAATTGCTTGGCTTGTCATCGGGGTTGTGCATGATTTGAGTACTTTGAGTGACGAGATGGAGCATAGCTAGACTATGATTTTGTAGGGATAACTTTCTTTGGCCATGTTATTTCAGAAGACATGATTGCTTTATAATATGCTTGAAGTATTATTGTTTTTATGTCAATATTAAACTTTTGTTTTGAATCTTATGGATCTGAACATTCATGCCACAATAAAGAAATAACATGGATAAGTATGTTAGGTTGCATTCCACATCAAAAATTTGTTTTTTACCATTTACCTACTCAGGACAGCAGGAATTAAGCTTGGGGATGCGGATACGTCTCCAACGTATCTATAATTTTTTATTGTTCCATGCTATTATATTATCTGTTTTGGATGTTTTTATAGGCATTAATATGCTATTTTATATTATTTTTGGGACTAACCTATTAACCTAGAGCCCGTGCCAGTTTCTGTTTTTTCCTTGTTTTGAGAGCCTTGCAGAAAAGGAAACCAAACGGAGTCTTAACGGAATAAAACTTCACGATGATTTTTCTTGACCAGAAAAACCCAGGGGACTTGGATCCAAGTCAGAAGAGCCCCGAAGCGGCGGCAAGGGTGGAGGGCACGCCCTGGGGGGCGTGCCCCCTACCTTGTGGGCCCCTCATGACTCCCCTGACCTAGCTCTTCCTCCTATATATTCACATATATTCCAGAACCACAGAGGCATCCATGAAAACACTTTTGCACCGCCGCAACCTTCTGTTCCCATGAGATCCCATCTTGGGGCCTTTTCGGCATCCGGTCGAGGGGGAATCGATCACGAGGCTTCTACATCAACACCATTGCCCTTCCGATGAAGCGTGATAGTTTACCTCAGACCTATGGGTCCATAGCTAGTAGCTAGATGGCTTCTTCTCTCTCTTTGATTCTCAATACAACGTCTCCTTGATGTTCTTGGAGATCTATCTGATGTAATCTTCTTTTGCGGTGTGTTTGTCGAGATCCGATGAATTGTGGATTTTGATCAGCTTATCTATGAATATTATTTGAATCTTCTCTGAATTCTTTTATGTTTGATTTAATATCTTTGTATTTCTCTTTGAATTATCGGTTTGGTTTGGCCAACTAGATTGGTTTTTCTTGCAATGGGAGAGGTGCTTAGCTTTGGGTTCAATCTTGTGGTGTCCTCACCTAGTGACAAAGTAGGGTAGCGAGGCACGTATTGATTGTTGCCATCGATGATAAAAAGATGGGTTTTCATCATATTGCTGAGTTAATTCCTCTACATCGTGTCATCTTACTTAAGGCGTTACTCTCGTCTTTTTATGAACTTAATACTCTAGATGCATGCTGGATAGCGGTCGATGTGTAGAGTAATAGTATAGATGCAGCAGGAGTCGGTCTACTTGACGAGACGCGTGATGCCTATATGCATAATCATTGCCTTGGATATCGTCATAACTTTGCGCTTTTTCTATCAATTGCCCGACTAATTTGTTCACCCACCATATTATTTGCCTTCATAGAGAAGCCTCTAGTGAAACCTAAGGCCCCCGGGTCTATTTTCCATCATATTACTTTCCGATCTACTATTTTCCAATATTTATTTTCAGATCTATTATCAAAAACCCAAAAATATTTTATCTTTGTTTATCTATCTCTATCAGATCTCACCTTGCAATTGACCGTGAAGGGATTGACAACCCCTTTACGCGTTGGGTGCAAGTGTTGATTGTTTGTGCAGGTGTTGGTGATTTGTGCGTTCTTCTCCTACTGGATTGATACCTTGGTTCTTAACTGAGGGAAATACTTACCTCTACTGTGCTGCATCACCCTTTCCTCTTCAAGGGAAAAACCAACGCAAGCTCAAGAAGTAGCATGAGCACCTTTCATAAGGAAAAATATGGTAACACCGAAGGCCCAAGAAGAAACAAATGAATACCTCAACGAAACAAAAGCACACAAAAGGAATTCAAATCACACACCGATCATTGTCACAAATATGGCTATTCACAAACATATGCATGCCTACTTAAGCACACAATCTCGTGGAACTCCGATACTACGATCTAACATGCTGTGACGGTGTGCACGAGGAGAATCAACGTGTGGAGGGGTTGTTGTAAAGATAGCTACAACAATTGCTGGCTCAGCGAGGTAGCATCCTTGACTGTCTCGGAGGAGAGGACGTATTGGTGCCATTGATAACTCCCAAGTATAGGGGATCGCAACAGTTTTCGAGGGTAAGTATTCAACCCAAATTTATTGATTTGCACAAGGGAGCCAAAGATTATTTGCAGGTATTAGCAGCTGAGTTGTCAATTCAACACACCAGGAGATTAATTATCTTTAGCGAAGTGACAGTAGCACAGTAATATGATAGTTTGGATAATGGTTAGCAGTAAAGGTAAGGTAAGAGTGATAGCAATGATTTTGTAGCAAGTGAAAACGTAACAACACAGTAGTAACTTAGCAAGAACAATATATGGGAAATTCGTAGGCATTGGATCGGTGAATTCGTGGATGATATTGCACTTATAACAGTCAACCTAGGGTATACGGCACTACTCAGTTCATAATATAATGTAGGCATGTATTCCGTAAATAGTCATACGTGCTTATGGAAAGAACTTGCATGACATCTTTTGTCCTACCCTCCCGTGGCAGGGGTCCATAGGAAACTAAGGGATATTAAGCCTCCTTTAATAGAGAACTAGAACAAAGCATTAACACATAGTGAATACATGGACTCCTCAAACTACTGTCATCACCGGGAAGTGTCCCACTTCTGTCACTCCTCCGGGGTTGCCGGATCATCACGTAGTAGGTGACTATAACTTGCAAGATCGGATCTAGAACATAGATATAATGGTGATAACAATAACGGTTCAGATCTGAAATCATGGCACCCGGGCCGAAAGTGACAAGCATTAAGCATGGCAGTCATAGCAACATCAATCTCAGAACATAATGATACTAGGGATCAAGCCCTAACAAAACTAACTCGATTACATGATGAATCTCATCCAACTCCTCACGACCAGCAAGCCTACGAGGAATTACTCTCTCCCGGTGGGGAGCATCATGAATTGGTGATGGAGAAGGGTTGGTGATGACGAAGATCGAAGATCCCCCTCTCCGGAGCCCCAAACGGACTCCAATCTGGCCTCCCGATGAAGAACAGGAGTGGGCGGCGGCTCCATCTCGTGAAACGCGATAATTCTTTCTCCCGGTTTTTTTTCCCCGAAAAAGTGATTTTATAGTATCAGTTGAGGTCTGTGGGGCCACCAGGTGGGACACCCCCCACCTGCACGCCAGGAGGGGGGCGCGCCCTGGTGGGTTGTGCCCACCGGTGCCCCCCTCCGGTGGTTCTTGACTCCAGCAAAATAATGTACAGAAGGAAAATGCAAGCTAGTGGCGATGACACCCGACACCCCTCTCTCATCCCCCACTATCAAAGTGCGGTAAAAACCATCAAACTCTACGGGCCAGGTTCTCTTAAATCCCCAACAGAAGGATCAAGCATATGCCACAAAATTCAGTGAGTGGTATTTGATGGGTTTCAGCATATAAATTAAACTGCACCTCAGGAGGATTATTCCTACTTATGAAATGAAAACTTTGCACAAAGGAGTTTGTGAGGAGATATATTGTTCACACTCAGCTGCGATGAAGTCGGAGAGGCCAGCTTTAGCAGCAAATTGTGCAAACTCTTGACGGATTCCGCTCCATCCATGAATGGGTTGTGCGGCCATTCGCATGGCCGTACCTCCGCCATTCTCTGGGTGCGGAGGTCATTATCCGACGACTCCCCAATAACTCCCTTGGAGTTCTTCTTGGAAGCAAACTTCCTAAAGAACTCATCTTTTTCCTATGAACAAAATTCTGAAATTTTTAGTCCACAAAATTTTCTCACAAAACTTCACAAGATTGATAGCAACTACTCATAGGGATGCATAGAGGCCATATCAAGCATTCAAACTACTTAGTATTCTAAGAATTAAACATGCAAGCTCATCTACAGCAGCACCAAGAGTAGCTAATTATTCAAAGTATAACCCACTAAAGCAAAAACTAATTGGACCAATGGAGGAGTCACATACCAAATAGCAATCCCCCAAAACAGTTTCGAAAACGGAGCTTCGAGCAAAGAATCGAAATCCACGTTTGAGAGCAGAACACGAGAGAGAGAGAGAGAGAGAGCAATGGTGATTTTTTTCTGGAGGTAGGTGATGACATGGGCTAAAAGATAATTGAGGGGGCCCACGTGGTGACCACAACCCACCAGGGCGCGCCTAGGTTGCTGGCGCGCCCAGGTGGGTTGTGCCTACCTGGTGCACCCCCTCTGATATTATTTGCACCAAAAATTCTTATTATTCAGAGAAAAAAATCGTATTAATTTTCACATTCTGAAACTTTATTTTTTGGGTCATTTTTTATTGCACGGAGAATTCAGAAAACAGACAAAGCATGACATTTTTTTATTTAACTAAGAAAAACAGAAAATAAAAGTAAAGACAAAAGGTAGTGTTTACTAATTTCATCGACTTCATACCTCTCAAAAATGATCCATTAATAAGGTTGATCAAGTCTTATTAACAACCACTTTCGATTAGCATAAACCGAAGAATTTCTAAAACACTAAGTTACCTCAACGGGGATATGCATGTCCCCAACATTAGCATTACATATTTCTTTTTGGTAGTAGGTAGATGTAGTTGAAAACTTCCAATATGAGTGTCGGAGATTTTTCAATAACATTAACACCATTCACTTGGAATTGTTTCTTGGAAAGTGCACCGTATGCTCATACCATTGATATGAAAGTGACCTTGCTTTTGTTGCAATCAATAACAGCCCCTGCATGTTCAAGAAAGGTCTACCAAGGATAATCGACATTTTGTCGTCCTCGGGCATCTCAAGTATACCAAAGTCAGTTAAGATAGTAACATTTGCGACAACAACGGGCACTCTCCTCACAAATACCGATAGGTATAGCAGTTGGTTTGTCAGCCATTTGCAAAGATATTCATTTGTTGTGATTTTATTCAATCAAGTCTTTTATATAAGAGAAAGGCATAACACTAACACCAGCTCCTAAATCACATAAAGCAGTTTTCACAATATTCCTTTTGATGAGCAAGGTATAGTTGGTATTCCTGGATCTCCTAGTTTTTTAGGTACTCCATCCTTAAAAGATAATTAGCAAGCATGGTGGAGATTTCAGCTTCCGGTATTTTTCTCTTGGTTGTGATGATGTCTTTCATATACTTTGCATAAGGGGCCATCTTTAATATGTCAGTCACGCGTGCGCAAAAAGACTGGCCTAAGATTTTAGCAAAGCGTTCAAATTCTTCATCATCCTTCTTCTTAGTTGGTTTAGGTGGAAAGGGCATAGGTTTCTGAACCCATGGTTCTCTTTCCTCGCCATGTTTTCTAGCAACAACACATCTCTTTTATCTATCTTTTATTCTTGACTTGTGGGTTATCGATCAACACGTTTTATTTTCAACATCATTGTCTGGTTCTTTATCATTGTTTGAGTGTCTTCATGAACTTCATCATACTTTTTCATATCAGAAGGTGAGTGTTCATTACCAGATTGAGTTTCAGCATCAGAAATAAAACAACATCGTTATTAGCTTCAGGAGGTTTTTCTATTTCAGGTTCACTAGAGGTATGCAAGAGTCCTATCATTTTTCTTCTTCTTTTTCTTTTGTGAAGGACTAGGTGCATCAGTGTTAACTCTTTGAGAGTCTTGTTCAATTCTTTTTGGGTGACCCTCAGGGTAAAGAGGTTCCTGAGACATTCTACCCCCTCTAGTCATTACTCTAACAGCATGATCATTGATATTATTGTTCATTTCATCAAGCAATTCTCTTGGGATTTAGCAACTTGTTCTAGTTGAGTTTGAACCATAGAGGCATGTTTTCCTACACCTCTAACATCATTGGTAATTCAAATAACAAGTCACTCACGAGCAGCTCATATCAGAGTTGTATTTCAATTGCTTCATAACATTGGCATTGAAGAGCTCTTGCTTTCTAATGTAATTATCAAACTCATAAAGGCATTGACTAGGATGCATATTTTGTTGTTGTCATTACCATTGAATTTCATTAAAAAAATTACCTCTACCACCTTAGGTAGTGGTGATGTTTCAAGTCCATGTATTTCTTCAATAGGAGGTAAATTTTTGACATCCTCAGCTTTAATACCCTTTTCCTTCATAGATTTCTTTGCCTCTTGCATATCTTCAGGACTGAGATATAAGATACCCCTCTTCTTCAGAGTAGTGTGTACACGGTGTTTTCGGGAAGATTCCAATCATCATAATTTTTCAATATGTTATTCAATAGTTCTTCAGCTTGTCAACAGTTCGTTCCCTGAAAACACAACCCACAACTATCTAGGAAATCCCTAGAAGCATCGGTTTAGTCCATTATAGAAGATATCAAGTATTTCATTTTTCTTAAGAGGATGATCAGGCAGAGCATTAAGCATTGAGAAGCCTCCCCCAAGCTTGTGGGAGACTCTCTCCTTCAATTTGCACAAAGTTAATATTTCCTGTAAGGCAGCTTGTTTCTTATGAGCAAGAAAATATTTTTCAAAGAAGTAGTAGATCATATCCTGGGACTACGCATACAACCAGGAGCAAGAGTATTATACCAAGTCTAGCATCACCTTTAATGAGAATGGAAATAATTTGAGAATATAATAGTAGCGAATTTTATCCTCATGAGCAAAGGGTGGCTATGTCATTCAACTTAGTTAAGATGTGCCACAACAGTTTTAGTTTCATAACCATGGAAAGGATCAGATTCAACCAAAGTAATTAACTCTGGGTTGACAGAGAATTCATAATCCTTGTCATCAACAAAGATAGGTGAAGTAGCAAATTAGGATCACATTTCATTCTAGCATTCAAAGATTTTTTTCAGTTTGCATAATATTTCTTAAGATCATCTCTATCATTGCAAGCAAGAAAGTTTCTAGTTTTGTCTCCTCATCCATAACATAACCTTTCGTATCTTGGCAATTCATATCTAGGAGAACTAGGTCTAATAGGTGTTTCAAGATTTCAGTTTCAAGATCTTCATCAGTTTCAGCATTCTCAAAAGCTTTAGTTCTAGCAGTTGTTCATCAAGAATTTCACCTATGGCACATTATCATCAACAAGGTACGACATCATCATGAGTATCATTCATAGCAGAAGTAGCATCATCAATAACTTGCGACATATCAGGATTAATAGCATGTGGTGGTGTTGCAAGTCTACTTATTAAAAGGTGAATCAGTACAGAGCTAGATGTCAGTTCCTTACCTCCCCTTTGTCTTAGAGGGAAAAATCTTAGTCTTAGCATCCTTCGATTCTTCATAGTGATAATTTGATAATAATCCCAAGTGACTCAACAAATATAGCTATGCTCCCGGTAATGGCGCCAGAAAATGGTCTTGATACCCACAAGTATAGGGGATCACAACATTTTTCGAGGGTAAGTATTCAACCCAAATTTATTGATTCGACACAAGTGAAGCCAAAGAATATTTGCAGGTATTAGCAGCTGAGTTGTCAATTCAACCACACCTGGAGATTAATTATCTGCAGCAAAGTGATCAGTAGCACAATAATATGATAGTTTGGGATAATGGTAGTAGCAGTAAGATAACGGTAACATTGATGCAATGATTTTGTACACGTGTAACAATACAGCAGCAGTAGTAACTTAGCAAGAACAATATATGGAAATTCGTAGGCATTGGATCGGTGAATTCGTTGGATGATATGTACACCCCTTGTCATTAGCCACAGTAATCACTTTTGATAATGACAAGTCGGCAAGTTTAACAGTGCGGATCATCATTAGCATCATATTGCATTTCAACTCCTAAGTCAAAATTCAAATTTAAATTAAAGTGGAGATAAAAGTTGTTCAAACATAGAAACTAAAATGTTCAATCAATGTAGATAAATCAGAGGCCATGACAAAATTGTAAACAACATTATTGAAATTGGATAAGTGACTCAATCATCCTCAAATAGTGGCTGAAAATAATATTAATAACCTTTTTATTTATCCAAAATTAATATGAAATGGTATTTTGCCCAACTAGTTTTTGGTGATAGGATATTTGCCCTGTATTTTATGAGCTAGGTCACTAATTTTGTAAAAATCATTTGGGGCCTGGCTATTGCGAAACAGAAACTAAGAATAATAAAAAGAAAAAGGCAAGAAATAAAAAAAAATGAAAAGAAAAACACCCCCCCCCCCGGCCCAACTGGGCCTCAGTCCAGCAGGCTGCCCATCCCACTCTCCTATATGGCCTACCCCGGCCCCCCCAAAACCCAACCCCCAGTCACCCCACCCTCATTCCCTCCCCCTCTCCCGATCCAGACAGGATCGGGCTCGACCCCGGCCTCCCCCGTCGCCGACGCCCGCCTCGCCGCGCTTGGACGCCGTCGCCACCGTCTCCCCGTCGCCGACTGCCCGACCCCGCTCCCCTCGCCGACCACCTCGGCCTCGCCCCCTCGTCCCTCACGCCGTGACCTCGTCCTCCTCCCCCCTCCCCGCCCTCCTCCCCTCCCCGCTCTCGCCCCTCCGTCCCGCGCCCCTCCTCCTCTCGCTCCTCGCCTCCTCCCATCGCTTTTTCCTCACCCCTCCACTCCCCTCCGCCCGCCTCCCGTTCCTCCCCTTTCTCCCCCTTCCCCTCCCCCTTCTCCCCCCCCTCCTCCGCTTTCCGCCCCGCCTGACCTCCGCCCCGCCTGTCGGCCGCTGCTGCTCGCCCATGCCAGCCCTCGTGCTTTCCGCGCCCCGCCCCCCCCACTGCCCCCCCCCGCGCTCGTCGCGCTCGCCCCTCCGTGGACCCCCCCAGGGGTCCAGTCTGGGCCGGTCCCCCCTCCCCTGCTGCGCTCCCCACTCTGCCGTCGTCCTTCCCCCCACGTCCCACCCCTCCCCTCGCCCCGTCCCCCCTCCCCCCCCCCCGCCCCCCCACGACCGCCCCTCGGTGCTAGTGGTCCTGCTACGTCGGCGCCCAGCCCCAGAATGTTTTAGAAAAAAAATAAGAAAATAAAACAAAATTATTAATTAATAGTTAATTAATTAGTAAATTAATTAAATTAATTAACCCTGATAATTAATCTAATAATTAGTTAGTTTAATTAAACAGTAATTAATTAGCTAAACCCTAATTAGACAAACAGTCAATGACAGGTGGACCCCACCTGTCAGTTGACTGCTGACGTCATGCTGATGTCATGATGACGTAGCATACACTGTTCCGGATAATGTTGAATTTAAATAAATAATAAATTCGAAAATTTTTTAAAACTTAAAAATCATATTAATAAACCGTAACTCCGATGAAATAATGTATACATGAAACTTGCTCAGAATTCCGATACGAACCGGAATACGCCCTCCGTATTCCTATCAGATGCCTGTAGCTATATGAACATCGAACTTTTGACCGATTTTGATAAATGAATAGTGCCCAACTTTAATTAAATGAATCCGAATAAATTACTAAATTAACTAAATCATTTAGTTAGGCAGTAGAACACCCCGACATATCATTTAGAAATGTCATGCATATTGTTTGTTTTTTGCCGTGAATTTATTGTTTCTCTCCCTCCTTCTCTCTCGATAGACGCCGAGACACGACGACGACGCTGCACCTGGGTACGACTACACTACCGACGAGCAGCCCGTTAACGATCCCTCTCTCTTGCCAGAGCAACCAGGCAAGCCCTCCCCCCTTGAGCATCCAGATATCGCCCTATCCATTTCTCCTTGCTTGCATTGATTTTGCTACTTTAATGTATGCTCCTATTCCGATGCATAGCCTGCTTTTGTACATGTTCATTGTTACCTTACCTGCCTATGATAAACTGTTTAATATAGGTTGGTAGTGAACCATCAGTGACCCCACCACCTTACCCTTTGTCACCCCCTGCTTGATCATCGCGACGGCGATCAATGTGATCGTCGACCAGAGACCGACGCTCCACTTCACACACCCCCCCCCCTTAGTTGTACGACTTTGCATATTTTACTGTCGAGTGCCGAGGGTGATACCTCGAAACGCACTCCTTGATGAATACCTGCAGTGTACTGTTCGGTTGTGGTCATCGAGGGTGATTCCTCCTTCCTCCCTTCCGATACGACTCTGTCGTGCAACCCCCTCAGTGTGAAACCTCGAGGGTGATGCCTCATACGTTCACCCTGATGATTTCGTCGAGTGATCCGCCGAGGGTGATTCCTCGGGTTTCCACCTTGATGTTATGACCACACGGTTACCTTTGACCTTTTTTACAGGCGGGTCCACCCTGGTGGGTGCCCGCTGGGGATCTATGTTGTCGGGTGTGCCGAAGGGCACTCGAGTGTGATATTGTGCGGAGCATCAGAGACTCTGATTGTCTCCGCGTGATACTAAATGAGCCTATTGGATTTGGGTGTGTGATCTGAGTGGGTCGACGTGCCCTATACGCACTACCACCACGCGGGATAATGGTATTGGGCCCTCTCGATGTACTTTCTCCCCGAAAGCTCGTCAGACGTCACGATTCACCGTGCGGGCTGATCGCCGGGACTGGGCTGGATACTTCACTACGAGTTCAGTGTCGCGCCTGCACCCCGGCCAGCCACGCAACGCGCAGTGCCCAGGCGATGGCCCAAGACCTCTGGGTGCATAGTTAATACGACGTTGCTGACCCTCTGCCGAGCCTAGGTAGGGCGCGCTGCTTCGTGTTGATCTTCCGAGGCTGGGCATTACCCAGCAAGTGGGTCCGACCAAATTTGATCGAGTTGTGTTGGGTAACAGTAGTGCACCCCTGTGGGATGAATAATCTATCGATACCGGTCCTACGGTAAAGGACGCTCAGTTTTGTGTATCCCGATCTACGATCTACTACTGAACTGGTACTTGTTACTTAATTGAAGCTTTGGGTCGCTTTCTTCGCTGGGAGTCGAGGAAGGATCTCTAGGCTTTGCTTCAACATTTTTGCTAAATAAAATGCTATCTACTCTCTTCTAACTGCTGCAAGATGATGGCTTCGTGAAGATGCTAGTCTTCGATATGACTAGGCCTTCCTCTCTATTCTGGCATTTCTGCAGCCCAGTCCACATATACAGCCTTTCTCCATTGATAATTTGCATATGTAGTATAGATCCTTGCTTACTGAGTACTTCGGATGAGTACTCACGGTTGCTTTACTTTCTCTTTTCCCCATACCCCCACCTGATGATACATCAGACGATGGAGTCCCGAGCCAGATGCCACCACAGGATCTTCACCAGGAGGGTCCAGAGGGCACGCACTACTGGATCAAGCCAGCCGACCAGGAGTAGGATCGGAGGCTCCCAGGCAGGAGGCAAACGCATTTCGATCTAGAGAGTCGTTGTTGTGGCTAGCCTCTTAAGGCAAAACTTGTCTAACTATGTCTGTACTCAGATAATATTTGTATGACTGACTTATGTATTCGGATCTTCGTGATCCCTGGTCTGTAATATGTGGATCTCCGTTTAAATTGCGTTAGAGTTGTGTTGTGATATCTTCCCGTGAGTCCATGTGCTTGATCGTGCATGTTTGCAGTGTATGTTAGTGCACGATTGAGTCGGGGGCGCCACAAGTTGGTATCAGAGCCGACTGCCTGTAGAAGCCCCTTTCAATTCCCTGGCCGAAATTGAGTCTAGAACATCGAAAAATTAATTACTACTACTTGGCTGTGTGGCTTACGGCCCACGTCGCCAACTGGGTGGTGTTAGGATCTTTTATTCCTCGTCTATACTCTGGGACTCTGATCTCTCTTCTATTGGGTTAAATAAATTTTACTAACGCCGACACTTAGGATCTCGTAAATCCCGTCTACCCGAGAGCTGGATATCTGTGCGATTTCCCTGTCTTTGATCTGATTGTCGATACATTTTTCCTTTCCATTGTTTTTGTTTAACCTTTCTCTCCGAGTTGTGTTAAACTTCTCATTGTCATTTGACAATCCTGAATTTCCTCTGTTTCAGATGATCGTTTGTTCCACACATCCTACGACACAGCTTGTGCTTCGCACTTGGGCTCGTGAGGCCCCTGGTTTTCCAGCGGTCCTGACTCACTCTCATGACAGACTTGGCTACCGCTGGTACCGCCGATTACATGGTCTACGAGGTTACCGCGAGTTCAACCAGGAGCAGTACCATGCTAGAGATGCTACTAGATACCACAGCTATCTGTCCCTGCACGACCTCGTCCTACGACCCGCGCGTTCTGATTCGTGCAACTCAGGCTCTGGATCGCACTGTTCGGGCTCTTGCCGTCGAGTTGGTTGCCACCAAGTACTTCTCTACGAGGCTAATGAACGATTTGCTACCCGTTGTTCATGCAGGGATACATCCGGAGCACATCCTTTACCCGCAGGACTCAGATTTATGCTGGTATTGATTGGCCTGCTGTTGGGGCCACCACCCTACATGTGGACCTCTTCTTACAGCTCGAGACCGGGTTATGCATCAAGTGCCATGGAGCACAGGATCCTACCACGACAAACATTTGTCTCCGCACTTCAGTTACCCTGTTTCATTGGTTTTCCCCGACGTTAATGTAGCCTTGCTATGTCTCATTGTGTACTTCCTTACCGCGTGCCTCGCGCCGCCTAGTATGTCTAGCTTTTGAATTTGCGCCGTTATGCTGTCTGCATGTACCCGACTCTGTGTATGGATCTGTATGTCTTAATCGACTACAGTTATGTATTGTTACACTACTATTTTTGGTCGATTTACATCATGCTTGTCGCTAAAACACTCGCCATTGCTTGTTACTAAACTACCCTGTTGATCTTAGAGCAGGATGGTTAGACCAGGTGGTCGTGGTCTGTGTACCCTTGAACGCCCACCACTTCAGACTATATGCACGCTATGATGCAACAGTTTTGAGCTCAACCGTCAGTTTACACTGGAATCATGGCTCAGTTCGCATCCAGAACAACCAGAACCAGAACACCTGCCTCAATAACTTTGACAGAGTTTTTATGCGACTCAACCCCAACTCAGTTCGGCAACTCTGACAAGCCACCTGGATGCTGATGACGGCCTCCGCGACATCACTCAAAGATGGAGTCTGCTAATGTCCCCCCTGCCAACTTCATCAACTTCGCGGCCTTTTTCTTAAAGGGCCCCCGCGCTCAATGGCTGGACACACACAAGCTACTGCACCTGTCTGGAACAGTGGTACCTGGTATGAATTCCAGGCTGCTTTCCGTGCCCGTTATTCCCTCAGGCAATTATGGAACGGATGAAGCTCCAGTCCGCAACCTCACTGGGCAATCAAGACTGTCGAAACTTACCCAACGGAATTTCTAGACCTCTCCCCTATGCTGAAGAAGACATCGCCACGTATTCCCGTCACAAGAGTTTCGTAATGGACTCCACCCAGACCTTGAGCTAGCCCTTGCTCCTCAAGACTTCAACGCTTTCTACTCTTGTGAACAAGGCTATTCCTGGTTGAGACAGCTATCCAGATGAAACACAAGGACTCCGCAGAAGGCGCTATTCGTGATGCTGATCTCATCTTACGGGCTCAACACAGAAGCGTCGAGTCTGAGATTCCCAAAAACGTCGTTTCCTCGTCCAAATGCCCCTGCGCCAAGAACAACTATGCTCCCACACGTACCTGCCTCATCCCCCGCTGAGGCAGCCAAGAGCTCAAGCTATTCAAAACAATGCTCCTCTTCATCCTCAAGATTGTCTGTGCTTCAATTGCCGCAAACCGGTCACCAGGCTAAAGCTGCCGCCAGACTCAGAATCAGTTGGCTTTTTCCTCGTACTGGCCGTGGCAATGGTCGTGGCAACAATCAGACCCGCAGACATAATACTGGGTCTGCGCACATGGTCGGGACACGCTTACAACATTGATATTGAAGAAGTCCAGGTCAACCCGCTATATGCTGTGAGGGGTACCCTTTTCGTTAACTCATACCCCTTCTGTATTATTTGATCAGGCATCGCATTCCATTCATGTCAGAAGCATTTGCATTGCGCATGACATTGCATTTCAAAGATGAATCTGCCAGTAGATATCCGCACCCCTGGAGGTCAGTGTCAAACCACTATGATGGCACACAATGTTCCGTTGAATTAAGGGATTAGAATTCCTTGTTCGCCCATTATCCTGAGTCTTCCACCATAGACCTCATCCTCGATGGATTGTTGAAGCTCACATTGCTTCAATCAATTGTGCCACTAAAGTTATCCAACTTCTTCACCCCCCGATGAGATAGTGAACTATACCGCGCCCCGCATTACACGGACGCTGAAGCTCAGATATATGTTCTGAATGCTTTGAATGCCTCACCTTGGAAGGGAATCGAGAACGTTCCTGTCGTTGAGATTTTTCGACGTATTTCTAGAGGAACTTCCAGGAATACCCCCGGGCTAGAGCTGTCGAGTTTGTCATTGACTTGAAGCCATGGCAACTGTCCCTATTGCCAAGCGTCCTTATAAGATGCCCTCCGCACCAACCTTCTCGAGCTTAAGGAAGAAATCGACAAGTCACTTAGGAAAGGTTTCATCCGCCCCCAGTTCCTCTGCTTGGGGAGCACCTTCACTCTTCGTTAAGAAAAGATGGAACTAAACCATTGGTTCAGGATTATCGGCCCATTAACCAAGCCACAATCCAGAATAAATACCCACTCCCGGATCAATGATCTTTATGATCAGCTTGCTCTGATCCTCTGTCTTCTCGAAACCGACTTGAGGTTGGGTTATCATCAGATCCGTGTTCGTGAAGAGGATATCCCGGACTGCCTTTGTTACTCGATATGGCTCATATGAGTACACCGTCATGTCCTATTTGGTTTAACCAATGCTCCAGCAATTTTCTCCCGGTTGATGAACTTAATCTTCATGGATTACCTTGACAAATTCGTCGTGGTTTATTTAGATATATCCTTATTATATTCCAAGAATGAAGAAGAACTGCTGAAAATCTTCGGCTGTATTGGAGGAAGCTATGAGAATCTCAGTTGTATGCTAAATTCTCCAAGTGTGAATCTTTGGTCCTGAAGTGCCTATCTTGATCTGTGATTTCCAAGGATGGCATTGCTGTTAACCCTCGAATGAGTTCAGGCTATTCTTGACTGGACTCCCCCGAAGAATGTCAAACAGTCAGAAGTTTTCTCGGACTTGCTAGTTACTTGCCGTCCGATTGTTGAGATAACTTTTCCACGATTGCAAAACCATTGACACATTGCTTCACAAGGTGTTTAATTTGGGGAGTGGACAGAAAGATTCAAGAAAGTTCAGACTAAAAGATAAGTTACATCTGCCCCAGTACTAGCCCCCCGGATTCCCAAAAGGATTTTCGTGATATACTGTGTGCATTCTCGTCAAGGATTAGGCTGTGTCCTAATGCAAGAGCGTAAAGTGATTGCTTATTGCCTCTCGACAATTGCGTCCTCATGAGAAAATTATCCAGTGCATGACCTTGAACTTTCTGCGGTTATTTATGCCTTGAAGCTATGGCGACATTACCATTCTCGGTAATCATTGCGAGATATACACGTATCATCAAATCATTTGAAGTATTTATATACTCAACCAGGTCTGAACCTTCCAACAACAAAGATGGCTCGAGACAATTGCTGATTATGATATGAATATCTCATACACCCCCTGGCAGAGCTAATGTAATGGCCGATGCTTTGAGTCTCAAGGCTTATTGCCAGCAACCATATGGTTCAGAGACGCAACCTCTTCTGCATGAAGAGCTTCCGCAAATTGAACCCTCCATATGGTCTACAGGGTTACTCAATACCCTGGTTGTTGAACCAATTTAGAAACACAACATTAAGAACCTATCAACGGTATGAACTCTGAAGTTGAAAGGATCAAGCGATACCTCAAAAAAAAGAAAGCCGTCGGAATTCCATCTTGATGATGATGGGATCCTATTCTTCCAACACCGTCTCTTCGTACCCAAGTTCAAGGATGATATAGAAACGTTATGCTAGGACGCTCATGACACTCCTCTGTCAATTCAATCCTGGTAGCACAAAGATTGTACCGTGACATTTGTCAAGATACTGGTGTGGCCTAATATGAGCGAGACATTGCTCGCTATGTTTTCTGAGTGTGACGTCTGCCACACATTAAGCAGAACATCAAAGGCCGCTGGAACTCTGCAACAACCCTTGAAATTCCTGAATGGAAATGTGACAAGGTCCAAATGGATTTCATTACTACTGGTTTTCCCAATCTCAGAAGGGTCATGATGCTATTTTTGTCGTCATGGACCGATTCTCAAGGTGTCTCACTTTCTGCCAGTTAAGGAGACATCACTGCTAGCCAGTTCGCAACTTGTATTTTTCCCGAATGTGTCACTCCATGGTGTTCCGTTGGAGATCAGTTCTGATCGTGGCAGCCTCTTCACCTCCAATTCTGGAAGTTTCCAAGAAGTATGGGACCCCATCTGTCTTTCAGCACCGCTTTCACCCTCATGTCACGGGTCAAGTTGACGAGTTAATCAAGTGCTTGAAGATATTCTTTGAGCTTGTGTCATCTCCTTCGGTAAGAAATGGAAAGAATCTCTCCCGTTGCCGATTCTCTTACACAATAGCTATCAGGCTAGTTTGAAGATGGCACCGTTTGAAGTTCTTTCGAGCGTAAGTGTCAACCCCTCTGAATTGGTCAGAAACGGGGGAACGCTCACTCGTCGACGGACATTATCCAACAAGCTGAAGAACAAGTCCGCATTGTCCGTGAACATCTGAAAACTGCTCATCTCGCAGAAGAGCAACTATTACCGAAACACCAGGAAATGGTCGTATCAACCTGGCGAACAAGCTTACCTACTTCGCATCACTCCATTGAAAGCACTCATCGTTTCGAATCAAAGGCAAGTTAGCTCCTCGCTACATTGGCCTGTTCCATATTCTTGCCCGTCGAGGAGAAGTGGCTATCATTTGCAATTGCCGCCAAATCTTTCTCAGGTCACTGATTCTTTCATGTTCCCAACTCCGTCGCCGCTTCAAGGATCCTATTCGAGCTGTGGATATGAAGTGCTTGAATTCGGGAAAGCTGTCTATCCAGAACATCCCATCCGTTATTCTTGATCAAGCTGAACGGCGACTCGTCAGAAGTCAATCAAATTCTCCAAGGTTCAGTGGTCGCCATTCTGAAGATGAAGCCACTTGGGAACGCGAGATCGTCTTCGCGAAGAATACCCCCTTTCTTTCATCTTCCTCTTAATTCTCGGGACGAGAATTCTTGATAATGAGGAGAATTGTAACAACCCCTTGTCATTAGCCACATAATCACTTTTGATATGACAAGTCGCATTTTCACAGTGCAGGATCATCATAGCATCTTATTGCATTTCAACTCCTAAGCAAATTCAAATTTAGAATAAAGTGGAAGATAAAGGGTTGGTTCAAAACTAGAACTAAAATGTTCATCAATAGTAGATAATCATGAGGGCCATGACAAAATTGTAAACAACATTATTGAAATTGGGATAGTGACTCAATCATCCTCAAATAGTTGCTGAAAATAATAATTAATAACCTTTTTGTTTTTATCCAAATAAATATGAAATGGTATTTTTGCCCAACTAGTTTATTGGTGATAGGATATATTGCCGTGTTTTTTAGCTAGTCACGAATTTTGTAAAAAACAGTGGAGGCGTGGCTTTTGGCGAACAGAAACTCAACACATAAATAAAACAAAAGCAGAGAAAATAAACAAATGAAAAGAAAACAAACCCCCCCCTGCCGCACCACTGGGCCTCAGCCCAGCAGCCGGCCCACCCCACTCTCCTATAGGCCTACCCCCCGGCCACCCCCCCCCCTGAACCCTAACCCCTAGTCAACGCCACCCTCATTTCCCTCCTCCTCTCCCGATCCAGATCGGGAATCGGGCGGGGACCCGCCGCCCGCCGTCGCCGCGCCGCCCCCGCCTCCAGATCCGTCGCCTCGCTTGGAGACGCCTCGCCAACCTTCTTCCCTGTCCTCCGACTGCCCGTCCCCCCGCCTCTTCTTCCCTCGCCTGACACCACCCTCGAGCCGTCGCCGTCCCTCAGTCCCTGCAACACCGGTGATGACCTCCTCGCGCCTGCGCGCAGTCCTCCGCACTCTGCCCGACTTCTGCCCTCCCTCCCTCTCCGTCCTCTCTACGCGCTCGCGCGCTTCTCACCTCAGGACCTCCTCTCTCTCCTCCCGCCAAGGCCTCGTTGGCCTCATCCATCGCACTCCCGCACCACTGCGCCCCGGGTCTCCCCTGCCGGCGGCCCCTGCTCCGCCGCCGCCGTTGCGCCCCGCCCTTCGCCTTTCCGACCCCGCCACCCCTGCCGTGCGCCTTTCTTCTCCCCCTCTTCCGCCTCCTTCTTGCCTCCGGCCCGGCGCCAGCCCCACTCTCCCTCCGTCGTCTCTCTTCTCTTCTCCCTCCACTCTCTCGGATCCCCTCCAGTCCTCGTCTCTTCTCTCATCCCACGTTCCGTCCTCGTTCCTTTCCCTCGCTCCCTCCTCCCTCGCCATCACCCTTTCTCTTTCCTCCTCTTGGTGACTCTTCTATATCTCCTTTCGCGGCCCACTCTCGTCCCTCTTTCCTTCTCCCTTGGTCTTAGTTGGAGCAGAGGATGCCTCCCGTCTCCTTCCGCCCCTGTACCTATACAGACGGGGCCCGAGCCCCAGAATATTTTAGAACAAAAAACGAAATTATTAAAATTAATAGTTAATTAATACTTAATTAATTCGTAAATTAATACCTTGTTTCAGTTATCTAATTAATTAGTTAGTTTAATAAATAGTAATTATTAGCTAAACCCTAATTAGACTAACCTCAATGACAGGGTGGACCCCACCTGTCAGGTTGACCTAGCTGATAGTCATGCTGAATGTCATGATGACATCATCATACCTGTTGTGGATAAGGTTGAATTTAATCAATAATAAATTCAAGAAAATGTTTAAAACTTAAGAAAACATAATTAATAAGCGTACCTCCGATAAAATAATTTATACATGAAACTTGCCTTGGCTCAGAATTCTGATACGAACCCGAATACGCCCCCTCCGTATTCCTGTCAATGCCTCTAGCTATATGAACATTGAACTTTTAATACCGATTTCGATAAATGAATAGTGCCCAACTTTAATTAAATGAAGTCCGATAAATTCCTAAATAACTAAACATTTAGTTAGCATTAAATACCCTCGGCATATATTTAGACATGTCTGCATACTGTTTGCATTTTTGCCATATTTATTGTTTCGTCCCCCGTCCTTCTCTTCTCATCTTTCGATAGACGCCGAGACCGACGACGCTGCAAACTGGGTACGACTACACTACCGATGAGCATCCGTTGACCGATCCATCCTCTTGCCAGAGCAACGCATGCAGCCCCCCCCCTTGAGCATCCGATATCGCCCATTCTCCATTTCTCCTTCTGCATTAGATGTTTTTGCTACGTTCTGTATGCTCCAGTCCGATGCATAGCCTGCGTTTGTCCTGTTCAATTGTTTACCTTACCTACCTATGAAATCTGTTTTAGTATAGGTTGGTAGTGAACCCTCAGTGACCCACACCACTTACCCTGTCCGCCCCTGCTGATCATCGACACACGATCATATGTTATCAGTCGACCAGAGACCGACACCCTCACTTCACACCCCCCCTTAGTTGTACAACTCTCATAGTTCCTGTTCCGAGTGCCGAGGTGATCCTCGAAACGCACTCCTATGAATACCTCTGCGTGGTAGCTGTTTTTTTTTCGGGTTGGGGTCATCGAGGGGTGGGGGGGGGGATTCCTTCCTTCTCCACTTCCTATACGACTCTTTCGTGCAACCCCTCAGTGTGAACCTCGAGGTGAGGTCCTCATACGTTCACCCTGATGATTTCGTCGAGTGGATTCTGCCGCCGATGGTGATTCTCGGTTCCTCCCCCTTGATGGTTATGACCAACCAACGTTACTTTGACCTTTGTTACAGGCGGGTCCCCCCTGGTGGGTGCCCGCTGGGGATCTATGTTGTCGGGGTTCCGGAAGGGCACTCGCGTGTGATATTGGTGGCGGAGCATCAGAGACTCTGATTGCTTCGCGTGATACTAAATGAGCCTATTTGGAATTTGGGTGTGTGATCTGAGTGGGTCGATGTTCCCTATACGCACTACCACCACGCGGGATAATTGGTTATGGGTCCCGCTGCGATGTACGTTTTCTCCCGAAAGCTCGTAGCAATAATCTCATGTTTAACATAAGGAACTATGGAAAACTCATCTCCATAAATATTGGCATCATGGTCATAAGAATAGCAAGCATCATGTTCATCAAGGGATATTTCAATCAAATCATCAGAATCATAATTATCTATAGATTAATGCATATCATTATTTTCTTCCAAAGCAACGGTCATTCTCTCAATAAATTCTTTGACATAGACATTATGAGCATAGTTTTCATAGCAATATTTAAGTATGTCAAAATTTTCAGAATTTTAAAGAGTAATATCATACTTTTCAATCAAAGAAGCAACTTCATAAGCACCCTTAAAAGCAACAAATTCTTCAATTTGTTCGATATCATAGTAACTGTAAACACCTTTTTCATAAGTATATAAGATTTCATTATCATTAAACTCACATAGGTAGGGAACGTGTTTTTTAGGGTTCTTAGAGCAACAAGTAAAATCACAAAGTTCACAAAGATTCCAAGCATAACATAGCAAATAATTTATTTGATTCCATAAGAGTCTCCCTTTTTCAGACAAATGGTGACGCATAAGATGAGCATGCTCATCTAAAGATTTTCCCTCAACTAAGCTAGTTGGGGTTTCAGCACGAGCACATATGGATCGAAGATGATCCAAGTAGAAAACTTTAAGTGGATCCATAAACTTTGTTTCTAATTTTCAATAAACACACAATGATAACAAGAAAACAAGCAAACAAGCCAAGTAAGACATAAAGGCAAACGAAAAGACGAACGGAAGAAGGGCGATTAAAAAGGCAAAAAAATTCAAAAATCATTTTAGAAGTGGGGGAGAGGAAAACGAGAGGCAAATGGCGAATAATGTAATGCAAGAGATGAGAGTTTATGATGGGTACTTGGTATGTCTTGACTTGGCATAGATCTCCCCGGCAACGGCGCCAGAAATTCTTCCTGCTACTTCTTGAGCTTGCGTTGGTTTTTCCCTTGAAGAGGAAAGGGTGATGCAGCACAGTAGAGGTAAGTATTTCCCTCAGTTAAGAAACAAGGTATCAATCCAGTAGGAGAAGAACGCACAAATCACCAACACCTGCACAAACAATCAAACACTTGCACCCAACGCGATAAAGGGGTGGTCAATCCCTTCACGGTCAATTGCAAAGGTGAGATCTGATAGAGATAGATAAACAAAAGATAAAATATTTTTGGGTTTTTGATATATAGATCTGAAAATAAAAGATTGCATAATAGTAGATCGGAAAGTAATATGATGGAAAATAGACCCGGGGGCCATAGGTTTTACTAGAGGCTTCTCTCATGAAGGCAAACAATACGGTGGGTGAACAAATTACTGTCGAGCAGTTGATAGAAAAGCGCAAAGTTATGACGATATCCAAGGCAATGATTATGCATATAGGCATCATGTCCGTGTCAAGTAGACCGACTCTTGCCTGCATCTACTACTATTACTCCACACATCGACCGCTATCCAGCATGCATCTAGAGTATTAAGTTCATAAAG
Organism: Thinopyrum elongatum; assembly: GCA_011799875.1. Classification (NCBI taxonomy): domain Eukaryota; kingdom Viridiplantae; phylum Streptophyta; class Magnoliopsida; order Poales; family Poaceae; genus Thinopyrum; species Thinopyrum elongatum. Next base: position 117,379,794 of record CM022298.1, on the reverse strand, counting down.
AACGGAGTAACGCCTTAAGTAAGATGACATGATGTAGAGGAATTAACTCAAGCAATATGATGAAAACCACATCGTTTTATCCTCGATGGCAACAATACAATACGTGCCTCACTACCCCTACTTTGTCACTGGGTGAGGACACCGCAAGATTGAACCCAAAGCTAAGCACCTCTCCCATTGCAAGAAAAACCAATCTAGTTGGCCAAACCAAACCGATAATTCGAAGAGAAATACAAAGATATTAAATCATGCATAAAAGAATTCAGAGAAGATTCAAATAATATTCATAGATAAGCTGATCATAAATCCACAATTCATCGGATCTCGACAAACACAATGCCAAAGAAGATTACATCGGATAGATCTCCAAGAACATCAAGGAGAACGTTGTATTGAGAATCAAAGAGAGAGAAGAAGCCATCTAGCTACTAGCTATGGACCCGTAGGTCTGAGGTAAACTACTCACGCTTCATCGGAAGGGCAATGGTGTTAATGTGGAAGCCCTCCGTGATCGATTCCCCCTCCGGCCGGATGCCGAAAAAGGCCCCAAGATGGGATCTCACGGGAACAGAAGGTTGCGGCGGTGGAAAAGTGTTTTCGTGGATGCCTCTGGTGGTTCTGGAATATATGTGAATATATAGGAGGAAGAGCTAGGTCAGGGGAGTCACGAGGGGCCCACAAGGTAGGGGGCGCCCCCCTAGGGCGCGCCCTCCACCCTTGTCGCCGCCTCGTGGCTCTTCTGACTTGGACTCCAAGTCCCCTGGGTGTCTTCTGGTCCAAGAAAAATCATCGTGAAGTTTTATTCCGTTTGGTATTTCTTTTCTGCGAGGCTCAAAAACAAGGAAAAAACAGAAACTGACACTGGGCTCTAGGTTAATAGGTTAGTCCCAAAAATAATATAAAATAGCATATTAATGCATATAAAACATCCAAAACAGATAATATAATAGCATGGAACAACCAAAAATTATAGATACATTGGAGACGTATCACTCATCGACCACCATCGGACTCGAAGAAGCAAGGATATAAAATATATGGAAACTCAGCTAAACAGTATGGCATTCTCAGTTGACTGCATTGTATTGGGAATATCTGCTCGGTATATAAATGGTATCCAGGATTGACTATCAGTATCAAGTCTACATCTATTGTGTAACCTTTACAGTAGTAATGATCAAACTAGCAGGAAGACAAGTCAGGTGCGAGACGAACAATATATTGTCAGACAAAGGTATGCCTCCTGTTTAAAGTTTTGGCGTAGACATGAATGAAACTTGAAATATGTGATACTCTGGAAGAAAGCCAGAATGTGCTATGAGTTCAGTATTCAGCAAGGAAGACAGTCGGATAATTCTTCTCATACAAAGTAACTAGAGACAAAAATATTATGGATATGTGTGTAGTATTCAGTCTGCATATCACCATACGAAGCTTTTTGTATAAGAAGCTCAGCCTTCCTTCACACATTACCGGAAGAAACTTATGATGCAAGGTTTCTCAATCTTCCTCTGTACGATATATGGACAAGTTCCGGTCCAAGACACCCAGTCTTACACCGCAAGATACCTCGGAAAAAGCTTCCAGCATAAGAAAAGGAATCTTTCTCAGTAAGTAATCAGAGGAGAAGATTCTCAGGTACGGAACCCAGCCTTCTCCAGCACACTACCAAGGCAACAGCTTCGAGCGTAAGATACCCAGCCTTCTTCAGTACGACACTACACATCATTATCATTATTGTTACCAGATATTATAGTGTGTGTTGACAGTATATGACAGTACAACTCAAGGATTAGATTCACAACAGAAGCACAAATCAGCCAAGATACATGTCTACCTCAAGTATCGAGTATTCAGCTACATATACTTCCATATATATGGTGAGCACGCAACACAGGCCATGCAAGTCACTCACACAAGGATTCAACCACATTCAAACAGATCTACCGAAGGAAGGTAAGAATCCAACAACCCCGTGAGCTGTACTTAAGGAAGAAAGTCGGATATACACCCCATGTGATGCAAGAATCGACAAGTTGTGAAACCGACAATGAAGGATCAACCGTCTTGACAGTGGTTACCAAGGTCAGTTGTTCCGCACCCGACAAGGTGATGTCATGAACTCTTGTCACCATCTGGTATGATTGGCCACAACGGTGAGCTTTGTAAAAGTACAAGCCCCGTGTACATGTCATATTTATGAGGACCCATGTCCTGAGCAATAACAAGATGGAATATAGAACCAACAATGTCTATGGTCACAAGCAGGATCAAGGACATGTACGACCAAGCTATTTCAGCGAGGAATTCTGACAAAAAAATTAATGGCAATCAAGGAGTAAAACTGGCAACAATGGTATGATGATTCTTGTACGACCATCATGGTCCGGATACCCAAGTCAACTTGAACCCATGATTCCATATGGACATACCGACATCATGGGTAATCTAAAAGCCGTTCAACCAGCTCAGATCATGCATTCTCATGTGTGGGACTAAATGCAAGGGCAACCTTCCATGAAAAGTATAATCCCGCCAGAACAACTATCAGTCCAGTCTCAAGATGCTACTATTTGAGGTATGCTACTGTTATAAGGCCATGCCCCTTTACCCTATGCACGACAGAAGGCATTCGAATCTTTGGTACATATCTCATACTCAAGCCAAAGAAACAAATCAAGATAAGTTAGTACCACCTACGGGCAGTCATATCCTGTTAGGAGAGTAGCCATGATTCTCAGCATTGTTTGAAATCAGAAGACATGCATTTATCTGAAAAATCCGATGGAAGAAAGGCAAAGGTTTCGTGCTCACAGGAAAATGTATGCTCAGATCTCTTGGATATTACCGGTAGTTATGAACGGATCAATGTCAGCATAAGGATTTGACATATGAGAAAAGACCCGTCAGAATTTGGCGAAAGGTGAAGCAAACCACCCCAAAGCAAGGTAAGCAGATCATATGAAATTCTTGATGGAATAATGAACAAAGGAAAAGGATACCCGAGTTGGAAACCGTTTCCTTAAGGCATATTCATACTTGTTCCCTAAGCAACCAAATCTCGAGGACGAGATTTCTTTAAGGGGGGAAGGTTTGTAACACCCTGGCTTTTGGCCCTTTCTTTTTCTTTTGATTTTATTTGGTTTTTGCTCTGATTTTCTTTTTGGAGTAGTTCTATGGACTTCGTCCTTAAAAAGGATGATAAGATGGAGGCATTCAAGTGGCTGAAACACGTCGTGAAGTTCACTGATGGTTATGCATCGAATATAAGTAAGGGAGTCAATCTTTTAACGGGCAAAGTCACCGGGCTCAAGAGTTATGACTATCATGTATAGATTGAGCGGATTATGCAGGTGATGGTTCGTGGCTATGTCCCCGAGCGTGTCTGGCGTGTGCTTGCGGAGCTAAGCCATTTCTTCCACACGCTTTGTGCTAAAGAAGTATGCCCCGAGATGATAAAAGAATTGCATAAGAAGGCGCCGGAGTTGATATGCAATCTTTCCGCCAGGCTTCTTTACTGCGATGACACATCTCATTTTGCACCTCGCGAACGAGGTATTGTTGGGGGGCCCTGTGCAGAATCGTTGGCAGTACGGCCCTGAGAGACAGAATAAGCATCTTCGACACAAATGTGGAAACAAAGCTAAGATTGAAGCTTCCATAGCTAAGGCAGTTATCCTAAAGGAGGTAGCAGACCTCAGGACAGCGTACTATCCGGACCACGTTCCCACTCTGCATAATAAGGTGTCTCGATACAATACAAAAGAGCCCAAGTATAAACCCAAGCTCCCTATATTCAGCTTGCAAGGTGGCAGGGCTGGATCCCCAAAACCTTATAATATGCCACAAAATGAGTGGGAGGACGTCATGTTCTATGTCTTGCACAACATCAAGGAAGTTGAGGATGAGTGGATGAGGTAATACCGTTGCACCATTCTTTTATTCAATTCGTTATGTTCACTTTGCCTCTGTCTAATATAATACCACTTTTCTTCTTTTAGTCGGTTCGTTGATGAAGAGTGGACGGGAATGATGCCTCCTACTGAAGCGGAGGCACTTACTCTTCTCCGAAAGGGTGCCGACGGAAGGAAAAAATTTGTTGCTTGGTTCACGGAGAAAGTAAATTTTCACACTTCCCTATTACCTAGTGCACCCAACATTTATTAGTTGTCGGAACTAATGCACCCTATAATTTCAATTAAACTTGTAGGGAAAAGATCCGAACACATCAATGGATGAAGAATTGAGATGGGTTTCCATGGGTTTTAACAGTCGGGTCATGACATGCGAAAAGTATGATGTGAATGGGTACCACTTCCATACAGAGGAGCACCAGAACAGTCGGCCTAATCCCAAAACTATAAATACTGGAGTCTTCACCGAAGGAGATAATCTAGTAGAGTACTACGGAAGGGTAGGTAAAATATACGAGCTTACATTCAACCGTGGCCGTGAAACCCTAAGCCTTGCTGTGTTCAAATGCCGATGGTTCGACCCCAAAAAGGGCCTGAGACATACGCCTTCCGTTGGTTTAGTCGAAGTTAAACCATCAACCATCTATGCCAGAGCTGATCTCTTTATTGCGGCTACCCAGGCCACACAAGTTTATTATCTGCCCTACCCATGCCAGAAAGAGTACCTAAAGGGTTGGGAAGTTGTGTTCAAGGTGTCGCCACATGGTAAGCTACCGGACCCGAATGATGATGATTACTACAACATAAACCCCATGACATACGAGGGAGGTATCTTTCAAGAGCAACATGATGAAGTGGTCTGAAACAAGGACGATGATGACTTGGGTTATGTTGATCTGGACCCAAACGATGACGATGCACGGAATGATGGTGAGGCAATTGTGTATCAAAGAGACATAATTATGATTGAAAAGTTAAATGAAGACGATGACGACGAGGAAGAGCCTCCACCTCCGTCAGACAACGAAAAAGATATGCGTGATAGTGATGATGAGACCGGTCGACAGATAGATTACAATAGTGATGATTCATATGGGTTCTAGAAAATGTAAGTTTTTATAATGGTTTTGTTAATGTTCTTTTTTGTATGCTTAATGTGCTCTTCTGTTATTAGTGTGATTTTTTGTATGCTTATTTATTTGTTATCCGTACTAATTGTTTATTATCTTCTCAATGCAGGTTTGCTAATCATGGGCAAGTCCAGCGGCGCGGGGTTCCTAAGAAAATTGAGAGGTCTTAGTCGGAGTGGACGACCCCGTCAGCCTCCCCCCGAATACTTGAGGATGACACCTCACAGGGAGGTCGAGGGGTCGGGGGAGGAGCCCCTAGAGGTGGACGGGGTGGGGGGAGCCCCTAGAGGAGGAGGGGGTGGGGGGAGATGCAACCGGGTCACAAAAATGCGGTCTGTGTCCGACATAGGGGGGTCATCTTCGACGCCCTCCTATAGTGAGGCACCCTCTGAGTCTGAGGAGGAGGAGGAGGTTCGTGAGAAGGAGGGCGAGGAGGAGGAGGTTCGTGAGAAGGAGGGCGAGGAGGAGGAGGTTCGTGAGGAGGAGGGTGGTGGAGGGGAGGGTGATGCTGAGTTGTGGGGTAACTTACCGCCGGGTGTTCCGAAGGGGTGGCTGCGTGGTATTGCGGAACTACCTACACCTCCTTCTATCGACGCGAACAAGTGGCTCATTGAACCCGCGGGGACAGAGTAAGTGCCTCTCAATCATACTTTGAACACATACCAACATTTTCATTTTACACATGTTAATTTTTTGATTCTTTTGCAGCAATTGGAACGTTCATGGAAAGGGCCGTAAACCCAATGGCATTATCACTGTCCTGTTGAAGGTTTTTTTTGGCCGGGCCTATTCTGCCCGCGGCCAGACAGGGACCCGGAGCTGCGGGTTTTGGCCACGACCTGGGACCACTACGAGGCTACCAGCCTCGCGGAGTACATGACGACCGCTAAGGCCGTGATCACAAAATTTTGGGTAAGTTCTCTTCAGAATCACTTGTCTTGAGTTTGGTTCATAGTTTATCATCGAATCACTCAACTCATGCCTTGTTTGATTTTGGTTTTATGCATGATTGTAGCAATTCTATAGGGTTCTTGAGGAGCACAAGGCCAGAGCCGACGTGGTCTTGTTGGCTCTTGCGAGGAAGAAAGCTCGCCAGATGTAGTACGAGGTGCACTGGGTTGCCATCTCGCACTACTACAACAACTACCTTCATTAAAAGATGAGCAAGAAAGAAATGCAGAAGCAACGACTTACCTTGAACAGGGAGCAATACATGAAGATAAGTATTACACACTTTTCATTCCAACGTATAAACAGTCAATTTCATTGTTTCGTGATGACATGTCATGCTTCCATTATTTAGGTTATTCCTACTTGGTGCTACAGAAAGGATGAGGGATGGGCGAGTTTGGTGGATAGGTGGCTCGGTGACGATGCATAGTTTGTTGCCAAGAGCAGCAAGAACCGGGCTAACCGTGGAAAAGACGGAACACACAGCCAAGGAAACAGGAACCACCAGGGCTACAAGGCCATGAAGGTATATCTATATGCATGATGCATTATTTTTCTTCTTTTTACAGTCATGTTCTTATGTATGGCTAACTTCTGTTTGACGTTGTAGGAGGACAAGTTGAAGAGGCCGCTCTCAGACATGGAGTCGTGGAAGCTGGCCCGTGCGCGGAGTAATCACAAGGAAGGCGAGAGCGACTACTATGGCAATACCAAGGAGAACCTGGAGTCTTACAAGGAGTCGTTTGAGCGGTTGCATCCTGGTTCGGATGCTCCTGACGTCGCCCAGTCTCAGATCGACGAAAGGCGATGGTGGCCATCCAGCCGAAGTTCCATGGCCGCTACCCGTGTTTCGATGGCTTGATCACTCCTTCTGCCTCCTACACATGGCTTCGAGCTACCAACCCGAGCCCGAGCGGCAGTACGGGCCGTTCGCAGCCTAGCTTAGCCAGCCAGCATGCTGTAAGTATTCACCCCTTATCTTCTTTCTTTCTCACTTTATTTTCAGCATTGCCCACTAACAAACAACCTAAATTTTGTAGGCATATCAGGCCGTTGTCGAGCTTAAGCATGTCGAGGTGCGAGAGTACTTGCAACGAGTAAATGCAAACGAGGATTACAACCGTCGGATGATGACGGTTAGTTTTGCCCACTTAGAACCAAGCTAAATTTTGCACTTTCATTTCTTCTGACCTTCGTGTTTCTTTGTTAACTAACATCCAGGCTATGTTCTCGTCTATGCAAAACCACACGGATCCACCATCAATGGGACCCCCACCACCACCTTCTGGAGAACCCCCATACGTGCCCATGTTCGATGAATGGGTGGCACTAGGCGGTGGCACTCCGGTTAGTACATTGCCTAACTATTCACCAACTAGTTCTCGCTGATTCAATACTATCATATCATATTTACCCTTACAATATCTTTTCAAACATGTAGAGAACCGGTGCATCATCGATTTTTCCAACTGGTGTTGGTGGCTCGACTCCTGCTTCAAAGAGCCCAGTCACTCCGATCTGGCAAGGTGGTGCTGGTCTTGGCAGTGGTCACGGCGATGATCCTAGTCTTGACTGATGATGTGTTCCATGTCTTGCAATACTTTCCACGTTCCGTACTTCTTAGCGTTCTTTAGATGACGATGATGATGTCCGTGTCTCATACTTATGTTCATGAAGTTTCGACGATGATGATGTTGGTCTTTAGATGATGATGTTGATGATCTTCCATATTTCTGTCTATATATGTTGATCTTTAAATGCTGTCAATTTGAATGGAAAATGCAAAAACAGAGCGTATAAAAAAAAGAACAGAACTATGTCGACGGCATAGCCATGCCCAGGAGATCAACTAGAAGCAGCCACGTGGCAGGGGTATGCCGACGTCCTGGCCGTTGGCATAGATGTCCCACATATGCCGACGGTCAGGCCATCCGCTTATCCTCGCCACATGGCATCCTCTGGTTGGTCGCGCGCGGTGACGGCGCCGTCAGTTGCCGTCTGGCGGTTTTCTGTGCCGACGGCCGTACGACATACATGCCTATGCCGACGGCCTTTGTATGCCGACGGTCTGACAAGACTACGCCGTCGAGATCGATGCCGACGGCAGCCGTCGGCATAGGTGTATACTGACGGTATGGGGCCTATGCCGACGGCAGCAGGGCGTCGGCATAGGGGGTTATTCCGGTGGTGATGGCGATATTTAATTAAGAAAAAACACGGCAATATGGTGAGTCATGGGTGGTTTTGATTGATCACGAAGTAGCTCCATTTCAAAACTAAAGTTTCAAACAAAAAAAATCAAGGTGCCACTTTCTGGATAGATATTCTTTCCTTCCATACTTTCTGGATAGATATTCTTTTCTTCCATACGACATCTGAATGTAGATATGACCTAGCATGTCTTGATAATGCCGCATGGTGGAGCATGACATTCTGGTAGGAGCTCGGGTTTTCTTCCACATAAGAATGGACCCTAAAGGACGCAACAACAGGATTGAATAACAAAAGTTACTACATGACAACTATTATATGGACCCCGAATAAATACAGATTTACCGGAAATTCAATTTGGCTCTTGGGATAAAAAATAATTTTTCAAATGTCAAAAAAATCAAGACAATTTTTTTATGTGATCTTAGTTACAACCAAATGCTACCTATATATTTTGAGGCAAAAAGGTTAAGCATTTTTGGCCTGTGCAAAAAAAAAACAAATTGAAGACCAAATGTCACCCCAAAATGCCACCTCAAATTTATTTTTTCACCGACGAAACATTGTTGCTCCGTTTTACGTGAAATTTGTCAAGCATGCTTGCGACACTAACACCTAAAAAAACAGTATTTTCACATTTTTTGGAATTTACTGTTCATCCATATGCTCCCGATAGCTAAAAGGTCCCTCCCTAGATTTACTAACTTTTTTTTAATAGGAGTAATGCCACCGGCCTATGCATCACAATGATGCATGCTGCCATATTATTAAGCGAAGTCTCCAACAAGTACGGGGTACGGTAGAATATCTCAAAAAGAGTTGAAAACGATGAACGAGGCCACAACCGGCATAAATAATACTAGATGCCTATATACCTATCCTATTGTTGGACCGTCATCCAAACCGGTTTTAGGTATTTCGTGCTATCGTCTCCCAACAATTACACCCATAGCCATATGCTTCTTGACTTCCGCTCG
>CM022298.1:117346919-117363258 GCA_011799875.1 Thinopyrum elongatum | reverse complement strand
AGAGTCTAGCATTGTAGATGCCCTTAAGCTATAGGCTATCGTAGTTGTTTCACCAATTCACAAACAAGTAAACAATGAAGCAATAGTACAAATTTAGAGCACAATACATCTGATCTATATGGAAACTACATGATTCCCTAATTTAACATAAAACCAGTCAAAGTGGCCCATCTTGCATTGACCTTGTGAAAGTGTGTTTTGGCCAGGCCAACCGAACAAGGCAAGCAGGTTGAACCCAAACTTGAGCATATAGTTATCGCAAGCACGATCCAATAAAAAAAAGTTAATCGAGCAGAAACACACAGTGAGTCCGAGAATTTGTTGACACCACCGGCTGCGAGGTAAACACATTACCGTTTTCTTTTTTTCTAAAATACAAATACTTGTCATTACTGTTTATTACATGCATTTTCATACATTATTAACATTTTTTTTATTTCAATTAATGATTTTCTTTTAATCACACTTATTAAGCTAGGAATACAAGAGGAATTATTATTTTCTCTCGGTGGAACACACAACTCTTTACTCGTACCTACTAATTAAAGGGGAAGAAGTGGTTCTTACTACTACCGTAATGCATCCGTCCATCCTTCAGTTTTTAATCGAGGTGAGTACTAAATTTGTATGGTACGTCCGGCTAAAGAGACATTTCGTAGATGGCCGGGTGCTTGTGTGACTGAGCGAAGTCAGCCCACTTATGTGTTCCAAGCCACTAGCTAACCCCAATGGAAAGGAAAAGATTGATTGCGGAAGCAATAGAATCGACAGTCCCATTCACGTCACACCAACTAGTGACTTTGCCGACTGAGCTATACAGTTTTATGTGTATAGTTGTTGGCTTGCATGTTTCTTAAAAGGATTGTGCTACTTCCTGAAACATACTGAATTAAGCAAAATATCTGAACACACCTAGTTTAACTACATCACGTGCATGGCAGCCCACCCGTTAAAAAAAAGCGAGAAATCAAGAGAACAGGGAAGACGACTGGCACATAGAAGGATCCACTAAAAAGGGAAAACTCGTGGTGATGTCAACAAAAGATTCTTTTTTATTTTGACACTTTCAAATGTGTTTGTGCTCAACGTCGGCGATTAAAAACATTTTGAACATAAAGAAATCGTCACGACAATAAGTACCTTCAAAAACTATTCCCATGTTGGTATATTCGACAACTTTTTTCGGATCAAAATTATCTACCTATACATGTAAGTTAGCATGTACGCGACAATGTTAGATTAACCATGCTTTTGCAGAGAAGTCACCGGGGTTATGGTTTAACAACCCCTTCCCCCATGCCTACAAAACTTACCCACGGCGCCCCATCAACACTATAGCTGCAGGAAATATGCCCTAGAGGCAATAAGTAAAGTTGTGATTTTTATGTATTATTCATGATAAAGGGTTTATATTTCATGCTAGAATGTGTATTGGATCGGAAAACTTCAATACATGTGTGAATACATAAACAAATACCGTCTTGTCCCTAGTAAGCCTCTACTTAGACTAGCTCGTTAATAAAAGATGGTGAAGATTTCCTAACATAGACATGTGTGGTTGATTGATAACGGGATCACTCATTAGGACATGATGTGATGGAAAAGAACCCATCCGGTAGTACATAATGATCGTTCATTTTATTGACTTTGCTTTCTCATGTCAAATTACATATTCATTCGACTCTGAGCTCTGAGATTATGCAACTCCCGGATACCGAGGAAATACCTTGTGTGCTTATCAAAATGTCACAACGGTAATGCGGTGATCATAAAGATAGCTTACCACGTATCTCTGAGGTGTTTGTTGAGTTGGCATGATCGAGATTCGAGGATTGTCACTCGAGTATCAGGAAGAGGTATTTCTCTGTTCCCTCTCGGTAATAAACATCATAAGCTTGCAAGCAAATACTAGGAGTTAGTTACGGGGGTGAGTAGTTACGGGAAACGAGTAAAGAGACTTGACCGGTAATGAGATTTGAACTAGTATGAAGATACCGACGATCGAATCTCGGGCAAGTAACATTACGATGAACAAGGGAATTACATAGTGGCATAAGATTTGACCGAGAAAGGTCTTGTTAGAATAGTAGGAGCTAAATGGGCATCCAGGTCCGCTATTGGTTATTGGACGGAGGGGGTTTGTCTCGGTGAATGTCTACATTAGTTCTCGAACTCGTAGGGTCAGCCGCTTAACGTTCGTTGACGATATAGTGTTATGAGGGTATATGATTTGGTGACCGAATGTTGTTCGGAAGAAAGGTCCCGGATAAGATCACGACATGACGAGGAAGTCTCAAAATGTTCGAGAGGTACAAGGTTGTTGATATATAGGTGATGCTATTCGGACACCGAAAGTGTTCGGAGTGTACCGGGTGATCAACGGGTAGTAGTACAGAGGGCGTACAGGGCACACCACCGGAAAGGGTTGAGGGGCCTATTGGGCCATTAGAGGGAGCACCACCAGCCCCGTGGGGCTGGCGCGGCCCCCAAGGCAGACCGACCCTGGGAGAAAGGAAAGGGGGGATTCGGTCTCCCCCCGTTTTCCTTCCCTCTCCCTTTCCTTTCCCCTCTGAACAAATAAGGAAGGGGGGGGGGGGCCAAAGGGCAGGATCCCAAGTATGATTCGGTCCATACTTGGGGCGCCTCTTGGCCTCTCCCCTCTCCTCCCACATATATTATATATATATATATGCGGGGGGGGGGGTGGGTGCGCCTAGCACATACACAACATTGTCTTAAGCGTGTGCGGGCGCCCCCCTCCACCGGTTACATCCCCGGTCATTATTTTCGTAGTGCTTAGGCGAAGCCCTGCGGAGATAGGCTTCACCCATCACCATCACCACGCCTTCGTTCTGACGGAACTCATCCAATACCCTCACCCATCTTGCTGGATCAAAGGGGGGAGGACGTCGCGCGCTGAACTTGGCTGAACGCGGAGGTGCGTCGTACGTTCGCGTGCTCGATCGTTGGAACGCGAAGGGAAGTTCGACACTCAACCGCGTTGTCAAACGCTTCCGCTTACGTTCTACGTGGGTATGTATGTAGACACCACTCTCCCTCTCGTTGCATGCATCCTCTTGATTAGATCTTGCGTGTGCGTAGAAAATTTTTGTTTTTCCATTGCAACGTTCCCAAGCAAGTGGCATCCGAGCCAGGGTCTATGCTTTAGATGCTCATGACACGGGTATTAGAACACAAAGAGTAGTGGGCGGTGATAGTCTACTGCTTACACCAATGTCTTATTTTTGATTCGGCGGGTATTGGGGGATGAAGCGGGCCCAAGACCAACCTTAAATGTCCAGTACATGAGACCGCCTCTGAGTTCCAACCTACAGCATGCAACTTGTTTTGCATAAAGGTTGGATGGCGGGGTCTGCTCCCTACTTTAGTTGAATGGAATTTGACTGCGGCCGGTCCTTGAAAAAGGTTAAAAACAAGCAAAACTTGATTAATCAACGTTGTGGTTGTTGACCTTAGGTAAAAGAACGGTTCTTGTAGAACCATAGCAAAACCACGTTAAAACTTGCAAACAACAAAGTAGCGGACGTCTAACGTGTTTTGCAGGCATGTGTGATGTGAATGGTCAGATATGATGTGATATCGGTTGAGGTAATGAGATGAGTCATGTGTGTAATATCGACAACCGGCAGGAGCTCTTTAGGGTTGTCTCTTTATTGTATGAAGTTGCAAGCGCCAGTAATTACTTTACTTTACACTATGCGTGAGCGATTAGTGGAGAAGCAATTAGTTGGCGAGACGGGACCCCGATGCAACGAACGATGGAGATTCAAGGTGTCGAGCCGGTGACGATGGACGATCATGCCGATGCTTTGGAGATGGAGATCAAACGCAACAGATTGATGATGTCCATATCAGGTCACATATTTTGATTGCATGTGAGTTAGACTTTATGCATCTGATTTGATTAGAATGGCGGTGCTTTATAAGATGATCCCTTCACTAAATTTCAAGATAAAAGTGTTCTCCCCGAGTATGCACCATTGCCAAAGTTTGTCGCTGTCGAAGCAACCACGTGATGAATTGGATGTGATAGGGACTCTATGTTCAATACAACGGGTTTTTGTAAGAAGGTTTTGCACATGCAGAATACTGGGTTAAACTTGGCGAGCCTAGCATGTAGAAACATGGTCTCGGAACACTGGAGAACGAAGAAAGGTCGAACGTGAGTCATATAGTAGATATGATCAAACATAGAGATGGTCACCATTGATGACTACCCCATCTCACGTGATGATCGGAAATGGGTTAGTTGATTTAGATCATATGTATACTTAGAATAAACTTCGAGGATGTTTATTTAAGTGGGAGTGCATTAGTATTTGATTAATTGAACTTACTTTATCATGAACTAGTCTAAATAGTATTGCAAAATTATGTTTGTAGACAATAGCTCGCGTTGGTAGCTCCCCTTATTTTTGATATGTTCCTAGAGAAGCTTAGGTGAAAAAATAATAGTAGCAAATAATGCGGACTGGGTCCTGATCTGAGGATTATCCTCTGCTGCACAGAAGAATTATTGTCCCATGGATGCACCGCTAAGTGACCCAGACAGACCTATCTGCAGAAGCAGATGTAGATGTTATGAACGTTTGGAAAGATCGATATGATGAATACTTAATTAGTGTAGTGCGCAATGCTTTACGGCTTAGAACCGGATTCAAAAACATTTGATGCCACGGAGCACTTATGAGATGTCCTAGAGCTGAAATTGGTTATTTCAGGCTCATGCCCATGTCGAGAGTATGAAGGACTCAGACAAATACTGAACCGACAAGATTAGAGGGAGAATAGCTTAAGCCAGTGAGATGTGCTCAGAAGTCGGGGTTACTACAATCGCTTGAATCACGTGGAGTTTAATCTTCCAGATAAGATAGTGATTGACATAGTTCTATAGTCACTATCACCAAGGCTACTAGAAACTTCCGTGATGAACATTAATAGCAAGGGATGACAAAAAAGATTCTCCGAACTCTTCGCGATGCTTTTGGTAAAATCGGCGAGGTTAGAAATCAAGAAAGAGCATCAAGTGTGATGGTGAACAAGACCATAAGTTCTGAAAAATGGCAAAGCCAAATGGGAAGAAAAGAAAGAAAAGGGAACTCAAGAAAAAATGGCAAGCAGGTGCAACTCCCGTGTGGAATGAAGAAGCCCAAAGCTGGACCTAAGCCTGAACTGAGTGCTATTACTGCCAAAGGGAATGGGTCACTAGAAGCGGAACTGACCCAAATACTTGGCGGGATAAGAAGGATTGTTAAAGTGAACAAAGGTATATTTGATCTATTATACAGTTATTGATGTGAACTTGCTAGTATTCGTAGTAAACCCGGGTATGTGATACTGTTTTCAGTTGTAAGATAGTGACTGAAACAGGAGTGCAGAATAAAAAAGACTAGTTAAGGGCGAGTGGGTGACGATGGTGTTGGAAAATGATTCCAATGTTTGATACGTCACCATGCACACTCCCTCTACTTCGGGATAGTGTGAACCTAAATAAATGTTATTTGGTGGGTGGTTGTGTTGAGCATGAATATGATTTGATCATTTATTGCAATACGGTTATTATTTAAGTCAGAGGAAGAAAGTTGTTCTGTTTACATGAATAAAACCTTCTATGGTCATAAAGCCAATGTAAATGGTTATTAAATCTTCTATCGATCGTACAGTGATAGTGATCCATATTCATAATATGATGCCAAAAAATACCAAAGTTGATAATGATAGTGAACATACTTGTGGAACTTACCGTTTAGGTCATATATTGGTGAAAGGCATGAAGAAAACGCCATGCAGATGGATTTTGGAGTCACTGATTATGAATCATTGATACTTGCGAACCATGCCTCAGGGGCAAGATGGCTAAACTCCGTTCTCCGGACAATGGCGCGAGCTACTCCCTCCAAATGACTTATTGGAAATAATACATACCGATATGTATGCGGTCCGATAAGTGTTGAAGCACGCGGCGGGTATCGTTATTTTCTCACCTTCACAGATGATTTGAGTAGGTATGGGTATATCTACTTGATGAAACACAAGTCTGAAACATTTGAAAAGTTCAAAGAATTTCAGAGTGAAGTGGAGAATCGTCGTAACAAGAAAATAAAGTTTCTACGATCTGATCGCGGAGGCGAATATTTGAGTTATGAGTTTGGCCTTCATTTAAAACAATGTGGAATTGTTTCCCAACTCACGCCACCTGGAATACCACAGCGTAATGGTGTGTTCGAACGTCATAACCGTACTTTATTAGATGTGGTGCGTTCTATGATGTCTCTTACCGATTTACCACTATCGTTTTGGGGTTATGCATTAGAGATAGCTGCATTCACGTTAAATAGGGCACCGTCTAAATCCGTTGAGATGACACCGTATGAACTATGGTTTTGCAAGAAACCTAAGCTGTCGTTTCTTAAAAGTTTGGGGATGCGACGCTTATGTCAAAAGGCTTCAGCCTGATAAGCTCGAACCCCAAGCAGAGAAGTGCGTCTTCATAGGATACCCGAAAGAAACTATTGGGTATACCTTCTACCACAGATCCAAGGGCAAAAAACTTTGTTGCTAAGAATGGGTCCTTTCTAGAGAAGGAGTTTCTCTCGAAAGAAGTGAGTGGGAGGAAAGTAGAACTTGATGAGGTAGTTGTACCTTCTCTCAAATTGGAAAGTAGCACACCAAGGAAAATCGTTTCTGTGATGCCTACACCAACTAGAGAGGAAGCTAATAATGATGATCATGAAACTTCAGATCAAGTTACTACTAAATTTCGTAGGTCGACCAGAACACATTCCGCACCAGAGTGGTACGGTAATCCTGTCCTGGAAGTCATGTTGTTGGACAACAGCGAACTTACGAACTATGAAGAAGCTATGATAAAGCCCAGATTCCGAAAAATTGCTTGAGGCCATGAAATCTGAGATAGGATCCATGTATGAGAACAAAGTGTGGACTTTGGTGGATTTGCCCGATGATCGGCAAGCCATAAAGAATAAATGGATCTTTAAGAGGAAGACAGACGCTGATGGTAATGTCATTATCTATAAAGCTCGACTTGTCGCGAAAGTTTTTCGACAAGTTCAAGGGGTTGACTACGATGAGACTTTCTCACTCGTAGTGATGCTTAAGTCTGTCCGAATCATGTTAGCAATTGCCGCATTTTATGAAATCTGGCAAATGGACGTCAAAACTGCATTCCTTAATGGATTTCTTAAAGAAGAGTTGTATATGATGCAAACAGAAGGTTTTGTCGATCCTAAAGGTGCTGACAAAGTGTGCAAGCTCCAGCGATCCATCTATGGACTGGAGCAAGCATCTCAGAGTTGCACTAGTAGAAAAAGGGCCTAATGTTCAGCTCATTAGTCCCGGTTTGTAAATGAACCGGCACTAATGGTACCATTAGTCCCGGTTCGAACGGCTATGCATTAATCCCGGTTCATTTTTGACCTATAGTTTCGGTTTGTGTCACAAAACGTTACTAAAGGGTGGTGGCAGGCTGGCGTCAGGCCGGGACCACGAGCCCTTTGTCTCGGTTTTGACACAAACCGGGACTACAGGTCTACCCTTTAGTGCCGGTTCCCGTCACACACCAGACTAAAGGGTCTAACCTTTAGTCCCGCTTGGGGACACAAACCGGGACTAAAGGGCAATTTTCAAACTCTACCACCCCCCCCCCAGTACGCCTTTTCAGTTTTGAAAAAAAAACCAAAAGAAAATGATAAAAACTTCAAAAATTAAAATTCTTCGAGATGTAGTTATTTTACTACATCTACTAGTTAGGTAAATTTAAAAACATAAATTTCGACATGTTTTGCAAAAAAGTGTTATAAAAAGTAAAACGACCTATCTTTTGCATACGATGTAAAATAACGTATAATATATCAAAATGTTCAGCACGAAAATCCGCATCTGAATTTGACCGCCATAGGCCGTTTTGCAAATTTTTAGAATCCTCAAATTCTAAAAGGAAAAAAAGTTATGCTCAAATTTCAGTTTTTTTGAATTTTGGTTAAATCTGGTCAAACTACTTATTCAAGAAATATTAGTGTTACTAAATAATTATTCAAGAATATTAGCGTTACTAAATAATTATTTTATTTATTTAAATTTCGGTCAAATCTGGTCAAACTTTGGTCAAACTACTTATTCAGGAAATATTATTGTTACTTAATAATTATTGTTTTTTAGAATAATAGTTTCAAACTCAAACTGTGAAACGTGTGACTTCATGCTCAAGCTAAACTCCTGAGGGTTAATAGGATTGACAGCTTAGTATTGTCAGGAAAACAACAAGTGCAGACTTGGAAACTAGGAGGAATAGAACTCGAAAGTTAAGCATGCTCAGGCTGGAGTAGTGAGAGGATGGGTAACTGGCCGGGAAGTTAGATGATTTGGAATGAGTGCTTCACACTTGAGCAGTGATGAGGGGTGATTAGAGATTCAATTGTCAAATAATTCAGAAATTTGAAAATCCGAAAAAAAAATTCAATTTTTCTTTCAAAAAAAATTCAAATTAAAACCTTTAGTCCAACCAGGCGACCTAAAGGTTTTAATTTGATTTTTTGAAAGAAAAATTGAATTTTTTTTCGGATTTTCAAATTTCTGAATTATTTGACAATTGAATCTCTAATCACCCCTCATCACTGCTCAAGTGTGAAGCACTCATTCCAAATCTCTAACTTCCCGGCCAGTTACCCATCCTCTCACTACTCCAGCCTGAGCATGCTTAACTTTCGAGTTCTATTCCTCCTAGTTTCCAAGTCTGCATTGTTGTTTTCTGACATACTAAGCTGTCAATCCTATTAACCCAGGAGTTTAGCTTGAGCATGAAGTCCACAACGTTTCACAGTTTGAGTTTGAAACTATTATTCTAAAAAACAATAATTATTAAGTAACAATATATTTCCTGAATAAGTAGTTTGACAAAGTTTGACCAGATTTGACCGAAATTTAAATAAATAAAATAATATTTAGTAACGCTAATATTCTTGAATAATTATTAGTAACACTAATATTTCTTGAATAAGTAGTTTGACCAGATTTAACAAAATTCAAAAAAACTGAAATTTGAGCATAAACTTTTTTTCCTTTTAGAATTTGAGGATTCTAAAAATTTGCAAAACGGCCTATGGCGGTCAAATTCAGATGCGGATTTTGTGCTGAACATTTTGATATATTATACGTTTTTTTTTCGACATCGTATGCAAAAGATATAGTCGTTTTACTTTTTCATAACACTTTTTTGCAAAACATGTCGAAATTTATGTTTTTAAATTTACCTAACTAGTAGATGTAGTAAAATAACTACATCTCGAAGAATTTTAATTTTTGAAGTTTTATCATTTTCTTTTGGTTTTTTTTTCAAAACTGAAAAGGCGGATACTGGGGGGGGGTTAGAGTTTGAAAATTGCCTTTAGTCCCGGTTTGTGTCCCCAAGCGGGACTAAAGGTTAGACCCCTTTAGTCCTGGTGTGTGACGCGAACCGGCACTAAAGGGTAGACCTGTAGTCCCGGTTTGTGTCACAAACCGAGGACTAAGGGCTCGTGGTCCCCGGCCTGACGCCAGCCTGCCACCACCCTTTAGTCCGTTTGTGACACAACCGAAACTTAGGTCAAAAATGAACCGGGATTAATGCATAGCCGTTGAACCGGACTAATGGTACCATTAGTGCCGGTTCATTTACAAACCGGGACTAATGAGTGAACATTAGGCCCTTTTTCTACTAGTGCAACTCTGAGGTGCTTGCTCCAGTCCATAGATTGGATCGCTGGAGCTGCACACTTTGTCAGCACCTTTAGGATCGACAAAACCTTCTGTTGCATCATATACAACTCTTCTTTAAGAAATCCATTAAGGAATGCAGTTTTGACGTCCATTTGCCAGATTTCATAAAATGCGGCAATTGCTAACATGATTCGGACAGACTTAAGCATCACTACGAGTGAGAAAGTCTCATCGTAGTCAACCCCTTGAACTTGTCGAAAAACTTTCGCGACAAGTCGAGCTTTATAGATAATGACATTACCATCAGCGTCTGTCTTCCCTTAAAGATCCATTTATTCTTTATGGCTTGCCGATCATCGGGCAAATCCACCAAAGTCCACACTTTGTTCTCATACATGGATCCTATCTCAGATTCATGGCCTCAAGCAATTTTTCGGAATCTGGGCTTATCATAGCTTCTTCATAGTTCGTAAGTTCGCTGTTGTCCAACAACATGACTTCCAGGACAGGATTACCGTACCACTTGGTGCGGAATGTGTTCTGGTCGACCTACGAAATTTAGTAGTAACTTGATCTGAAGTTTCATGATCATCACATATTAGCTTCCTCTCTAGTTGGTGTAGGCATCACAGAAACGATTTTCCTTGGTGTGCTACTTTCCAATTTGAGGAAAGGTACAACTACCTCATCAAGTCTACTTTCTCCCACTCACTTCTTTCGAGAGAAAAACTCCTTCTCTAGAAAGGACCCATTCTTAGCAACAAAGTTTTTTGCCCTTGGATCTGTGGTAGAAGGTATACCCAATAGTTTCTTTCGGGTATCCTATGAAGACGCACTTCTCTGCTTGGGGTTCGAGCTTATCAGGCTGAAGCCTTTTGACATAAGCGTCGCATCCCCAAACTTTTAAGAAACGACAGCTTAGGTTCTCTTGCAAAACCATAGTTTCATCGGTGTCATCTCAACGGATTTAACGGTGCCCTATTAACGTGAATGCAGCTATCTCTAATGCATAACCCCAAAACGATAGTGGTAAATCGGTAAGGACATCATAGAACGCACCACATCTAATAAAGTACGGTTATGACGTTCGAACACACCATTACGCTGGGATTCCAGGTGGCGTGAGTTGGGAAACAATTCCCACATTGTTTTAAATGAAGGCCAAACTCATACTCAAATATTCGCCTCCGCGATCAGATCGTAGAAACTTTATTTTCTTGTTACGACGATTCTCCACTTCACTCTGAAATTCTTTGAACTTTTCAAATGTTTCAGACTTGTGTTTCATCAAGTAGATATACCCATACCTATCAAATCATCTGTGAAGGTGAGAAAATAACGATACCAGCCGCGTGCTTCAACACTTATCGGAACCGCATACATCGGTATGTATTATTCCAATAAGTCATTAGCTAGCTCCTTGTTCCGGAGAACGGAGTAGTTTAGCCATTGCCATGAGGCATGGTTCGCAAGTATCAAATGATTCATAATCAAGTGACTCAAAAGTCCATCTGCATGGAGTTCTTCATGCGCTTTCAACCAATATGACCTAAACGGTAGTGCCACAGTATTTCCACTATCATTATCAACTTGTATTTTTGGCATCAATATTATGAATAGTGTATCACTACGATCGAGATTTAATAAACCATTTACATTGGATGTATGACCATAGAAGGTTTTATTCATGTAAACAGACAACATTATTCTCTGACTTAAATGAATAACCGTATTGCAATAAATGATCAAATCATATTCATGCTCAACACAAACACCAAATAACATTTATTTAGGTTCAACACTAATCCCGAAGGTAGAGGGAGTGTGCGATGGTGATCGTATCACATTGGAATCATTTCCAACACACATCGTCACCTCGCCCTTAACTAGTCTCTTTTTATTCTGCAACCTCCTGTTTCGAGTATCACTAATCTTAGCAACTGAACTAGTATCAAATACCCAGGGTTACTACGAATACTAGCAAGGTACACATCAATAAACATGATATAAATATACCTTTGTTCACTTTACATCCTTCTTACCGCCAAGTATTTGGGCAGTTCCGCTTCTAGTGACCATTCCCTTTGCAGGAAGCACTCAGTTTCAGGCTTAGGTCCAGTTTGGGCTTCTTCACGGGAGTGGCAACTTGCTTGCCATTTTTTCTTGAAGTTCCTCTTTTTTCCCTTGCCATTTTTCATGAAACTAGTGGTCTTGTTAACCATCAACACTTGATGCTCTTTCTTGATTTTACCTTCGCCGATTTAAGCATCGCGAAGAGTTCGGGAATCTTTTTTGTCATCCCTTGCATATATAATTCTCACGAAGTTCTAGTAGCTTGGTGATAGTGATAGAGAACTATGTCAATCACTATCTTATCTGGAAGATTAACTCCCACTTGATTCAAGCGATTGTAGTACCCCGACATTCTGAGCACATGCTCACTGGCTAAGCTATTCTCCTCTATCTTGTAGGTAAAGTATTTGTCTGAGGTCTCATACCTCTCGACATGGGCATGAGCCTGAAATACCAATTTCAGCTCTAGGACATCTCATATGCTCCGTGGCATTCAAAATGTTTTTGAAGTCCCGGTTCTAAGCCGTAAAGCATGGCGCACTAAACTATTAAGTAGTCATCATATCGAGCTTTCCAAACGTTCATAACATCTACATCTGCTTCTGCAGGTCTGTCACTTAGCGGTGCATCATGGACATAATTCTTCTGTGCAGCAATGAGGATATCCTCAGATCACGGACCCAGTCCGCATTATTGCTACGATTTATTTTCAACTTAGCTTTCTCTAGGAACATATCAAAAATAGGGGAGCTACAACGCGAGCTATTGATCTACAACATAATTTGCAAATACTATTAGGACTAAGTTCATGATAAATTAAGTTCAATTAATCAAATTACTAATGCACTCCCACTTAAATAAACATCCCTCGAGTTATCTAAGTGATACATTGATCTAAATCAACTAACCCATTCCGATCATCACGTGAGATGGGGTAGTCATCAATGGTGAACATCTCTATGTTGATCATATCACTATATGACTCACGTTCGACCTTTCGGTCTCCAGTGTTCCGAGACCATGTTTCTACATGCTAGGCTCGCAAGTTTAACCCAAGTATTCTGCATGTGCAAAACTGTCTTACACCCGTTGTATGTGAACATAGAGTCTATCACATCCAATCATCACGTGGTGCTTCGACACGACAAACTTGGCAATGGTGCATACTCGGGGAGAACACTTTTATCTTGAAATTTA
Source organism: Thinopyrum elongatum (assembly GCA_011799875.1). Taxonomy (NCBI): domain Eukaryota; kingdom Viridiplantae; phylum Streptophyta; class Magnoliopsida; order Poales; family Poaceae; genus Thinopyrum; species Thinopyrum elongatum. Next base: position 117,350,253 of record CM022298.1, on the reverse strand, counting down.
GTGAAGGGATCATCTTATAAAGCTACCGCCATTCTAATCAAAATAAGATGCATAAAGGATAACATCAAACATGCAATCAAAATATGTGACATGATATGGCCATCATCATCTTGTGCTTTTGATCTCCATCTCCAAAGCATCGTCATGATCTCCATCGTCACCGGCTCGACACCTTGATCTCCATCGTTGCATCGGGGTCGTCTCGCCAACTATTGCTTCTACAACTATCGCTAACGCATAGTGATAAAGTAAAGTAATTACATGGCGCTTGCACTTCATACAATAAAGAGACAACCCTAAAGCTCCTGCCGGTTGTCGATATTACAAACACATGATCATCTCATACATCAACCATATATCACATCATATCTTGACCATATCACATCACAACATGCCCTGCAAAAACAGTTAGACGTCCTCTACTTTGTTGTTGCAAGTTTTACGTGGTTGCTATGGCTTCTAGCAAGAACCGTTCTTACCTAAGGCAAAAACCACAACGGTTGATAATCAAGTTTGCTGTTTTAACCTTTTTCAAGGACCGGCCGCAGTCAAATTCGATTCAACTAAAGTAGGAGAAGCAGACACCGCCAGCCAACCTTTAAAAACAAGTTGCATGTCTGTAGGTGGAACCGGTCTCATGTACGTGGACATGTAAGGTTGGTCTGGGCCGCTTCATCCCACAATACCGCCGAATCAAAAATAAGACATTGGTGGTAAGCAGTATGACTATCACCGCCCACACTCTTGTGTTCTACACCGTGCATAGCATCTAAGCATAGACCTGGCTCGGATGCCACTGTTGGGAACGTTGCATGGAAAACAAAAAATTTCTACGCACCACGCAAGATCTATCAAGGAGATGCATAGCAACGGAGGGGAGAGTGTGTCTACATACCCACGTGAACGTAAGCGGAAGCGTTTGACAACGCGGTTGATGTAGTCGAACTCTTCGCTTCCAACGATCGAGCACCGAACGTACGGCACCTCCGCGTTCAGCACAAGTTCAGTCGAATGACGTCCTCCACCTTCTTGATCCAGCAAGATGGTGAGGAGGTAGATGGATGAGTTCGCAGGCGACAAGGCGTGGTGATGGTGATGGTGAAGCTATCTCCGCAGGGCTTCGCCTAAGCACTACGAAAATATGACCGGGGATGTAAACGGTGGAGGGGGGCGCCGCACACGGCTAAGACAATGTTGTGTATGTGCTAGGCGCACCCCCCCCCCCCCGCATATATATATATATATATAGGTGGGAGGAGAGGGGAGAGGCCAAGAGGCGCCCAAGTAGGACCGAATCCTACTTGGGATCCTGCCCTTGGCCGCCCCCCCCCCTTCCTTATTTGTCAGAGGGGGAAAGGAAAGGGGAAGAGGGAAGGAAGGGGGAGACCGAATCCCCCCTTTCCTTTCTCCCATGGGTCGGCTGCCTTGGGGGGCGCGCCAGCCCCACGTGGGCTGGTGTGCTCCCCTCTAATGGCCCAATAGGCCCATCACCCTTCCGGTGGTGCCCGGTACGCCCTCTGGTACTCCGGTGATCACCCGGTACACTCCGAAACACTTTCGGTGTCCGAATATCATCATCCTATATATCAACCTTTACCTCTCGAACATTTTGAGACTCCTCGTCATGTCCGTGATCTTATCCGGGACTCCGAACAACATTCGGTCACCAAATCATATACCTCATATAACACTATATCGTCAACGAACGTTAAGCGTGCTGACCCTACGAGTTCGAGAACTATGTAGACATGACCGAGACACCCCTCCGGTCAATAACCAATAGCGGAACCTGGATGCCCATATTAGCTCCTACATATTCTACGAAGATCTTTATCGGTCAAATCGTTATGACAACATATGTAATTCCCTTTGTTCATCGGTATGTTACTTGCCCGAGATTCGATCGTCGGTATCTTCATACCTAGTTCAATCTCATTACCGGCAAGTCTCTTTACTCGTTCCGTAATACATCACCTCGTAACTAACTCCTTAGTTATTTGCTTGCAAGCTTATGATGTTATTACCGAGAGGGCACAGAAGAAATACTTCCGATACTCGAGTGACAAATCCTAATCTCGATCATGCCAACTCAACAAACACCTTCAGAGATACGTGTAGAGCATCTTTATGATCACCCAGTTACGTTGTGACATTTTGATAGCACACAAGGTATTCCTCCGGTATCCGGGAGTTGCATTCTAATCTCAGAGTCGAAGAATATGTATTTGACATGAAGAAAGCAATAGCAATAAACTGAACGATCATTATGCTAAGAACGGATGGGTCTGTCCATCACATCATGTCCTAATGATGTGATCCCGTTATCAAATCAACACACATGTCTATGGTTAGGAAATCTTAACCATCTTTTATTAACGAGCTAGTCTAGTAGAGGCTTACTAGGGACAAACGGTATTTGTTTATGTATTCACACATGTATTGAATTTCCGATCAATACACATTCTAGCATGAAATATAAACCTTTATCATGAATAATAAAATATAAAATAAAACAACTTTATCATTGCCTCTAGGGCATATTTCCTTCAGCTATAGTGTTGATGGGGCGCCGTGGGTAAGTTTTGTAGCATGGGGAAGGGGTTGTTAAAACCATAACCCCGGTGACTTCTCTGCAAAAGCATGGTAATTACATTGGGCGTACATGCTAACTTACATGTATAGGTAGACTTATTTTGATCCGAAAAAAAGTTGTCGAAATATACCAACATGGGATACCTAGTTTTTGAGGTACTTATCTGTTCGTGACGATCTTTTATGTCAAAATATGTTTTTCAATCGCCGACCGTTGAGCACCAAAACATTTTGAGGTCAAAATAAAAAAAGAATCTTTGTTGTGACATCACCACGGAGTCTTTCACTTTCTTGGGATCCTATGCGGCCTTTGCTTCTCTTGCTGGTCTATTCTCGCTTTTTGTTGACGGCGTGGGGCTGCCTTGCCACGTGATAGTTAAACTAGGTGTGTTCAGATATTTGCTTAATTCGTATGTTTAGGAAGTTAGCACAATCCTTTTAAGAAACATAGCAAGCCAACAACTATACACATAAAACTGTATAGCTCAGTCGGCAAAGTCACTATAGTTGGTGTGAACGTGAGATGGGGACGTCGATTCTATTCCCGCCACAATCTTTTCCTTTCTTGGGTTAGCTAGTGGCTTGGAACAATAAGTGGGCTGACTTCGCTCAGTCACAAAGCACACCGGCCATCTACGAAAGTGTCTCTTTAGCCGACGGACGCATACCAAATTTAGTACTGCACCTCGATTAAAAACGAAGGTGGACGGATGACATTACGGGTGTAGTAAGAAAACACGTC
>CM022298.1:117031259-117342792 GCA_011799875.1 Thinopyrum elongatum | reverse complement strand
GGGGGTGTTCGACAACTTTTTTGCCCAGGTAAAAAGTTGCCGCAAATGTTTGTATCTAAATTATCAGGTCTGCGATACGTATATTACCGAGCTACTTAACACGAAAGTTACCGACAATATGTTTTTCAACAACAACCGCCATCAAAGTCATCACGGGTATTTTGTACCTAAGTTATCAGGTCTGCGGTGTGTTTATTACCATCATATTTATACAGTAGTTATATGTGGTGTGTAGTCAACAACATTTTTGCCGCAGGTAAAAACGTTACCGTAGCGTTTGTACCTAAGTTATCAGGTCTGTAGTGTTTCTATTACCATCATATTTATATAGAAGTTATCAGGGGTGTGTATTCAACGTCTTTTCCCAGGTAAAAAGTTACCTACTTAAGTTATCAGGTCCACCGTATGTATATTACTGTACTATTTTACACAAAAGTTACCGACGACATGGTGTCAAGAGAAAGTAAATCTCGCAAATTACAATGAATCTCTTGTAATTTCGTAGGTAAATTTTTTTAGAAAAAAGAAACGATAAACAGAAGAAAAACCCGATCAGATGTGCAAGTACAAGAGCCCGCCTCAACTTGAATGTATAAAACCAATCTAACGTGTAAATAATCACAGCCTAGAGCTAGCCTCGATAGTTGTCGGATATGAGCTAATACTACTCAGTCATCATGGTCCTAGGAGACGTGCGGATATCGAGCGGGGATCGTGACGTTCCGATTGAGCGTGATTTTTGGACCGTGGACGGGGGATCGGGCGTGATTTTTGGATCACAGAAAAAAGGGGGACAACTCGAGCGGCCTGCGGCGATCGTCGGATCGACAATGGACGACACGGGGTCGTTCGGATCTATTGTGAGTTTCCTGCCATCCGGAAAATAGCTTTTCCGTTCTTAAAAATACTTGGGGTGGGTTGGGCCGAGGCCCTGTGTTGAAGGGGTTGTAGACTATGGGCTGGCGTATGACAACCCGGTGAAAAGGTCCAACGGTCAAACCCCGTCTGCGAAAGTCAAAGGGCTAGATCCGGCGGTCGTTGTGTTTGGTTAGACGGGACGGGGTAACTGGGGGGTAGCAATGCCGCGAGGTGTTGCGGTGGGGCCGCTATGCTTATGGAAGCGTGGTGGCAGGCGCAAGCGCCCCGCACGCGGCTCCGGGCTTTGCCCCCCCTCACGGGCGTCGCGCCGTCGTGTCATAGAGGGGGGAAACGGCCACGTCGGGCCGACACGGAGGGAATCTTGGGTGGGTTGGGCCGGGGACGTGTTCGGGGGTGTAGCTATGGGGGGGCTATGACAACGGTGAAAAGGTCCAAGTCAAACCCGTCCGTGAGTGAAAGTCAAAGGCTAGATCCGGCGGTTGTCTGTGTCATGGTTAGACGGGACGGGGGTACCTGGGGGGGGGTAGCAATGCCGCCAGGTATGGCGATGGGCCCTCCTACGCTTGTGGAAGCGGTGGTGGCAGGCGCAAGCCACCGGCACGCGGCTTCGGGGTGTGCCCCCCCTCACGGGCGTCGCTGCCGCCGTGTCATGGGGGGGAAACGGCCACGTGGGCCGACAAGAGGGAATCTTGGGGTGAGGTTGGGCCGGGGCCGTGTTGGGGGTGTAGCTATGGGCGGGCTATGACAACCCGGTAAAAAGGTCCACCGTCAAACCCCGTCCAGGGAAAGTCAAAGGCTAGATCCGGCGGTCGTCTGTGTCAGGGTTAGAGGGACGGGGGGTACTGGGGGGTAGCAATGCGCCAGGTGTTGTGTGGGACTCCTACGCTTGTGGAAGTGGGTGACAGGCGCAAGCACCCCGCACGCGGCTCCGAGGTGTGCCCCCCCTCACAGGCGTCGCTGCCGCAGTGTCACAGAGCGGGGAAACGGCCACGTCGGCCGACACGGAGGGAATCTTGGGGTGGGTTGGGCCGGGACCGTGTCCGGGGGTGTAGCTATGGGCTGGGCTATGATAACCCGGTGAAAAGGTCCATCGGTCAAACCCCGTCCAGCGAAAGTCAAAGGGCTATATCCGGCGGTCGTCTATGTCAGGGTTAGACATGACAGGGTACCTGGAGGGGTAGCAATGACGCCAGGTGTTGCGGTGGGCCCTCCTACGCTTGTGGAAGCATGGTGGCAGGCGAAAGCACCCCGCACGCCGCTCCGGGGTGTGCCTCCCCCTCACGGGCGTCTCTGCCGCAGTGTCACGGAGGGGGAAAACGGCCACGTCGGGCCGACACGGAGGGAATCTTGGGGTGGGTTGGGTCGGGACCATGTTCAGGGGTGTAGCTATGAGCTGGGCTATGATAACCCAGTGAAAAGGTCCACCGGTCAAACCCCGTACGGCGAAAGTCAAAGGGCTAGATCCGGCGGTCGTCTGTGTCAGGGTTAGACGGGACGGGGTGCCTGGGGGGTAGCAATGCCACCAGGTGTTGCGGTGGGCCCTCCTACGCTTGTGGAAGCATGGTGGCAGGCGAAAGCACCCGGCACGCGGCTCCGTAGTGTGCCCCCCTCACGGGCGTCGCTGCCGCCGTGTCACGGAGGGGGGAAACGGCTACCTCGGGCCGACACGGAGGGAATCTTGGGGTGGGTTGGGCCGGGACCATGTTCGGGGGTGTAGCTATGGGCTGGGCTATGACAACCCGGTGAAAAGGTCCACCGGTCAAACCTCGTATGGCGAAAGTCAAAGGGCTAGATCTGGCGATCGTCTGTGTCAGGGTTAGACGGGACGGGGTACCTGGGGGGTAGCAATGCCACCAGGAGTTACGGTGGGCCCTCCTACGCTTGTGGAAGCGTGGTGGCAGGCGCAAGCACCCGGCACACGGCTCCGTCGTGTGCCCCCCTCACGGGCGTTGCTGCCGTCGTCGCACGGAGGGGGGAAACAGCCACCAGAGCTTAGCATCGGGTCCTCATACAGACGGCAAACTAAAAAATAGTAATAATTGAATTTATTAAAAACACCGGCATCCATCATGGAAAACGGACTCTCACTATGAAACCTTCAGTGCCCGGGCATCGTGCCGGGCACTGAAAGTTTCACAGTAATTGTCCGTTTTCTTAACAGAAGTCTAATGAATACCGGAGCTTACTTCGTATGGATTAGCCAACTATTTAAACTGGTCATGTTACTTTTCTTTGGGCGAGGTGGGACTATTTTAAAAAAAAAAGTGGGTGCTATCTATGCCGACGGCTAAGCCGTCGGCATAGAGTGGACACGTGGCACCCTTGCTATGCCGACGGCTAAGCCGTCGGCATAGGCCCCCCTTATCCACTCGGGTTCCTCCTCCTCCACCCATTCTCTCTGTCTCACCCCTGACCCCAAACCCTCCCTCCCTTTCTCTCTCGACCCCGACCGCCGCCACCACCCTCTCCGCGCCCGTCGCCGCCACCCTATCCGCGCCCATCCCCGCCCCGGCCGCCGCCCCGCCCTGACCTCATCCCCGCCCCGCCCGACCGCCACCTCTGCACCGCGCCCAGCCTCGCCGCCCCGCCACTACCCTGGCCGCCACCCCACCCCGACCTCGTCCCTGCCCTGCCCGGCCGCCACCTCTGCCCCGCGCCCAGCCCCGCCGCCCCGCCCTAGCCCGCCCCGTCCCCGCCTCGCCCCGGCGCGCCGGATGCCGCGTCGGGCTCGCCGGCCTCTGCCTTGGCCCGGTCGGGCCCCCACCCTGCCCTGCCCCACCGCCCGCCGCCTCTCCCCGCCGGTCGCCACCTCACCCCGGCCCTGCCTTGCCCCGCCTTGCCTCGCCCCGGCCCTACCTCTCCCCGCCGGTGAGACCTCCACCACTCTTTGTTTTTTTTCTTCTGTTTTTAGATAGATAGATAGATAGATTGTTAGATAGATAGATAGATGAATCTTGCAATTTTGTTTGGTTCGATGAGATGAATCGATGATGATGACGAATAGATGATGAATATGTGATGATGATGATGATGATGATGAATATATTGTTGATATTGTTAGTTGTGATGATAATGATGATGAATATTTTTTTAATATTGTTAGTTGTGATGATGATGATGATGATAAATCTGTGATGATTTTGAATATGTGATGAAATGACCCTACATGATTCAAAAATAAATGAATGCATGTTTATATGTTTTAAATATGCTCTATGAGTTGTGATGTTCTAAATTTTTGTCGCGGTGGAATTTGCAGGTTTTGTAGTGTTCCATCTCGGTGGAGTGATCGTCATCGAAGGTGTTGGTCACCAATCATCCCTCCTCTGTTCGACTACTTCCTCTGCAGCCGAGGGTGAGCTAAGAATCCACCTACACCTCCTACGCTCTTTTAATCATGTCACTAGATTTCATTCTCAAGTCAAGTCGCGTAACCTAGGCGTCTCCCGTCCAAAAGTGTTGCATCGATAAATATGCATTCAATTGCATATTTATCACAGCAGCTCTTTCGAATTGTCCAGCGTTTTCCACGGACAACCCGAGGATGTGTAGATTGCGTACGTTTCTCCATGCTCTATCCCGTTCCGAGACAGGATTTCGGTGGCGCCTCCCCGTTGTTCTCCGGAGCACATTCTCTTGGCTATTAGCCGAGACGTGTATCTGGAGAACAGCGGGGAGGTGCTGCCGAAATTTTGTCTCGGAATGGGGTAGAGCATGGAGAACGTACTCAATCTACACATCCTCGGGTGGGATTAGGACCCATCTTTACCTACTAGAGATGTAGGTGGTTTCAATGCCCGCAACGCGGTAGAAAATAAAATTTTGATGTGATTAATTTAAATGAATCCTTAATTTTGTTGTGTGGCTCGCAATAAAGCAGAGGATGGCAGATAATCAGTGGATGTACAGTGGTTTTATCCGTCGGAATCGAGTAACATCAGAGTGGATCGCGAAAACCGATGTGTATTTGAAGAAGATATTCCGTAGTCCAATGAGAATTATCCCACAATGCCCCTGTGCGAGATGTGCCAGACATCACCGTAGAAATCAGAAGGACATGACTGACCACCTTCGCACGCACGGATATATGCCAAACTTTGACATGCCGCCGATAAACTTAGCCGAGCAGGACCGTGGTAGAGAGGAGGTGATGCGACAACGCATCGATGGTTATGCGGACGACGGGGTCAGGGACATGCTAGATGATGTCATTGTTGTAGAAACGGCACATGCGACACCTTCAGAGAATGAACCAGAGGAGCCGGAGGCAACCACAAAGGCCTTCTTGGAGGTCTTGGCCTCGTCGAAGAAACCTCTTTATGTGGGTGCGAAAATATCTCAGCTGAATGCCATCTCGCAACTGATTGCAGTCAAGGCTGAGTACGGCTGTAGCCAGAAATGCTTCAAAGCATTCCTGGGAGTATGGACTAACAGCCTCCCTGAGGGTCATGAACTGCCGAAAAGCATGTACGCTACAAAGAAAATCATGAAGGCACTTTCTATGGATTATGAGAAAATACATGTTTGTCAAAAGAATTGCCTTTTGTATAGGCACGAGTATGCGGATGACAAGTACTATAGGGAGTGCGGTTCGTATCGGTACCTTGAGGTGGTCGGTGAGGATGGTGAGAAAAGGCAGCTAGCCATCCCCGCTAAGGTTCTTCGGTATCTCCATTTCATAGAAAGACTGCAGCGCCTTTTGATCACGGAGGAGTCTGCCAAAATGATAAAGTGGCACAAGGAAGGTATAAGGTACCATCCAAATTAAATCGTACATCCATCGGAAGGCGAAGCATGGAAGTCGTTCGATGAAGAATACCCCGAGGAAGCAGCCGAGGCTGGGAATGTCAGAATAGCCATATCAGGTGATGGGTTCAATCCATATGGTATGTCGTCCAATCCATACTGCTGCTGGCCCGTGTTTGTAATTCTGCTCAATCTCCCTCCCGGTGCCCTAATGCAACGCAAGACCATGTTCTTGTCGCTCATCATTCCGGGGCCTGAATACCCGGGGAAGCAATTGGGTGTGTTTATGCAGCCACTCGTGGATGATTTGCACCATTCTTCTGACATTCATGTTTGCTTGGTCAATTAACATGCAGCGCGTTGTTCAGTGCATGGCGGCCGGCACGGTTCCTCAAATGGAACCACCACCACCTCCTCCTGGACCGGCTCCAGTGCTGCTTACCTATGAGAAGTTTCTGGCACAGCACCCGGGGACTACGCCGGTTAGTACATCCCCAAACTATTCAACCAGTGCTGCTTACTGTTTATTCAACACAATCATATATCCCCTTAACATGCCTTTTCAAACATCCAGGGAACCGATGGATCTACTGTTGTTGGTGGTACCGGTCTTGGCATCACTCCCGACTCACGGAGCCCGGTCACTCCGATCCACGGAGGCGGTGGCGGTGGCGGTCTTGGCGGTAGCACTGCCGCTAGCAGTGACGACCTAGGCTTTGGCGAACTTGGCGGTGACGACCTTGGCGGTGGTGGTGGACGTCCTGGCACTTAAGCATGTGGGTGACGGTGGTGGTGACGATAAACTTGTGTTTTTTACATGACTTGTGGTCTTTTATGGTCCATTAGATGACTTGTGTGCTTCTTTAGATCTTATGTTGTTTGTGATGATGCTTATGTTTGTGATGATACTTATATTGTTGTGATGGTGTTGGTGTTGGTTGTGAGGATGATACTTATATGTGTTGTGTATGTCTATTTCATCATATGTATCTGCTGTGTATTTGAATTGAATTGAATTGAAATCAAACAGAAAAAAGAGAAAAAATCAGACAAAAACTATGCCGAGGCCGTCGGCATAGATGTACGGACGCCGTCGGGATATCATCTATGCCGACGGTATCCCGAGGTACGCCGACGCATATGTTGCCGACGGCCCTACGCCGACGGGGGCCGTCGGCATAGGCCTACCCCGACGAGAATCTGGGCTATGCCGATGGCCTGGGCCGTCGGCATAGGGGTTTATTCCGGTAGTGGCTGGTCCTGCTCATATTCGGTGAAGCCAATGGAGGAGAAGACAACAACTTATCACGGCCAAGTCCAGCCGGTGACAGGGCAATGAGGCGGCGACACAAGAGTGGGAATAGTGCCAGGCGGAAGTACATGATGGTGCTCGCCATCCTGGCAGCGAGCGTCACCTACCAGGCCGCCATGAAGCCGCCGGGCGGTGACCACGCGGGGAACGCCGTGATGCGGCTCAGCAACCCACCCGGTACAGCGTCTTCTTCTACTGCAACTCGACCTCGTTCGTGGCGTCGGTCGTCGTCATCGTCCTGCTGCTGCAGGAGTCTCTGCAGACTGCTGCTGCAGGAGTCTCTGCAGAACAATGTCTTCCTACTCTATGCCATGAACACAACGATCGTGCTAGACCTGCTCGGCCTCCTCGGGGCATACGCCGTCGGCAGTAGCCGAGGATGGAAGGCGACGGGGTACGTCATCGCGCTGTTCGCCGCCGTGCTCGCCTACATCGCCATCCACCTCGTGCTTTGGTTCCTGGGCAGGAGAGCCTGGGACAAAGTAAATAATAGTCCTGCCTGTGAACCGGAGGCTCAGACAGAGAGCTCAACCAATTGTTAATAGTGATACTGATGATCTGTAGGAACTAGCTAGACTGACAGTTAGCGAATCTCTTCACATATTTATATATCCTATTGTATAAGAAAAATCATGTACACCCTCAATGACAATGTCTACTTAAAAATTGCAATCATTGAATCGATGAGTATCTCGCCGACAAGGCAGCAACTCAAAGGACAACAAAAGACCAAAGTTTTAGATGTCGCCTCATTGTATGGTGGCGACGAGGTTCCTATCTCTTGTGATACTGGAATATGTGATTCGCTAACCCTTCATTCACTACTGGAATTTTCCTCTTTGCCGAGTGTTAGGCTCTTTGCCGAGTGCATTATGTCGAGCACTCGGCAATAGTATCTTTGCCGAGTACCGAACTCGGCAAAAAAGCAAAACTCGGCAAATAGACACTTTGCCGATTGTCGTGGACAAAACGCTCGGTAAAAAAACAAAACTCGGTAAACAGGGCTTTACCGAGTGTCACACTCGGCAAAGGAGGGTCTTTATCGAGCGTCACACTCGGCAAAAGGGGTCTACGCTAAACTGCATGGTTTTAGCTGTAGAGGTTGCAAACGACCTCAGATGAAGATGGTCCAAAAATCAAAGTTGTTCATTTTGATGAGACGGACAACTTCCATGTTGAGAACTTTTTCATTTTAGGCCATATTAATTGCACTTTGTGGCATGCCAAATATTAATATAGTATCAAATGACCAAGGTGGCCATATTCATTGCATAGTTTACTATAATGTTCCCAAATTAGACACATAGGTGCATCTTCACATTACAAACAATGTTGCTAAATAGAGTTTCCTACTTTTTTGTACAAAAAATTTATTTTTCATTTTCTAAGTGTCAAAATGGGTGTTTTTTGTGAACTGAGTACAAAAATCAAGGTGCAAAATGGCACCACTCCAATTATCACAGTAAGTAGACCATATTTTATGCACAATTCCAAAGTTTCATGGATTTTCTAGTTTTCTAGCTACTTTCGCACATTTAAATAACTTTATGTCAATTTTCCGATAGTAATTCAAATTTGAACTGCAAGTGTGTGATAGCTCTATCATAAAAATTAGCAAAAAATATTTTTAGTTACACAAATAGTCATTATATCGGAGTAGCACTTAGAGTTTTGAGAGATTCAACCCCTTGTGATGAATAGCCATGCCAACCATTTTGACCCCGTTTTGGAAAAAATGAAAGAAAAATAATACAAGTTTAACAAATGAAATCCTTTCGCATGGAATCCTTTTATGTGTACTAGTTGCGGGGAAAAATACCAAACTTTCAATATAACTAATTTAAAATAAATCCTTCACAAAATGGGCTATCATGTATGAACATTCATGGCTTTCAAGTCAAAGGACCAAGGTGATGGTCATATTCATTGCATAGTTTATTATAATGTTCCCAAATTAGACACATAGGTGCCTTTTGAGATTACAAACAATGTTGCCAAACAGAGTTTCCTATTTTTTTTGTACAAAAAAAATCAATTTTCATTTTCTAAGTGTCAAAATGGGTGTTTTTTGTGAAGCGAGTACAAAAATCAAGGTGCAAAATGGTACCACTCCAATTATCACATTAAGTAGACCATATTTTATGCACAATTCCAAAGTTTCATGGATTTTCTAGTTTTCTAGCTACTTTCGCACATTTAAATGACTTTATGTCAATTTTCCGAAAGTAATTCAAATTTGAACTGCAAATGTGTGATAGCTCTGTCATAAAAATTAGCAAATAATATTTTTTAGGTACACAAATAGTCACATTATGGGAGAACTACTTAGAGATTTGAGAGATTCAACCCCTTGTGATGAATAGTCATGCCGACCATTTTGACCCCGTTTTGGAAAAAATGAAAGAAAAATAATGCAAGTTTAAAAAATGTAATCCTTTTGCATGGAGTCCTATGTGTACTAGTTGCGAGGAAAAATACCAAACTTTCAATATAACTAATTAAAAAAATATCATTCACAAAACGGGCTATCGTGTATGAACATTCATGACTTTCAAGTCAAAGGACCAAGGTGACGGCTATATTCATTGCATAGTTTAGTATATTGTTCCCAAGTTAGACACATAGGTGTGTCTTAACATTACAAACAATGTTGGCGAATAGAGTTTCCAACTTTTTTGTACAAAAAAATTAGTTTTCATTTTCTAAGTGTAAAAAATGGGTGTCATTTGTGAAGCAAGTACAAAAAACATGGTGTAAAATGGCAGCACTCCAATTATCATAGTAAGTAGACCATATTTTATGGACAATTCCAAAGTTTCATAGATTTTCTAGTTTTCTAGCTACTTTCGCACGTTTAAATGACTTTATGTCAATTTTCCGAAAGTAATTCAAATTTGAACTACAAGTGCATGAAAAAATTAAAGATTTTCTTTTGAAAAATCATATTTGTTTTATTGAGTCCATAATTGGACCCTATCCAAGAAAAGAAAATGGATTTCAAACATGAAGATGCCGAGATACGAGCTTGAACATGTAGTTTGTTGGTTTTAAAATTTCAAAAAATGTATCCGAAGTCGAAAAAGCTTGCAAGTTGGCATGGTGCGCCCATATGACATCTTCAAGCCATGGTAAAATTTTGAGAAGCTTTTACTGACTAATTCATATGTAAAATATGAAAAAAAGATGATAAAGAAAACACACAGACAAGCTATCAAGTATGAATAAGTGCATATAATTCATTTTTAAATTGCAAGTGCATGATTTTTTATGCAAAATTTGACTGACAATTTTGGTTTGTGGTATTTACTCCATGATACTCTATACAAAGTAACTAACAAACAGTTTCCAAGAACAGAAGAAAAAGAAAAGAAAACAAGTCTTTACCGAGTGCCCACACTCGGCAAAGACATTGAACGAAGAAGCACAAAATGCATTTGCTGCGTTGTGATTGGTTGGAAAGAGGGAGGCGTGGATCGCTGAGGTGGCATCCATTGATAGGTCCAAAAATCACCTCTACCTCTCTCCTTATCTTCTCCATCTCCTTATCTCCCGTTCACGCACAGCCACACAAAAAACAAAGAGAGTACCTAGAACTCATCTAGATGAGATATAATATGGTCTCATTCATCTGAAAACAAGAACAAATACAAGCCACGTCAGCACACACGCATCTTATAGCATCACATCCAATGGCTATAAAAGGTGAATGAGATCAAATTATATCTCATCTAGATGAGTTAAACTAAAGAACAAATATCTCTCTCTCCTTATCTTCCCCAGCTTCTCGTCCGTCCGTGTGCGACCTCCTCGTCACAAGCGGCGGCGGCTTCCTTCTCTTCCCAAGCGGCGGCATCCTTCTCTTCTTCCCGAGCAGCGGCGGCAGCGCTGCGACGGCCTCACCTTCCCAAGCGAGGTTGGCCTCTTCTTCCCAAGCAGCGGCGGCATCCTTCTCTTCTTCCCAAGCACCGGCGGCAGCGGTGCGACGACCTCACCTTCTCGAGCGAGGTTGGCCTTTTCTTCCCAAGAAACGGTGGCAGCGGTGCGACCACCGCACCTTCCCGAGCGAGGTTGGTTTCTTCTCGCAGCGCGGCGGCGGCGTCCTCTTCTCCCCGAGCGCAGCGGCGGCGTCCTCTTCTTCCCAAGCGCGGCGGCGGCGGCGTCCTCTTCTCCCGAGCGCAGCGGCGGCGTCCTCTTCTTCCCAAGCGCGGCGGCGGCGGCGTCCTCTTCTCCCGAGCGCGGCGGTGGCCTCCGATGCGGTGGCTGGGACATGGTCTCCGGCTTGAATCGCTGTCTCGATGGCGGCGTGTATTTCCTGCCCAATAACGCCGGCGACGCGGTCAGGCGAGGCGCCTTATTTTTTCATGCCCACAAGCTTTACCGAGTGCAAACGCCAGAGAATTCGGCAAAAAACAGCAGCATTGGCTCTGTTCCGTCCAGTAGCTTTATTTTACCGAGTAGCACTGTCTGGCTCTCGGCAAAGCGTTTACCGAGACGGACTGCTCTCGACAAAGTCCTGTCTGCCGGAGAGGTGTACGCCGGGTGGCCTTTGCCGAGTGCAACACTCGGTAAAGACTTTGTCGGCGGTTAATGGCCCTTTGCCGAGTGTTGATGGCATCCGGCGTATATATCGATTCAGCAATTATTGAATCGATGAGTATGGTGCCGACGAGGTTCCTATCTCTTCACTATTGGAATATGGGATTTTGCCCAGTTTCAGATATTTGCTGAGTGCATTTTATCACATACTAGGCAAACATGACCTTCGCCGAGTATATTTTTTTTGCACTCCACAAGCGACTCTTTTGAGTTTTTTATTATTATTTGCGCTAGGCAAAGAACTACTTGCATGTCCCTAGGAAGGAGGTTGGAAGGATTTAACCATCGCGCTCCAATTTCATGGCCATGCCTTCCGGAGATGTCTTTCGGGGCATCACCAAGCTTAGATTCTTGAATCTTTCTTAAATACTAGATGACTCGTTACGCCAATGGCGCAAAGGACGAGAGGGAGCCAAGTATTGTGAGAATATTTAGACACCCAAGTCGAAAAGCAAATGTGGCCCACACTCCCGCATCCTCTGCTTGAAAGCCGCCTTTTCTCACCGGATCTAACATAGATACATGATTCTTCAAGAGCAAATTTCAGAGAAAATATAAAGCATGGAAGGCTTTAAGTTGTACTACTGAGACCATACCACCATATCTTTATTTAGTTTCTTTGGGAATCTAAAGGTCTAAGAGGATGGTACATGTGAGAAGCTGTGAATCCACAACAAAAAACTAAACTAACTTCCAAACAAACATTTCAAGTTTGGAAACCACAAAGAAGCAGACCAGATCTCTCGTTGTAGTGCAGGTACATGTCATTAATCCTGCATCAACAGCCCATAATTTTTCAACACCTAAATCCACGAAATCCAACCGAAGGAAATCATGGCAGAAACATGCGCTGTGGCTTACGTCTCCGAGAAGGACTTCTTGGCATTCTTGTGCAGGTTGGACACAGCAATCCTCGCTGCGAGCTGCAGAAGAACCACACAGGCACCTTCCTTCACCTTGCCCTTGGGGAGGAGGGGGGCAGGACTTCTTGGCATTCTTGTGCAGGTTGGACACAGCAATCCTCACTGCGAGCTGCAGAAGAACCACACAGGCACCTTCCTTCACCTTGCCCTTGGGGAGGAGGGGGGCAACACTTGCAGTGCCGTGACAAGGCTTTGCGAACGCCGCCGGCGAGAGCGCGCAGCGGAGGGCGTCGAGAGTGGCAGCGGCGTTCGCCTCGGCGCGGGCGTAGTGGCCGCGCGACTCGAGGCAGCACACGAAGCGGTCGCGCTGGAGCAGCACGCTATGCACAGATGTGTAGGCAAGTAACAAAGATTGGTAAAAGGGAAACAAATTATCCAAAAGAAGAAAGGTTTTATATATTTTCAACGTACCCAGCCATAAAATCAGATGCTTCTTGATTAACAAAATGAACACACAATTAAGCGGGCATAGGAGGTGTATAATCATGTACTGACAAAAATCAGAGGGGTTAGATTATGTTCAAATGAGATAAATCATCAAGGTTCCAATGATAGAAAACGTTGGCACAGATGTGTAGGCAAGTAACAAAGATTGGTAAAAGGGAAACAAATTATCCAAAAGAAGAAAGGTTTTATATATTTTCAACGTACCCAGCCAAAAAATCAGATGCTTCTTGATTAACAAAATGAACACACAATTAAGCGGGCATAGGAGGTGTATAATCATGTACTGACAAAAATCAGAGGGGTTAGATTATGTTCAAATGAGATAAATCATCAAGGTTCCAATGATAGAAAACGTTGGGCCCGATGCACTGATTAATGTTATAGCACACAGGCAAGCTAGACATCTTCGTCTGGAGTGAATACTTTCTTCTTCCTATATATATGAGAAAGAACACGCGCATCAAACTTGAAAGCAAAACGAGCCTGGAAAAAATTGATGTAGTGCAGAGGAGTAACAAATAAAGGAACACAAAAATTCCAGAAATTGTTCAGGGCCCTTTTTGTTCTGCAGACATTTTATTTTGTAGAATGGCATTGTTCACCATTTGGGGATCACTTCTGTCATGTGCAGACTTACGGTTGACATTTGCCATAAACATTTCTCAAGGATTCTTCACTTGTGTAATATGAAATCCTCGTTTCTGAGATGAACCGTGGATAACAGGATATACATAGAACCTGATTGGAGCAGAATATTTATTCTGAGGATGTTGCAAGACCGTAAGGTTCTGACTGTCCACTACCATGCCAAATACAATATGAATGACAGTATCTCCAGTATTTGCCTAAATGAATTGTATGGTTTGAAACAGAGACAACTGAAAGAATAGTGCCAACCTTGGCATCGCTGTGAGACTCGCGTTCCTCCTCCGAATTGTCTGGTTTAGAGCAGCAACTGATCCGAGTTCGCACTGAAACACACATACACAAGAAAACATCTTCAACACCTAATTCAGTAGAGATTTCTCTCTTTCTCTCCAAGAAAATAACATCCCTCTCAAGCAACCAATGAACAAGAACGATTCTGCGTATCTGAAGAACAGAACCGGGATGGTGATAACATTGGAGGCTCCCAATTTGCAGCCCTGAAATGAGCCCCCCCCCCTCCTATACAGGTATAAAAGAACTCACCTCTGGCCGGCGGCCGGTGGGCGGAGCGACCGCTCACGGACGGGAAGCTCGGGCGCGGGCTCAGCGGCCTCGCGGCGCCGGCGAGGGGAGGAAGTGGCAGCTGACGCCGGCCATCGTCGTGGCTCTCCCTGCCGGCTGCCGGTCGCTTCTCCCCACCGCTCAGCTGGTGGCGTTGTGAGGACCCCGCCTGCCCAACCATTGGCCGTTGATGGAGAGGAGGAGGAGGCCAGGAGGTAGCGTCGGGGGCTCCCCCACCGCCGGCCTCCCGGCCCTCCCCTGCTCCTCCACCCCAGCTAGAAGACCCCGCCTCCCCAACCATTGGTCGTGGGTGGACAAGGGGCTGTGGGGTGAGCCATTTTCCATGAACAGGAAATGGTGAACGTGCAGATTAGGCGTAGGATATAATGTGGTGCCTATAAACGAACATAAATCAGCTCATGGACATTTAATTAAACATGAGAGTAGCAAACCGAGTTCAACAACCTATATACTGCAACGTTTGATGTCTAGCTATCTTTCTCCCTAGTGTTTTGTCTCTCACTCTTTATCTCCCTCTTAATTTCTCTCTCACTTCACCAGCATGTGTACATATGTTGTTTAGGTAGAAACTGAGAAGGCAATCACAAGCATATGTAGATGGCGATGGCAGAGAATTAGAATCCGGACAGAGAGGAGGATACCTTTGGCGGCACCGCGACACAAACAAGAGGTTGCAGCAAATCCTGCTCGAGTAGAAAGCAAGTCGATGGCCTAGCAAAACAAAGGGACGGTCAGCCAAAGGCAAGGAAATCTGAGGTGCAGATCCGCATATATATGCACCAAAAGGAAAATATATCTTTTCTGTCCCTCTATCCCTGCTATTTTCTGAATGAGTACATAGGTAGTCTAGAAGATGCTTTGTTCTTATTTTTCAAATGTTTACTTTGCTTACTGTCCTTATTCTAGCACCTCAACTAACAATTGAAAAAGGTGCCTGAAATACAATCCCATACATTCTACATGAAGCTATAGGCATAAATAACAACCAAGGCAAAATCAAAAGAAATAAAAATCTGTGCAGTACATAATACTTTTAGGAGATCAGGTGTACAGTCCCATACAAATATGAGGCATGTATCATACAATCTCTAGATTCAAAAGAGTTGCATCATACCTATATGTACACAGTTCCTAATGCATTCACATATTTTTCTTACAACCCATACGATAATCCAAGCAAGGTTTTTCTTTCTTGACATTTATCAGGAGACAAAATGCAGTATAGTATACTCAAGGAATAAAGTAAAAAATAACATGGTGAATATTTACTTGTTAAATACACATGATAGGGAACATAGAGGTCAAGAATACTTGTCGACACATTGAAGTCCACCAGAAATGTCCAGAATAGGTTGAATAGCTCTCCACATTAACGGGAAATGCACATCCATAAAAATGGCTCTGCATATTCGTTGTTAAACAATGGTTTAATTTGCGTAAAATAGTATGTCATACACATTTATCAGTACATATCAGAATTTTGTTTCTATGAGAACTAAATACTCGCATTGGCACAAACAAAACCAAAGAATTAATCTCATTTGGAGGCTGGGCCATAGAAATTCAAACAATGCTTCAGCAAGAAAACATACCTCTGAACTGGACAACAACATTTGCTTGCAAACTGGTATGGGCCATCTTTTGTGGAGCTAAAACCAGAGCATCAACAGCACACGGACAAACTTTAGCCTACCAATAACATGGTGAATACTTTGTTGTGTTATTTTCTATTTTTGGAAGATCCCATGGACAAAGAATCATCTCCAATTTCTTGTTGATGTGCGTCAAGCTCCACAAAAATTCTGAACAAAATCAGATTTCACACAATTGAGAAATAAAGAGAGGACAAAACAGAAAGGTGTGCAGGACTTGATACAAACTTAAAATCACAAGATTCAACTGATTTCGGAAAGGAAATGACAAAGACCATGCTCTATCATGGCCTGAGGATTCTTCCTGTAAGTAGACAATATTCATGCTTTGCATGCTTACTTCAGAAAGTCATTTCTGTCAGTAGTTGGTAGTAGGTAAAAAACTAACAAATTACATTAAATATACTGTAAAAAAGTTTGCATCAGATGTTTTAGATCTAGAATAAAATGGTAGTACAAACAATAATCCTGGAGACAGCCATATTTCATATGCAGCCATACATTCACAACACACATAGTATAGTGGGATGGAGATAATACTGAGAGAAACAACGATGGCAAAGGCAAACTACATCTATGACCATGAAGAAGGGCCTCTCCAACAATGTAGAAGACAGGTAATGAAGAAAATAGATGTTCGAAGACAAACCTCAACCAGCGTCATGGGCTGCAGAGATAAAGGCGAATCAGTCAAAAGAGCAAGGTAGAGCCGTTGAGCACAAGGGAGGGAGGTCCACACCTTTGGGGATGAATCAACGACCTCCTCCTCGCCAAATCCAGCATAGTCAAATAAACAGTTGTGGAACTTCTCCATATATAGGCTGGAGG
Organism: Thinopyrum elongatum; assembly: GCA_011799875.1. NCBI lineage: Eukaryota > Viridiplantae > Streptophyta > Magnoliopsida > Poales > Poaceae > Thinopyrum > Thinopyrum elongatum. The sequence continues at coordinate 117,326,179 of CM022298.1, read as the reverse complement.
CAGCAGATCATACGATTTGCTTACAACCAAAAAAACATGACCAGTTAAGTCGATTTATAAAAATCAATTGAACTATTGACAAGAGACAAATGAAACATGAATATTTACATTAATTTTTCTTGCCGCCCTGTCGAGCCATTTAATCAAGGTGGTCTACTAACTTGCACATTCAGGAAATAATGTTAAAAGCCAACAGCAAAAAGGAGTTGGAACTAATGTTAAATGCCAATAAAAAAGGAGTTGGAAATTGTAGCCATCTGAAATCTCTTCAGTTTATTGGACAAATACATGCTTCAATTTGATGGGAAAGTACATAACAACCTACACATCCCAGCAAGATTGCATTATCAGTGGTCATTCACTCAGACTGATCTTCTTTTGCTTTGCTCTGCTGCTACTGCCTCTCTCCTGGATAATTTTGTGTGTTCGTATGTCACTGGACTCACTCCCTGATGGCCTTCCCAGCACAGCAGCAACATCAGCAGGCCAGCCACAACAAGCAACAAAGTCAGTATACAACAAAGCATATCTGCATAGAAGATACAAACATCAGCATCAGGCCATCAGCAGCCCAACACCCCGCTATAAAGCACCCAGCAACAAGCCAGCAAGCACGCACACAACAAGCAAGAACGCCTGCATGCAGCATGGCAGCAACAAGCACGCACACGTCCCACATGTAATAAGCAGGGTAGGAGGACAAGGCAGAGCAGGGATTCAGAGGAAGTTACCTTGCCGGGGATGGATTCCTGGCGACAATGGTGGAGCTGACTCGCGGCGGCGATGGAGGTCACTCGAGACGGCGGCTAGGGTGACTCCAGGCAGCGGCTAGCAAATCCAGGCGGCGTGGCGCCCTTGATCCAATCCGCTGCGGAATCGGCCGGCGGCTGCTCGCCTTCTCCAGATCGAGGCCACACTCCTGGCCTCTCCTTCTCTAGATCGAGGCCATGCTCCTGGCGCCCTCAGGAAGAGAGGAAGAGGAGGTGAGGTGGGGAGGCGAAGCAGCTCTTCTCTGGCCGCTGCCAGGCGAGGAGGCGGAGCTGCTAGCGGCGGCGGCTGAAGGGAGAGAAGGAGACGAGAGGAGTTGCTGCGCGACGGCTAGGGTTTCTCCATTGCAGCTGGTGACTTTTATACACCTGTACGTGCATGTACGTGAAATTACTAAAATTCCCTTGGCGGGACACGAAATTTACAGGCGGTGGCAGCAGCACTGTTCATAGCGATTTTGGGGCGACGTGGCTGGCTTCATCCTGCCTAGCACTTCTTGAGGGTTTATATGTTCAATTACCTTGGGGTGCCTTGAGCGTCCCAAAACTTAGGGTCTTGTTGCTTCTTACTCTTTCATCCATCGTCATGCAAAGTCTCACGCCAAGCAAGCAAGTATTAACCAATTGTTATGCTACGACTAGTAGGTAAGGTATGAGTATCTTCTAAGTATTAGTGGAAGTATGTATGTGCTCAAGTGTTGTAGTGGTTCTACTCCCATATCTCATGCATGTCGCTTTCTTAGAGTATCTACAGTCGGGCGCCTCAAATCCTCCTCAAACGCCCAGGCGGGCCGCCCGATCGCTGATCGGTCATGTTTTTTGACCCAGACAGATGCCTCAAATGGGCCTCAAACGCCCAGGCTGACCGGCACCACTCATATCCAGCCCAAATATGGGGAGGACATGGGGGCGCCCGGGCACTCCCGCCACGTCGGACCCGGCCCATGCTGGCCCACCGACCCCACATATATTCATCCCCATCCGCTCGCCGGAGCAAACCCTAGCCACTTCACTTCACTCCCCTCCGGCGAATTCCGGCGTTCTCTGGCATGGCAGGCAGCGGATCAGACTCCGACCACTCTGGATCCATGGACTGGGGTGTCATCTCATGCGGGTTGGAGGAGGCAATGGCAGTCCGCATTGCACTCCGCCGCTCCCGGGAGGACAGCACCCGGCCGACGGACGGATCCGTTCGCCACAACGCCATAGTGTCGACTCACCGGGCGCTCGGGGTCCTCTAGTGCTGGATCCTTGCGGTCCCGGCAGCCGGAACACCTCTCCTTCCCCATCACCGATCGGGAAGACTATGAGTCCCACCGGGAACGGTGGCCCGCCGTGGGAGGGAGAGGATAAGGGCCGACGAGGCCCATATCATGGCGGAAATGGCGGCGGCGGAGGCGGTTGATGCGGCGACGCGGGCGGCTACAGAGGAGGAAGCCAACCGCACTCGCATTGTGAAGAAACGGCAATGGAGGAACACGCGCGCCCTCGCTCGAGAGCATAATCGGGCGGTCCGTTCCATGGCCGGACTGCCACCGAAGGAGGAGATGGAGGACAGCGACGACGAGGACAGCTCCAGCGACGAGCAGATCCGGCTCAATCCGCGAGAAGGACGACAAGGGCGCCGGGAAGGGTAAGGGCAGCCGTGGATGAACTCCGCCATAGCCAAACATACCAAATTTTGGTAGTCCGAGGACATGTTTAGTTAGTAGTGATGGAGTAGCCGGACGATATTTGTGCATCAACGTAGTTGCATGAGTTTGTATGAATTTGAGATATGATAATGGAGGTGTCCGAATGTGGATTACATTATTTAAGGGGTGCCCGATCAGTGCAGCCGGATTTGCCAAGTCCGGCTGTAGATGCTCTTAGCACCTAAAAACCAAATAAATGCAAGAGTGAGTACAGAAATACTCAACAAGCACATTATGAAACCATAAGAACATTAGTCAATGGAACATCACTTGGAACAGAAGACTTCTAGGAAAACTGAAACGATAACCGGAAGACTGAAGCCAATTGTCTCAATAAGCAACGTTGGCTTTTAACAACTTTGAACACTTCCATATAGTGAGCATACCGGATTATCCACACGATGTTTCGCCCACCGACCGTATCGGATTGAACACGTGTGTCATCCTCATCGACCTAGCTCAAGCCCACTGGATTATTCACACCATGCCTTAAACCAAGATTGGACATGTGTGACGTCCTCACTGTCCTGGCTTTCAGAATATGATAACCCATGGAACATTAGAACATCAATAGAAACATCAAATCGAACATCAAGTAATCTCCTAATAAAGTGAAGAACCTTGGTAGAAATAGTGAAACGAACATGAACTCCAAGTCAAAGCTAGATGGACCCGAGCATACTGAATCAGCTAATTGCACATGACAATCAATGTACACACAGTGGGCAAAAATGTAAAACGGGGGTTCGTCACTTAATGCTGACATTTAACTAAAAAGTCAATCTTCACCCTCGAACCTCTTAGAACAACAACTCAATTAGGATGCAGGTAGCCATGGCGCAGCAAGAACCGGTGAAGGGAGAGTCTCCCGCGTTGGCTATGTTGGCGGGGACCGAGCGGCAGCGACGCCCAACATTGGCGACACAGAGGCGGCTCGACAACAACAATGACCTAGGTGGCGGCGGCCATGAAGGAGGTCTAGGAGGAGGGTTCGTGAGTGATATTCGGGGCTGGTGGGCTCGATTGATTTATGTTTCCCTTCCTAAATACCTATCCATACCTGAGTCTGTCACTTTTTTTTCATCTCGAAATTATCCAATGGTTAATAAATAAATGGCTCACCAAAAATACATTTGACCTTTGTTTTTGACAAACTCATAGCCTATCTCGATAGATTTGACGAGAGGAACGCAACCATGGTCTCTGATCTTCTTTACGATTTTTGGTTCAAGGAAGTCAAAGTTTGGGCAATTCTTCTCGCTTGTTTAAAAAATTATGTTTGTGGTTTTCGGGGTATTACACTTCTAAGTTTATTTCTAAGAAAATTCGCCTAACCAATAAAAGGGTACCTTCCTTATTTCTCTTGCAGCATTGCCACTAGTAGAAAACAGGGATTTGGTTGAGGCCTGGGTAAGTGCACTAATCCCGGTTCACTCACGAACCGGGACCAAAGGGTGCATCAGTCACGGTTTGTGAGGCCAAGGCGCGGGCCGGGCCTCGGGGGCTATTGGTCCCGGTTCGTCTGACCTCTTTGGTCTTGGTTCCAGATACGAACCGGGACCAATGGACCTCGCTCCTGGCCCAGCACCTTTAGTCCCAGTTGGTGGCTGGAACCGGGACCAAATGTTGTCCTTTAGTCCCGATTTTAGCCACCAACCGGGACTAAAGAGATCCCTATATATACCCCCGCCCCTGCCCGCGAACAGAGCCACTGCTCTGTTTTTTTGGCCGGTCGTGGGAGAGGTGTGTGTTGCTCTAGCTCACCTCCTATGCACATGAATTGTTCAATAAAATGCCCGAGCCACACTTAAGCTTTCTCCTCTCCAAGCTCCTTGTCCAAGCTCCATTTTCCTCTGTCCTGTCCCGTCCCCGTCCTCACCGCCGTCGATCGCCCGCGCCGATCTCGTCGCCGGCACCACCATGATGAGCATTTGTTGTTGCATTTAGATGTTTTACATAGTTTCAATGTATGTTTTAATTAGATTCTCTAGAGAGCTATATGTTGTTCAATGAGAACTATGTATGAACTTTATGTATTTATTTTTTCAGTAATAACATTTGATCACTACTGTACTTTGGTTTTAATGTGATGATGAACTTCTATTAATTTGGTCACTTCTCTATTCATGATGTTCTGTAATGGTTTTTGACACACTTAATTATATATAATGCACGCAGATGAACCGGCAATGAATGTACAGTGATAGACGCACCTCCGAGTACATTAAGGGCGTGCATAATTTTCTCAAAGTGGCTGAGGCAAACAAGCAGAATGGTTTTATGTGTTGTCCATGCCCTATCTGTGGGAATACGAAGTCTTACTCTGACTCGAAAACCCTTCACATCCACCTGCTTGAGAAGGGTTTCATGCCACACTATATTGTTTGGACCAAGCACGGAGAAAGAGGGGTTATAATGAAAGACAACGAGGAAGAAGAGGATGATGACAACTATCCGCCCCCTGAATACGGTGATGCTGCAACGGGGGAAGCCGAAGATCGAGAGGAACCAGACGATGTGTCCGATGATGATCTTCGTCGGGTCATTGTTGATGCAAAGAGACAATGCGAAAGTGAAAGGGAGAAGTTGAAGTTCGATCGCATGTTAGAGGATCACAAAAAAGGGTTGTACCCAAATTGCGAAGATGGCAACACAAAGCTCGGTACCACTCTGGAATTGTTGCAATGGAAGGCAGACAATGGTGTATCTGCCAATGGATTTGAGAAGCTACTGAAAATATTGAAGAAAAAGCTTCCAAAGGATCACGAATTGCCCGAAAGTACGTACGGAGCAAAGAAGGTTATATGCCCTCTAAGATTGGAGGTGCAGAAGATACATGCATGCCCTAATGATTGCATCATCTACCGCGGTGCGTACGAGGATTTGAACGCATGCCCGGTATATGGTGTATTGCGGAATAAGATCAGACGAGATGACCCTGGTGATGTTGAGGGTAAGCGCACCAGGAAGAGGGTTCCTGCCAAGGTGATGTGGTATGCTCCTATAATACCACGGTTGAAACATCTGTTCAGAAACAAAGAGCATGCCAAGTTGATGCGATGGCACAAAGAGAACCGTAAGAAAGACGGGAAGTTGAGAGCACCCGCTGATGGGTCGCAGTGGAGAAAAATCGAGAGAACGTGGGGGGACTTTGCAGGTGACGCAAGGAACGTATGGTTTGGTTTAAGCGCGGATGGCATTAATCCTTTTGGGGAGCAGAGCAGTAATCATAGCACCTGGCCCGTGACTCTATGTATCTATAACCTTCCTCCTTGGTTGTGCATGAAGCGAAAGTTCATTATGATGCCAGTGCTCATCCAAGGCCCTAAGCAACCCGGCAACGACATTGATGTGTACCTAAGGCCATTAGTTGAAGAACTTTTACAGCTGTGAAATGGAAAAGGTGTACGTGTGTGGGATGAGCACGACCAGGAGGAATTTGACCTACATGCGTTGTTGTTTGTAACCATCAATGATTGTCCTGCTCTCAGTAACCTTTTAGGACAGACAAACAAGGGATACCACGCATGCACGCACTATTTAGATGACACCAAAAGTATATATTTGGACAAATGCAGAATTACTGTGTACCTGGGACATCGTCGATTTCTTCCGACCAACCATCAATGTCGAAAGAAAGGCAAGCATTTCAAAGGTAAGGCAGATCACCGGAAGAAGCCCGCCGTCCGTACTGGTGATCACATACTTGATATGGTTGATGATTTACAAGTAATCTTTGGAAAGGGTCCGGGCGGACTACCTGTTCCGAATGACGCTGAGGGACGCGCACCCATGTGAAAGAAGAAATATATATTTTGGGACCTACCCTATTGGAAAGACCGAGAGGTCCGCTCTGCAATCGACATGATGCACGTGACGAAGAATCTTTGCGTGAACCTGCTAGGCTTCTTGGGCGTGTATGGGAAGACAGAAGATACACCGGAGCCACGGGAGGACCAGCAACGTGTGCACGAAAAATACGGCATGCATCCAAAACAGTATGAAGGTCCTGCCAGCTACGCTCTTACCAAAGAAGAGAAGGAAATCTTCTTTCAATGCCTGCTCAGTATGAAGGTCCCGTCTGGCTTCTCGTCGAATATAAAGGGAATAATAAATATGGCAGAGAAAAAGTTTCAGAACCTAAAGTCTCATGACTGCCACGTGATTATGACGCAACTGCTTCCGGTTGCATTGAGGGGGCTTCTACCGGAAAACGTTCGATTAAACATTGTGAAGCTATGTGCATTCCTCAATGCAATCTCCCAGAAGGTAATCAATCCAGAAATCCTACCAAGGTTAAGGAGTGATTTGGTGCAATGTCTTGTCAGTTTCGAGCTGGTGTTCCCACCATCCTTCTTCAATATCATGACGCACGTCCTAATTCATCTAGTCGACGAGATTGCCATTCTGGGCCCTGTATTTCTACACAATATGTTCCCCTTTGAGAGGTTCATTGGAGTCTTAAAGAAATATGTTCATAACCGTGCTAGGCCAGAAGGAAGCATGTCCATGGGCCATCAAACAGAGGATGTCATTGGGTTTTGTGTTAACTTCATTCCTGACCTTAAGAAGATTGGTCTCCCTCAATCGCGGTATGAAGGGAGACTGACTAGAAAAGGCATGCTAGGAGCGGACTCAATAATATGTAGGGACGTGCATTCTTGGTCTCAAGCACAGTACACAGTTCTACAGAATTCTACCTTGGTGACCCCGTATGTCAATGAACACAAGAATAGTCTGCGCTCCAAACACCCGGAGCAGTTTGACGACTGGATTACATGTGAACACATCAGTACTTTCGGCAGTTGGTTGCAAACACATCTCATGGGTGACAACACTGTTGCAGATGAACTGTACTCGTTGGCCAGGGGACCATCTTCGACTGTATTGACTTACAAAGGGTACGAGATAAATGGGAATACATTTTACACGATCTCCCAAGATCAAAAGAACACCAATCAAAACAGTGGTGTCCGCTTTGTTGCAGCAACCAAGAGGGGAAATGACACATATTATGGATACATAGTGGACATATGGGAACTTGACTATGGACATGATTTTAAGGTCCCTTTGTTTCGGTGCAAATGGGTCAATCTGTCAAGTGGCGGGGTACAGGTAGACCCACAGTACGGAATGACAACAGTGGATCTCAACAATCTTGGGTACACAGACGAACCATTCGTCCTAGCCAATGATGTGCCGCAGGTTTTCTATGTGAAGGACATGTCTACAAAACCAAGAAAAAGAAAAGATAAGGAAGCGAATACATCATACAATGAGCCAAAGCATCACATAGTTCTTTCAGGGAAAAGAGACATTGTGGGAGTGAAGGGTAAGACAGACATGTCTGAAGATTATGAAAAGTTTCATGAAATTCCTCCCTTCAAAGTCAAGGCTGACCTAAGCACCCTGTTAAACGTTGAAAATTATCTATGGTTACGGCGCAATAAGCAAGGGACACACACGAATAAAAAGTGAACACTTTCTCTCCACAACTATTCTGATGATGCCTTTGATCTAGAATATCACTGCAGTTACATGCAAAGAAATGAAATGGCTTTGTAACATATGAGTTTTCGTCCGAAACCCTGATACTTCGAAAGTGATTGTCCATTTTGTACACGAAGTGCATCCAGTTTTTGTCGTAACCCTCTCAACTTTTTAGCACATGCTATGTGGGTGAAATGATGATACCATGCCAACTTTCAACCTTTTCAGAATTCATTTGTACTGCTTTTCAATTTCAGGTTCATTTAGCTCAAAGAAAAGATTAAATGCATGAAAAATAGCAAATGAAGTCATAAAGGGTAGAAAATTGATGATGTGGCTTTGAATAGTGCATATTGAATGCACAAAATTTTTGAAGTTCAAATAAGTTTAAAAAATATGAAATGCCTTCGTAACATGAGTTTTCGTCCGAAACCTTGATACTTCGAAAGAAATAATCCAATTTGTACACGAAGTGCATCCAGTTTTTGCCGTAACCCTCTCAACTTTCTAGCACATGCTATGTGGGTGAAATGATGATACCATGCCAAGTTTCAACCTGTTCAGAGTTCATTTGTACTGCTTTTCAATTTCAGGTTCATTTAGCTCAAAGAAAAGATTAAATGCATGAAAAATAGCAAATGAAGTCATAAAGGGTAGAAAATTGATGATGTGGCTTTGAATGGTGCATATTGAAAGCACAAAAATTCTGGAGTTCAAATAATTTTAGAAAAATATGAAATGCCTTCGTAACATATGAGTTTTCGTCCGAAACCCTGATACTTCGAAAGAGATTATCCAGTTTGTACATGAAGTGCTTCCAGTTTTTGCCGTAACCCTCTCAACTTTCTAGCACATGCTATGTGGGTGAAATGATGATACCATGCCAAGTTTCAACCTGTTCAGAGTTCATTTGTAGTGTTTTTTAATTTCAGGGTCATTTAGTTCAAAGAATGAACTAATAGCAAAAAGAATGAACTAAAAAGCTTTTACAAAACTGTAATAGCAAAAAGAATGAACTAAAAAGAATCAATTAATTTTTTTTATGATCAACTAAAACAAAACTATAATATTCTTCAACAACAAAAAGAATCAACTAAAAAGCTTTTATAAACCTCTAGTATTTTTTAAACTAAAATTATATCAAATTTATGCAACTAAATTTATCAAAGTATTTTTTGTTCAAAACATTAATAGCAAAAAGAATTTTCATAAATTATTTTTTGTTAGAAACTTTAATAGCAAACTAAAATAACAAAATCTGTTTTTGATTAAAACACCCATTTAAAATAACCTAAAAATTACCAAGTTGAATATAATGATAAAACACACTAATATTAAATAGCAGGAAAAAGAATCACTCAAAAATCTATTTTTAAAGTAAAGTTATTCACAAACTAGTGATTCACACAAATTTCAAAGAATTCAAATTTGAAAACTAATGGCACTAACAGAAAGTTTAAAAATTTTGTGACCTAAAGAAAAAAGAATCACTCAAAAACTCTAAAAAATTAAATAAAGCAAAAACAAAATAAAAATACTGGAAAAAAAATTAAAAAAATGCCGCCTACAGGGCCACCACGGCCTGCATATGACTAGAAACTCAACCTGCTAGTTGGGCCAGGATGCAGGCCCTGTGGGCCCACGGGCAGAGAGAGTGTGTTTAGGCCCGTAGGCCTGCATTAGAGAGGAGCTCGAGAGGTGGGACTAAACATCCACCCTCCCGACGTCGTACCAGCCGCAGCCCTTTTGTCCCGGTTGGTGGCACCAACCGGGACCTATGCCACCCTTTCGTCCCGGTTGGTGGCACCAACCGGGACCAATGCCCACCTTTCGTCCCGGTTGATGGCACCAACCGGGACTAAAGGTCTCGGCTTCCCGCCCTTTGGGCTGCTGAAAATAGACCTTTAGTCCCGGTTGGTGGCACAAACGGGACGAAAGGTGGGCATTGGTCTCGGTTGGTGCTACGAACCGGGACCAACGCTTTGTGTATATAAGCAAACACTTACAAAATTTCAAACCACTTCTCCAGTCTCCCCCGACGACAAGAAGCAGAGCACGAAGCCGCCAAGCTGCCGGACCTCCCCGTCGCCTACCAGAGCCCGCTTCTCGTCGCCGCCCCCGACGCCATCCCCGTTCCCTGCCCCGACGCTGTCCTCGAGCCCGCTCGCTCCTCGTCGCCGGCCGAACCTCCCTGAGCATCAGCGCGCCCCCGTGAGCCGCCTGTCCTCGTCGCCGGCCGGACCTCGTCGCCGACCGTCGTCGTCTGCTGCTACTAGTCACTCAGCGAGCCTTCATGAGCTCCTCGGTGAGCACTCTTCCCCCCTTCAATTTCTTTGTTACAAATTTTTTGCTTAGGGTAGTCACTCAACAAGTTTCTCTCAAATTTCTGTAGAAATATTAATATGGCATATTTGATGTGGCAAAGTAATGTTGTGGCAATCATCTGTTGGGCAATTTGTGGCAAAGTTTAGAAATTTCTGAATTTTTTGACAGTGCACATCAAGTGTATGATGAAATGCCAGAGGGCTCTAGGAATTTTAGGAATTTTTGAGAACTTTTGTGGTGAGGTGTTGATGCACAAAAGGGAGTCTGGCAAAGTTTCAGAATTTTTGGAGCAATTTAAATTGGGCTTTGACCATGGAGTTTGAATCTGGTCCAAATTTGAACTGAATGAAATTTGAAAATTTTGAACTATGAAACCAAATATTTTTGGTGGAATGGGTTATGGGTACTGTCAAATAGGTGGAGTAATTTTTTTGGGTGCAAAAGAATTTGGGAGAATATAGCTCCTTTGCAAATCAAAGAACAAAAAAGTCTATTGTAGAAAACTGTTGATGTTTGTCACTTTGTCATTTTTGTGTGAATTAATGCATGTACCATATGAGAAACTTGTCAATATGACATTGGATAATTTTTATGTGAACTTGATGCTAGTAATTTTGTCATGCCATGATATGCCCTGATGTGAGTGCTATGATCTTGCAAACATGTCTAGTCACTGTTTCTGTTTTCAGACTTGTTAATTTCACCAAATCCTAAACTGTCTGTTATAAAACTTGCCAACTTTGCTTGTTGGTTGCTACCAATCTAGACCTCATATGGATATGATTCCTTCATGTGATTTGGTGTTTGTGATGTGTACTTTGATGCCATACTTTTGGTTGCTATGTTACCTTGCTGTAGCATGTTTAGTTGTTACTCTCAAGTTGCTATCATGTTATATTTGTCAGCTTTTCGATAAGTCTGAGATCTGTTATATATTTGAATTATGAACATAGGAAATGTCTGACGATGATAGGATCCAAGAGTGCGAGTACTGCGGCGACGATCGGGGTCTGTGCGACAGGCCTCACCTGGTAGGCGGTCGACGCTTTAGTGTTAAGCTCGACGAGACCTTCGATGTTTATACGGTACGCAATGACGACAAGTCTTTTTCCGTAATTAAGCATGACTTATGTTTCTTCAATGTGCAATTTCCGCTTTCTATAATTCAACTAGTACATCCCATGCCATGCAAGACGTTATGTCTTGGAAAAGCTGGATTTCGAAGATCATGAGAATATGCAGATAAAGAGAGTTCACCTCAAGAACCATCATGGCTATACTTTTGCTGCCAATCTATACAATGCGGTGAACTACTCCCATTTTGGCAGCGCGAATTGGGCAGCACTTGGCAAGGCGTATGGTTTTCAGGAGGGTATGTATGTCACCTTCGATCTGGGTGATGATCCTGAAGAAAATATCTCCATTTGGGTCGATGTTCATACGCTTCCACTTCTATCTCTATGTGAGTTTCTCAAACATATTCAATAAGTAATTTATATTGTATTTATAAAAATAGTTGACAACTTATTGCCATTGACAGCTTATTTTCATTCTTCAAGAAATGTACGGAAAGTAGTAGACAAAACCTACTATAGTTATGGGTCTGAGTTAAATTGCGAGGAGATACATCATTTTGTTTCATGGATTAAAGATGTTGAGACTTTTAAGATGAATTATCATATCTCTTCAAGTTATTCTCAATACGTGCCACTAGTGCACGTGTTGAACTACGGTAACATCCATCGAGATATCATGGTAAGATTTTTCCTATTATGTCATCAGTGCATTTTTTGCATACATTCTTTTAAGCTAAACTACATTTTGCTAAGTATGTTATTATGATATTCTTCAACAGAAACTCCCGGTGGATTGTATACCTAGATTTATGGAAATAAAAGGTGACATGAGGATTGTTAGCTTACGGCCAAATTGGCCTACGTACCACCGCAGTGCATACACGATTCGTCGAAGCGATGGCATCCTCACAATCAAAGATTGAAGAAAAGTTCTGAAAGATCGCAGAGAACTACTTGGGGGCAACATCAAACGCAGCCCACAAATGGGAGATAGGTTCATCTGTATTCTCCATAATGGAGAATCAGGGGTTTACCTGTTTTATGCTATTTTACCTTCGAGAGAGTAGGAGGTCTTAGGTAGTTATGTGCTACATTGTGCTAGAATGATGAGCTAGTTCTTATATGATTATGATGATGACTTGTTATTATGATGATGAGTTATGTGCTACCTTTGTGCTAGATTGATGAGCTAGTTCCTATATATATGACTACGATGATGAGTTGTTATTATAATGATGATGATGATGATTAATGGTTCCTTCATTTGCTTACTAGCTAGCGTCGAGTTCTCTCTATATATGTATTAGTTACCGTCGACCAAGCACGGAGAAAGAGATGTCACTTCTCTCTATATGTAGTAGCTATAGCTAACACAATATGAAACACCTAAATTAACCCTCCAAAACCCCTAAAGCCCCCCTTTCAAAAAAAAACTCCAGCGCCTGGGAGCTGCTGACGTGTGGCTGCCTTTTAGTCCCGGTTGGTGTTACCAACCGGGACTAAATGTCCTCCTCCCTGGGCGCCCCAGAGTCCTCCTCCCTGGACGCCCCAGAGCGGCCACGTGGCCCTTCTTTGGTCCCGGTTCGTAAGCACACCGGGACTAAAGATTTTGGGCATTAGTCCCGTTTGATTTGTCCCGGTTCCAGAACCGGGACTAAAGACTCTCTGGAACCGGGACTAGTACCCTGTTTTCTGCTGGTGTGGCTAGATGATTTGGTTCGTGCATGTGGGATCCTTCGACACAACCATGGTTTGGATACTTGTTCTCCTAAACCGGCTTAACCAATAAAAGCGTACCTTACTTTATTTCTATAGCAATGTTGGCTTGATGACTTGGTCCGTGCATGCGGGCTCCTTTAATGCGACCATGGTTCGAGTCCTTGCTCCGCTAAACTCGCTTAACCAATAAAACGGTATGTTCCTTTATTTCTCTAGCAACGTTGGCAACATGAATTGGTTTGCGCATGCGGGCTCCTTCAACGCAAGCATGGTTCGAGTCCTTGTTTCGCTATTTCTTTTTTAAGGCGAAACATTGCATGCAACAAAACGGCCTACTAAAAAAATGATGGGGGTATTTTTGTGACTTATGGGTGGCATAGTGAGTAATTACTATCAACTTTGGGATGGACCAAAAAATCAGAGAAACGAAACGGCCTACGAATAAAAATGAATGAGTATTTTTGTGACTTATGGGTGGCATGGTGTGTAATTACTATCAACTTCGGGATGGAACGAAAAATCAGAGAAACGAAATGACCTACAGAAAATGAAGGGGTATTTTTGTGACTTATGGGTGGCATAATGCGTAATTACTATCAACTTCATGGTGGACTAAAAAATCGCAGAAATGCACTGTTCTTTATTATTATTAGATATAGATATATATTTTATAGTCTTGATCAAATTTAAAGAAATTTGACTTAGAACAAAGTTACTACTTGAGTTAATTAATGTTGAAACTAGGATTTGATGTGAAATGGGTGGAGATGATTATGGAGTGTGTTTCTTCGGTAAGCTATAGAGTAAGATTCAATGGCACAGAGACGGATGATATTTCACCCATCAGGGGGCTACGGCAGAGAGGCCCTTTCTCTCCTTATCTGTTTCTACTATGCTCAGAGGGGTTTATCTAGCATTTTGGCTCATGAGGAAGATGTTGGTTGGCTGAAAGGTATATCTGTTTGTAGAAATGCACCGTCTATCTCTCACCTTCTTTATGTAGATGATTCGTTGATCCTTATGAAAGATAATGCCCCGAATGCAAGTACTATGAAAAGAGTTTTGGACATTTACTGTGGAAGCTCTGGACAACTTGTGAGTACAGAAAAATCAAGTGTATTTTTTAGTCCTAACACAAGTGTTAGTGTTAGGGAAGATGTCTGTAGAAATCTTGATATCCTAACGGAAGCACTTTTAGATAAATATCTTGGTCTACCCACAATGGTGGGGGTGGATAGGAATGACTGCTTCCAGCCCCTCATTGATAGAAGTTGTCAAAGAATTAAAGGTTGGAAAGAAAATGTATTATCCATGCAAGGAAAAGAAATCTTATTGGAAGCGGTTGCTCAAGCAATTCCCTCATATGCGATGTCTGTTTTCAAACTGCATAAATGGATTTGTAAATGAATCACATATGAGATTGCAAGATTTTGGTGGGGAGATAATGAGAAAAAAATTATATGCATTTGTTTTGCATGGTGGAAGATGTGCATCGGAAGGTGGCTTGGGGTTCGGAGACCTACACAGTTTTAGTCTTGCTTTATTAGCAAAACAATGCTGGTGACTACTCCAGAAACCAGGATCTTTGTGTGGGCGGGTTCTAAGTGCAAAATACTATTCGGATGGGAATATCCTTAATGTTGGCCCCCAAAAAGGATCTTCTTTTACATGGCAAAGCATTGTAGCAGGAATACAAACATTCAAACCAAGGTGTAATGTGGTGCATGGGCTCAGGCGCGCAAATAAATATTTGACATGATCCCCGGGTTCCATTGAGTGAATCTCGGAAAGTCATTACACCAAGGGGAACAACGATGTTAAGAAAAGTTGAAGAGCTGGTTGATCCGCACACTGGCAATGGGGTGAGGGCATGTTACGGTCCGTTTTCTCTCCTGTAGATGTCCATAGAATCCTCCAATTTCCATTGCGAGTGGAAGTGGTCGAAGACTTCATAGCATGGCATTACAACCGTTCAGGCACATCTCGGTAAGGTCAGCATATCATGTGGAATTTGAACATCAATTTGAGCATCACTAGAACCGAACCAATGGGAAGGGAAGCCAAGTACATGACAGTTGGAAGTATGTTTGGGCTTTCCGCATTCCGGGAAAAGTAAAACACTTTATATATGAAAAGTTCCGAGGGGAGTGCTGCCATGCTTTCGTACCTTAGTTGGAAGGCACGTTCCTGTGTCGGGTCAATGCCTGATCTGGCACAGAGGGTTTGAAGATATCCAACATTGCCTATTTACCTGCAGTCGAGCATTGGAGGTTTGGGTTGAACTTGGTCTGAAAGAAGAGATCCAAAAAGCAATGGTAGAAGACTGCTCGGGTTCAGTCAAATTGGACGCTCTTATGATTCGACAAAACTGTATAAGTGACCTACCAATGGCCGAACTTATTGCAGTTGGTAGCTGGTTTATCTGTTGGTAGCGATGACAATTTGTCAAAGGCGAAACAATCCGTCATCCAGATTGAATGGCATTGTCCATCAAATTTCTAGCAACGAACTTTGTCGGTGCTGCAACTCATAACCGACCAGTGATGACACCTGATCACATGTGGCAAATACCAAAGAGAGGAATAGTTAAATTCAATGTGGATGCATCCTTTTCTGCGGAAAATATGACGGGAGGTACAGGTTCAGTAGCTCGCGATGACCATGGCGAGTTTGTCGTGGCAGCCTCATGCTTTATACTGCATGTCCCTTCTGTGGATATGGCGGAAATAATGGCTATTCGCAATGGCTACTACATGGCAGCGAAGATTGGGTGCAGCTCACTAATCATCGAATCTGATAGTTTGGTTGCTGCCGATGCACTAAATCAGGAAGAGTATTTTGTAGCGGAAGTGGCTGTGGTTTTGGAATGCAAAGAACTGGTGCTCAACTTGTCCGTGTTTGAAGTTATAAAATGTTCTCGTGAAGGTAATGGAGCAGCGGATAGCATTGCAAAATTTTTCCATAGTACGTAGTAGATCTTCTAAAGTTGGGGATTGTTCAATCCCGGATTTTATTTCTCACCTTACTGTAAATGGCATTTCTATTTTTTTTTGAGGGGTGGCATTTCTATTGTTTGAGAAATAAAGTCCTTTTCCTGTGAAAAAAAAAAGAAGGCCCGGCCCCATCCTCTCTAGACCGCGCGCAAGGTGGAATGAGTGTAAGCTCGCAATTCATCCTGCTATTTCCTATGCTATATGTGTGCAGCCAGCTACTCGTGATCCGATCGATCCCCGGCTATGGCTGCTTGCTTAGCCAACCGTCGTCGATGAAGCTCATGTCCACGAACTTCTTCACCTCAGCCTCGCTGAGATGCTTCTCCCATGGCACTCTCCTGGCCATGTCTGACCCGGGGCCGGTGCACCCAACCTCTGCGAACAGGACATCGTTAGTATCGTTGCCGGCGTACCACGGAGCCCACCCCTGCGGGACGACGACGCTGGACATGTTCACGTGGTAGTAGACGACGGTGGCGTACTTGTTCCACGCGCGTCCGAGATACTGGCGCCCGGTGCCTCGGAGCTCCCCGCCCTTGAACACAAAACCGCCGGGGTCACCGGCGTGGCCGGGGTCACCGGCGTGGCGCCTAGCATGCGCCGTCACCCACCCAGCATGGCGGCGGCCGTACCGCAAGGGTATGTTGGATACAAGGGTGCAGCCGTCGTAGATGGACTGGGCGTAGCCGAAGATGAAGTCGACGCCGCCCTTGATGAAGCATTCACGGAAGTAGTGCCGGCCAGTGTTGTCGCACAGCGTGTCCTGAAAGCCGTTGAAGGCGCAGCGGTGGAAGGCGATCCGGTCACCGTCGACCAGCGCCGCTAGCGCCTGGGTGGCGTTGCTCTTGTGGACGCCGTTGTGCGTGTTGGTGAAGGCGATGTCCCGGGCAACGAAGTCGTTGGCGTAGACTCTGAAGGTGGCGGTCTCGTACGTCCCCATCGCATTGGCGCCGCGGCGCATCAGATCGTCGGTGCTGCCGTGGACGTAGTCATCGAAGAAGATGACTGTGTTCGAGGGGCTGTCCCCTTCCAGCAAGATGTAGCCTTTCTCCTTTGGGATGGTCACCTTCTCCCTGCATGCACCACGTACACCATCATAACCATACTTGCTTACCACATCTTGAAGCAATACCGAACTGTGTAGCAAGACGAACCTGTAGCCCCCTGCCAGAACGTGGATCCTGACCCACTCGCGGTTGCCGTCCGGGACGAGGTTCACCGCCGACTGAATGCTCCTGAAATCTCCTCCCCCTTTACTGTCCACGGTGATGGTCCTCGACACCGGCACCGACGCAGAGCTCAACGCCGGCCACCGGAGCAGCAGCACGAGCACGACCAAACTGACAGTACGGTGGCTCTCCATTTTTCCTACTCACGTATCTTGGTCGTTTTGCTATGTGGAGGACAGTAATCGATCCCACCAGGCGCATACGAGTCCCGTACGTATTAATACAGCCCCCTTTTCACCGTTTGGCTGGTGATTATATACGCCTTAATGTACTACCTCTAAATGAGTAGAATGAAAGGAAAACTCCATGCAAAAAAATAATATGAAGGGAAACATTACTGTATAATTTTCTGCTCTGGCAGGTATTAAATTATTTTTAGTACAAGGTATTAATTTATTTTTACCATATGGGAATATATCTATTGATTATTGTATAAAGTATAAACATGGCGGCATTTTATTAAGAAAATGCATGGCAATGTGGTGAGAAATGGGTGGTTTCGATTGATCTCGAAGCAGCTCCATTTCGAAATGAAGGTTTCAAAGAAAAAATCAAGCTACCACTTGCTGGATGGATTTTGTTTTCTTCTTCCATACTACCTCTGAATGTAGATATAATCTAACTTGTCTTGATAATGCCGCATGACATTGTAGTAGGAGCTCAATCTGGTGGCTTGGGGTTTTCCAACATAGGAATGGGTCCTGAAAGGACCCAGCAACTAGATTGAATAACAAACGTTATTACAGGACAACTAGAATACGGACCCCGAATAAATAAAGATTTACTAGCTAGGCCCTTCATTTTACAAAAAGGACATCGTATGAGAAATAGATTTACTAACTAGCCCATTCATTCTCGAGCCATTTCCGATCTCGTCGGACACGGTGGATTCACCGTCAAACTTGCACATTGTCTTCATGCCCAGAAGCACTTGTCACGGTGTAGCTACTTGTCTTCATCTTGGGGAACAAGGGGAGTGGGGCATCACTAACTTGTAAATCCAGACAGAGGCACAAGGGATACGCGACTAGCAAACTAGTGTCCTGCGATCAACCCAGAGCAACCTAGAAGCTTGTTGGAGACATAAAATGATTGGATCTCCAATGACCCCAACCTTAGAGGGTTGAAAAAAAATGTTTTTCTTGCGCCCAGGGGGGGGGGGGGGGGGGGGGGGGGGGGGGGGGGGGGCATGGACCATGTTTGGATATGTATTGAGAATGGGAAAGTGTGTAAGGTAGGTGGTAATTAAGACACAACAAGTGTTGTACTGCTGTCATGACATCAATTGCAGTGACGAAGCATGACGAGACAAAGGGGGAGTGAACGCATATTTGTGATCGCGGGGAGAACATATATATGGTGGTGGTGATAACTATGGATCTAAAGTGGAAGGAAGAGGATGAGAAGTGGGAGGAGAATATGAAATTGACATGTTTTAAGAATGAAAATATATGGTTACCGGGAGGATGCATTTGTGGTTGTTCACTGAGAGGATGTGTTTGGGTTGAAGGGACTAGATCATGTTGTATGATAGTGTTATGTCAGTCCCACATGAGACACAACACAAATAATGTGGTGCTTAGACCTGGATATGTCATTTTTTCACACGAGGGCCATCTTTCTCTAGTATGTTTGGCCCGATCATCCCTTATTATTGCTTCATATATGCAGATGTTGTTTTCCATATGGGTTACATCTTTCTCTAGTTTGTCTGATCTCACCATGCCTTTTGTTTGCTTCTAGCATTCAGTTCCATGCTCTCCCTTTTTTCTGCGAATAATTCCATGCTCTGCCTTGATTCCAATCATCTTTTGCCACTATAGCTTCTCCTATCTGTCAGCCACCACAGTCCTGCGCTCTCTGGTAGTTATGGCCATGCTATCAACTAACACTAGCCTTCCCTTGGTGTGAACTCGTTAAAGTGAGACGAGAAAGTTCCAGCGTGAGATCAAGTTGACGTGATTAAGCTATAGTAATACAAGTTTGTAGGTGAGGAATGCACATCTCATACGGCGAGTGACGTGACCAAGTCTGAGTAACACGTTGCACGTCTCGATGACCGAGAGAGGCCTATAAAAAGCATCTCAAATACTAAAATATATGTACATGTTCTAAATTTAATTTAGAGGGTCACCAAAATTATGTGGTTTAAAGTGCGCCATCTCACCTCCTAGTATTAAAAATATATAATCAATTGTGTTCGTAAGATAAGCACAAACAACATCTAACATTGACCACTACAAGAAATATATTAATCCATGACGGATTTTTAATGACGTTCTCAGACACTGTCATAAATTGGCTTAAATTTGTGAAGGTTTTTAGATTTCCATCTCACACATATCAAATGTGGACCCAGGGGGCCATTTGTGTAATGATTTTTATGAGGAAATTGTCGCGGATTACCACCAGAGAGGCCATTGGTATGATAAAGCAACTAAGGCCAGCCCAATAAAGATTTTTTTTCCTTTTTCTATTTCTCTCTTTCAGTAAAAACTATAAACCAACACAGCCTTGTAAATAATATTATCTTTCCAAAACTATAAAAAGTTTTGTTTAAACTCACAAAAAATATGAATAATATATGAAAATGTTTGTTACAATTTAAAGACTCTGCCAGATCTGAAGAAATTTGACTTAAATCAAATGAGAACTTCTATTAATTTGAGAAGGGAGAGCACACAGTTTTCCCTCTTTTCACACTTTGTGCCATTTGCACACACAAGTGAGCAGGGAGCAAGAAGACCTGGACCTCTCTAGGCCTGATAAATGTTGATGTTGCAGTGTCAAGGGTTGGGCGTTTTGGCGCATTTGGGGCAGTGTGCCGTGATCAGAGTGGCACCTTCTTGGCAGCATCGGTAGTTGTGTTCAGTAGCATTGAAGATCCTACAACACTCGAGACTTTGGCAGTGAGAGAAGCTTTGGCGCTTGCAGATGATCTTTATATTCAGAGGATTTTTGTAGCATCGGATGGCAAGGTGGTTGTTGAAGCCATCAAGGAGGGAAGCTATGAACATTTTGGTGCTTGCACATGAAATAATAGATCGTTCTGCTGCTTTTATTTCTTGTAGTTTTAATCATGAGTTTCGAACCTCGAATGTCAAGGCTCATAATTTTACAAAACATGCTTTTGCTTTAGGGGTTTGGGGTTAGGATAGGACAACCCAGTTTCGTCCCTGTGAATATTGCGAGGGACGTAACAAAGATTGCATGTTTGCCTCAGAAAAATGTCTGCAACTACTGTTGATCCGATCCCCGGCTATGGCTGTTTGGCTAGCCAACCGTCATCGATGAAGCTGATGTCCACGAACCTCTTCACCTCCGCCTCGGTCAGATGCTTCTCCCACAGCACTCTCATGGCCATGTCTGACCCCGGCCCGGTACTACCAACCTCCGCGAACATCGTATCGGGGCCGACGTTCTTCGAGCCATCCCATCCTTGCGGGATAACGACGCCGGACATGTTCACGTGGTAAAAGACGACCATGGCGTACTTGTTCCATGCACGGCCGAGGTACTGGCGGCCAGTCCCCCCGATCTCGCCGCCCATGAACACCAGCCCGCCGGGGCTGCCGACGCCAAACCTGGCGTGCGCCGTCACCCACCCGGGCTGCCGGCTGTGCGACATGGGCACGTTGGACACGAGGGTGCAGCCTTCGTATATGGACTGGCCGTAACCGAAGATGAAGTCGACGGCGCCCTTGATGAAGCAGCCGCGGAAGTAGTGCCGGCCGGTGTAGTCGCAAAGCGTATCCTGAAAGCCGGTGAACGCGCAGCCGTAGAAGGCGCTCCGGTCGCCGCCGACCAGCGCCGCCACCGCCTGACTCACGTTTCGCTTGTCAAAACCGTTGTGTGAGTTCATGAAGGCGATGTCCCGGGCGACGAAGTCGTCGGCGAGGACGGTGAAGGTGGCGCTCTCGAACGTCCCTGACGCGTAGGCGCCCACGCTGCCGCCGCGCATGAGCAGGTCGTCGACTGTGCCGTTGTTGCTGGCGTCGTAGTAGATCTCCGTGCTCGAGTGGCCCTCCCCTTGGAGCAAGATGTAGCCCTTCTCCTTTGGGATGGTGACCTTCTCCCTGCATGCATGCATGCAAACATTCATCAGCATATTTGCTTACCAACCACATCTTGAAATGAAGGAGTACAAAAATGCAATATGGAACTGTATAGCAAGGTCGAACTTGTAGTGCCCTGCCCGGACGAGGATCTTGACCCACTCCCGGTTGCCGTCCGGCACGGAGTCCACCGCCGGCTGCACGCTTCTGAAATCCCCTCTCCCTTTCTTGTCCACGGTGATGGTCCTCGACACCGGCGCCCACGCAGAGCTCAACGCCTGCCACCGGAGCAGCAGCACGACCACGAGCACCACCAGACTAACAACACTGTGGCACCCCATTTCTCCGACGCACACGTATATCTTGGCCGTTTTGCTCTGTGGAAGACACGATCCATCCATACGATACGAGTCCCGTATTTATACAAAACCTTTTGACCGTTTGCAGTATCATTAGAGTTTTTTGCGGAAATCTTTTAAAAAGATTTTTGTAGAAAGAAACCAAGATTTTGCATAAATGGGCAAGTGGTTACGTCTTCATTGTGATGCATGGTAAACTGCGGCCATATATAGCGCTGGCAGTTGTTAATTTTTACCTTGTGAGAATGTAGGTATTGATAACTCTATAAACACTGTGATTTTCTGTACTCCCTCCTTTTCAATATGTAGTGTCTATAGAATTTATTTAGAATAAAGTATGATGACCGACTTGATAGAGAAAGTTATCAACATCAATAATACCAAATGAAAAAAATGAATGCAATATAAAAATATACTTCACGGTGTATCTTGTGATATTTATTAGGTATAGTACATGTAAATATTTTTCTCCGTAAAATAAGTTAAACTTTAACTTCTGAAAATATATGCATTATGTTTGACGTGTTTAGAACTTCTTGTGATCTTTTACAATAGATCTGGAACCTTTCCGGAAAAAAAGGAACCTGATAACGTCCAAATGTTTGGGATTTGACTATGGCAAATCGAACGTTTCGATGGCACTTTTAGTGACGCTAGTATGGCAATTTTAGTTGGCAAGCATGGCAACTTGGTGCTCAGTGTATTTTTTGCCAGAAAATTACTGTGCATGCCAACTTAACTTGTCATCCTTGCGTAACTAAAATTTCCATTGAAAACATTCGATTTGCCATGGTCAAATCCTGAACGTTTGTGATTTATCATTTTCTTAAAAAGACAAGGCGATATGGTGGGTGGTTTCGATTGATCATAGCATATTTGGATTTCAATCCAAGGCTTGAACTAAAAAAACACCCCACTATCAATTGTTGGGTAGATTTACATTTTTCCCATACAGACCTCTAAAAGACGGGTTCCCTATCACCATGATAATGGACCAAGCGTAACCAATGGATATACTTAATTAGCACTCGCCCTTCCCTCGCCACGTGTAGTTATGCTCTAGCTTGTCTTGAAGGGCTCAATCCCATGTCACGGGAGATGGACATTGGAGTTGAGACATGCCGATGATGGTGTAGTTCGGCTGATGATGGTCGAGACACCAATCACCATAAAAGGCTTGGTGACACTGATGAAACATGTATAGTAAGAAAATGTGTTTTATGATGAAACCTGATAGAACTAATCTGATGTTACAAATGCTGATGCGTTTTTTTAGACTTAATCGACCCAAAAGAAATTTGACTTAAGATAAAACTAGAACTTGAATTAATTTAAAACGAAGGGAGTATTGAGTTTCTTTCTTCTTCCACACTTCTGGTGACATTTAAACACATGAACGGGTTCGGGAGGAGGAATGTCCGGCCCTCTCTTGGCCTGATGCAACCACGCAATGCATAATGAGTGTAAACTTGTAACTCATACTGGCCTCTCTCTTCCAATGCCAAAAATATCAGGTGCTTTCAACACTTACATGCTCCAATGTTTAAACAAAATATTCAAATCTGAATGTCTTATTTTTTTAGGGAAATATTGGAAATGTTCATAAGACATGTGACAAAACCCCTGAAAAATTAATTCCAAATTGAAAATACAGAAGAAGAAATAAAATAGACAAATTTAGCATTATAGTGTGACAGAAATGCTAAAGCAAAAAAAATGCCACTATGCATATCTGGATTTCGATGACGTTTTGTTGGTGGTGGAACAATAGTATGAGTTGTTTTTGCTTGCCTCTATATTTAGGAAAACGTACAAAGACAATTTACTTTGTATGTTTTCCTAAATACAGATGCTACGGTGTATATTTTCAAACAAACAAAACAGATTGGTGTTACAAAGTTTTCCTTTTTGAGCACTTTTCCAGCCACTTGCACACAGGAGTGAGTTGTGGAAAAGAAGGCCCGGCCATCTCATACTAGTATGGCTGCTCGCCTATCCAACCGTCGTCGATGTAGCTCATGTCCACGAACTTCTCCACCTCCACCTCGCTCAGTTGCTTCTCCCACGGCACTCTTCCGGTCATGTTCGATCCCGGGCCGGTGCACCCAACCTCTGCGAATACGACATCGTTAGTCTCGCCGTCGGCTTTCCATGCCTCCCACCCCTGCGGGACGATGATGCTGGACATATTCACGTGGTAGTAGACGACCGTGGCGTACTCGTTCCACGCACGTCCGAGATACTGGTGCCCGGTGCCTCTGACCTCGCCGCCCTTAAACACAAAGCCACCGGGGGCGCTGGCGTGGACCCTGCCATGCGCGGTCACCGACCCAGGCTTCTCACCGTAGGATGGTGGCATGTTGGACACGATGGTGCAGCCGTCGTAGATGGACTGGCTGTAGCCGAAGATGAAGTCGATCCCGCCCTCGATGAAGCAGTGGCTGAAGTAGTGGCGGCCTAGGTCGTCGCAGAGCGTATCCTGGAAGCTATGGAAGGCGCAGCCGTAGAAGGCGTTCCGGTCGCCGCGGACCAGCGCCGCTACCGCTTGGCTCTTGTTGATCTTGTCGTGAGCGTTGTGCATGTTCTTGAAGGCGATGTTCCGGGCGATGAAATCGTCGGCGAGGACGGTGAAGGTGGCGCTCTGGTACGTTGGCGACGTGTCGCCGCGGCTGCGGACGTGGGCGCCGGCGTAGTCGTTGAAGTTGATGTCCGTGTTCCAGGAGCCGTCCCCTTCCAGCAAGATGTAGCCTTTCTCCTCCGGGATGATCACCTTCTCCCTGCATGCGCCACGTGCACCAACGTAAACATCTTGGAAGGAGTACAAAAAAATAGTTGAGTGCAATATGGAACTGTATAGCAGGGACGACGGACGTGTAGCTCCCTGCCCGGACGTGGATCCTGACCCACTCCCGGTTGCCGTCGGGCACGAAGTTCACCGCCGACTGCACGCTCCAGA
Organism: Thinopyrum elongatum; assembly: GCA_011799875.1. Classification (NCBI taxonomy): domain Eukaryota; kingdom Viridiplantae; phylum Streptophyta; class Magnoliopsida; order Poales; family Poaceae; genus Thinopyrum; species Thinopyrum elongatum. The sequence goes on along the minus strand of CM022298.1, from coordinate 117,301,516 downwards.
ATTCCCCTCCTCCATGACTGTCCACCGTGATGGTCCTCGACACTGGCGTCTGCGCAGAGCTCAACACCGGCCACCGGAGCAGCAGCACGACGGCGACCGCGACCAAACTAACGACACGGTGATACTCCATGAATTTCTCCCACGTACGTATCTTTGGTCGTTTTGCTCCGTGGAAGACACGAATCGATCGATCCATCCATCCATACGTGTCCCGTATTAATACAACTTTTTTAAGACCGTTTGGAGGGTTTTGTAGAAAGAAACACGCACAACGGACTTTGTAGGAAGAAACACGCACACGCACAACATTTTATCTATCGCTTTTTATGATCTTGCGTAGGAAGAAACGCACACGCACAGCTTTTGGAAGATGCATGTGGTTCCGTCTCTTTTCTTTTTTTTGCGGGGTCATGTGGTTGCGTCTTAATTTCCTAACAAAACTATGATGGTATACAGCGGTACCCACTAACGTTTTCGCCCTAGCAGGTGTTTATTTTTACCACAAGCGAATATATGTATTGGTTATATAAACTTGGCGATATTTCCTAAAACAAACAAAGACATGACAATATGGTGAGGAGGAATGGGTGGTTTGGATTGATCACCACGAACCTTCATTTTTCAAACCAAGGTTTGTAGAAAAGAAAAGACAACAAACATGAAAAAAATATCCACATACCACTTGACTTTTTTTCGAAAAGGAGTGTTTTCCCTTCCCTATGCCTTAGACAATGCACCACTTGCTAGATAGACTTACTTCTTTTCCGCCATATGATCTCACAAGGATGGTTGGTACAGATATGACCATTGTTGTAGTTTGCCGATCGTAGATCTGATTGCTATCAGGTTTTTTTTTTTCCGCCCTAAGCATAGCTTTGGTCTTATATGACTTTGCTAGTTGTTGGCGTGTTTGTGTGTGTTGGTGTTGGTTGTGTGTATCCTAGCTATGAAGAGGCCAGGTGTGTAATTATCATGTTTGTATCCTCTTGATGCTTCATTTTGTGTAAATAAAATTCACCATTTGTCGAAAAAATATGATCTCACAAGGACGGGTTCCACTATCATCATGATAACAGAACATGCGTAACCAGGATAGGTTTAATGGGCACTCGCCCTTTCCCTCTCCACGTGTGATTATGCTCTGGCTTGTCTGAGGAATTTGATCTGGCGTTTTGGGATGGAGAGCGGAATAGAGCTTGCTGGTGACTAGAAGCTTAGAGGGATGGTCATTTTGGGCAGACCATGAGTGGAGACAGATCGCGGATGACGAAAGTGTGGTTAGTGGTGGTTAACACACCAAGCGTCATAAGAGGCTGGGATATAGTGATGAATCAAAAGGGATGAAAGGGGGAGGGCAAGCACTAATAACGACGATATTGCTGTGACAATAGCTTTGGATCTAAAGGGGAAGTAGGAAAAGGAATTGGATGAGAACCGGGAGAAAATGAACGCGTTTGAATAGAATGAGAAAGCATTGTCACGGAAAGGACGCATTTAAGTTGAAAAAACTAGATCACCCGGAGAATACATTTGGGTTGAAGAATGTATGCCAAGTTGTTGTTAGAATTAATGAGCTAGGCCCATAGCAATTTCTGAAATCTCAAAGCCCATGTGTAAAATGGCAAGTGGTGGTGCTAAAGTTTAGTCCCACCCCGAAAGTTGAAGAAGAGTTGGACCTCTTTATATAGTGGGTTCTCTCCACCACTCTAAGTGATGTGTGAGAAAAGAAAGGAAAGACCACACGCGCGCGCTCGCTCGCCTCGCCTCGCCGGGCCGTCCCCTTCCAGCAAGATGTAGCCTTTCTTCTCCCTACGAATTAGAAACCGAGTCGGTTTGGGATTGTGATCGCGACACAATACCGCCTCTGGTCCTAATATATATACAGCTACCGGCTGCGGCCAAAGACACACCGAAAAACACCTACGATTTTGCCTCATCTCGGAACTTGCGCTGCCGTCGTAGTCTACTTCATCCCAAACGCCGGCGTGCATCGGCGCGTGGGAGAGCAGGTCTCCGGAACCGTTCGTCCTTGAGATCCTGCACCGGGAGAGGACGAATTAGGTTTTTGGGAAGCGCTCTGCGCGACTGCTCAAATTCGTCATCACGGGTCGTCTTCCGTCCAAGTCGGGCGGTGCTACTCATCGTCGTCTTCATCGCCGTCAGCAGCAGATCGTCGCCAACATCGTCATCAACACCGTCGCACCCATAATAGCTAACGAACAGTACGTCCAACATCATCTGTTCATGTCTGTCTCTACAGCTATTGTTTCGTGTTCGCTGCTGTTATGCATGTCTTGTTGTTCTTCTAGTTTGCTAGATTGTTGCATGCTAGTATCTGTTCTAGTCATGAATTATTTACTGAAATTAATCATGAACTTGCCTAATTTTCCAATAATCCAAAAACCTAAATGTAGGCAATTTCCTGAGTTAACTATGGCTGGATTCGCTGATGCACTGAGGCCGGATAAATTTACCGGTGTGCATTTTAAGATGTGGCAGGTGAAGACCATGCTCTGGCTTACTGCTCTGAAAGTTTTCCACGTTAGTGTTGGTGCTCCAGAGGGAATGTCTGACGAAGATCAGAGAAAATTCCAGGAAGCCAATACTATGTTTGTGGGATGCATTCTGAGTGTTCTTGCTGACCGTCTGTGTGATGTGTATATGCACATAGATGACGGAAAGACTCTGTGGGATGCACTGAATGCAAAATTCGGTGCAACAGATGCAGGCAGTGAATTGTACATCATGGAGAGTTTTCATGACTACAAGATGGTGAATAACCGTTCTGTGGTTGAACAAGCTCATGAGATACAGTGCATTGTGAAAGAACTTGAACTCCTTAAGTGTGTTCTATCCGACAAATTCGTGGCTGGGTGCATGATTGCAAAGTTGCCTCCTTCATGGAGGAATTTTGCCACAACTCTGAAACATAAGAGACAGGAGATATCAGTTGAAAATCTGATTGCATCTCTTGATGTTGAAGAAAAAGCTCGGGCTAAAGACACTACTGAGAAAGGAGATGAGGTTCAGCCTACCGCCAATATGGTGCAGAGGTACCCACAGAACAAGAACAAAAAGAAAAAACAAACCTGTTTTCAACAAGCCTACCAAGACTACTACCTTCAAGAAGAAGAAGTTCAACAAGGCTGAGCTAGAGTGCTACGCCTGTGGGAAGCCTGGACACTTTTCCAAGGAATGCCCTGAACATGCTGACCGCAGAGGGAAAACGAGCTCCAAGACTGTCAACATGGTGACCGCTAGCAATACTGATGGGTATGGTAATTTACCTATTGTGCTTTCAGTATTTCAATCATCTTCATGGTGGATTGATTCGGGTGCTAACGTTCATGTGTGTGCTGACGTCTCCCTGTTTACTTCTTATCAGGTCGCAAGGGATTCTTCCGTCCTAATGGGGAATGGGTCACATGCTTCTGTTCGTGGCATTGGCACGGTGGATCTGAAGTTTACTTCGGGAAAGATCGTACAATTAAGGAACGTGCAGCATGTCCCTACTATGAACAAGAATCTAGTTAGCGGCTCCCTTCTATGTCGAGATGGGTTTAAGGTAGTTTTAGAGTCGAATAAAGTAATCGTGTCAACATTTGGACAATTTATAGGCAAAGGCTATGAGTGCGGAGGCTTGTTCCGCTTTTCCCTTTCAGATTTTTGCAATAAGTCAGTAAACCAAATTTGTGCTAGTGTTAATGATGATGCAAGTATTTGGCACTCTCGTTTATGTCATATTAATTTTGGTTTAATGTCTCGGCTATCCAGTATGAGTTTAATTCCGAATTTCACTGTTGCCAAAGGTTCTAAGTGCCATAGTTGTGTGCAATCGAAGCAACCTCGAAAGCCTCATAAGGCTGCCGAGGAGAGAAACTTGGCACCTCTAGAACTCATACATTCTGATCTTTGTGAGATGAATGGTGTGTTGACAAAAGGTGGAAAGAGATATTTCATGACTTTGATTGATGATGCGACTAGATTTTGCTATGTTTATTTGTTGCAAACTAAAGATGAAGCATTAGACTACTTTAAAATCTATAAACCTGAAGTTGAAAATCAACTAGAGAGAAAGATCAAGCGTCTTATGTCCGATCGTGGTGGAGAGTATTTTCCCAAAGTATTTGATGAATTTTGTGAGGAACATGGTATTATTCATGAGAGGACGCCTCCCTATTCACCTCAATCAAATGGAGTTGCCGAGAGGAAAAACCGCACATTGACTGACTTGGTGAATGCCATGTTAGACACTGCTGGTTTATCTAAGGCATGGTGGGGGGAGGCTCTATTGACTTCATGTCATGTCCTGAATAGAGTTCCTAAAAATAATAAGGAGAAAACCCCTTATGAGGAGTGGGTTGGGAGAAAACCATCACTTTCTTATTTGCGCACTTGGGGATGTTTGGCAAAGGTCAATATTCCTATTCCTAAGAAACGCAAACTTGGACCAAAGACAGTGGATTGTGTCTTTCTAGGGTATGCTCAACGGAGCATTGCTTATAGATTTTTAGTGGTAAAATCTGAAGTACCTGATATGCATGTTGATACTATAATGGAATCTCGTGATGCAACATTTTTTGAGAACATATTTCCTATGAAAGATATGCATAGCATTGCTAGATTTTCTTCTGAGATAATTCCTGAATCTAGTACAACTGATTAATATTTCGAACAATCACATGAGGAAGTCCTTGAGAAGGATAACAATGAAGTTCCTATAAGGAACAAAAGACAAAGGATTGCAAAATCCTTTGGTGATGATTTCATTGTATACCTTGTGGACGACACACCCAAGACGATTGCAGAGGCATATGCATCTCCGGATGTAGATGATTGGAAAGAAGCTGTTCATAATGAGATGGACTCAATTCTTTCTAATGGAACTTGGGAACTAACTGATAGACCATATGGTTGTAAACCTGTGGGCTGTAAGTGGGTGTTCAAAAAGAAGCTAAAGCCTGATGGTACTATTGATAAGTACAAGGCGCGGCTAGTGGCCAAGGGCGACACTCAGAAAGAAGGCGAAGATTACTTTGACACCTATTCACCCGTTGCTAGAATGACCACCATTCGAGTGTTACTTTCCTTGGCTGCCTCTTATGGTCTTATCATTCATCAAATGGATGTAAAGACAGCTTTCCTCAATGGAGAGTTGGAAGAGGAAATCTATATGGATCAGCCTGACGGGTTTGTGGTAAAGGGTGAAGAGAGAAAAGTGTGCAAGTTGTTAAAATCTTTGTATGGCCTGAAACAGGCACCTAAGCAATGGCATGAGAAGTTTGAAAGAACCCTGACTTCTGCAGGATTTGTCATTAACGAGGCTGATAGGTGTGTTTACTATCGCCATGGTGGGGGCAGTAGTGTCATATTATGTTTGTATGTGGATGACATACTGATCTTTGGTACAAACATTAATGCGATCAATGAGGTCAAGTCTTTTCTATCAAAAAGTTTTGACATGAAAGATTTGGGAGAAGCCGATGTAATTCTAAACATCAAACTTATTAAGGATGAGAGTGGGATTACTCTAACGCAATCTCACTATGTTGAGAAGGTCTTGAGCCGGTTCGGCTTTATGGATAGCAAGCCTTCTCCAACACCTTATTATCCCAGTGTGACACTCAGAAAGAATAAGAAAGAAACAAGAGATCAATTAAGATACTCTCAAATTGTCGGTTCACTCATGTACTTAGCTAGTGCTACAAGACCAGATATCTCTTTTGCTGTGAGCAAACTGAGTAGGTTCATGTCCAACCCGGGTGATGATCATTGGCATGCACCAGAAAGGGTCTTGCGCTATCTGAGAGGTACTATGAGTTTTGGAATTACTTATTCAGGGCATCCTGCTGTGCTAGAAGGATATAGTGATTCAAACTAGATCTCCGATGTTGATGTACTCTACGCAACAAGTGGGTATGTATTTACTCATGGAGGTGGCGCGGTGTCATGGAGGTCTTGCAAGCAAACCATATTGACGAGGTCAACTATGGAAGCAGAATTAACTGCTTTAGACACAGCTACTATTGAGGCAGAATGGCTGCGTGAGCTCTTGATGGACTTGCCTGTGGTTGAAAAACCTGTACCGGCTATTCTTATGAATTATGACAACCAAACAGTTATCACTAAAGTAAACAATTCTAAAGATAATGCGAAGTCATCAAGACACATGAAGAGACGTTTGAAGTCTGTCAGGAAGTTGAGAAACTCCGGAGTAATAACTGTTAGGTATATTCAAACAGACAAAAACCTGGCAGATCCCTTTACAAAGGGACTATCATGAAATGTGATAGATATTGCATCGAGGGAGATGGGTATGAGACCCATAGATGTTACACCATAGTAGTAACCCAACCTTTGTGATCGGAGATCCCATGAATTAGAATCTGGGAAGAACAAGCTATTGGTTAACTGAGGAGAGTAATAACTAATGACCGTCTCTAAGTGAAGATGCAAAACTCTCAGAGCTGTAAGGCTCAGAGCTGTAAGGCAGGTTGGCAACATGCCTTAATGTGGTTCCATTGGCTATAATTAGCAAAGATGCTGTCCTACAGAGCAGTCTTGAAAAAACACACCTATACGAGTTCTGGCTGTAAACGTCGCAGTCTATGAGATTTGGGTGATCTCTAGTAAGCTCACGAAGAGACCAGGGAGTATGACGTATAAGCTCCAAACCTCGGGGTAGCCTACTGGCGGTCAGGTACTGGTTAAGACTTTGAGTGAAACCTGTTCACACAAAACTAGCAATTCAAGGCATAGTCCATTGTCAAGTTGTGAATGGATGTAGCTTAAAGTTCTAGGCAGAAGTTCAACTTAACAGTCTCTGCTGAAACACTGGTATATTAAACAAGTGGTGAGAGAAGGCAAATCTCTAAATGGGTATTTGAGATCTGGTGGGGGATTGTTAGAATTAATGGGCTAGGCCCATAGCAATTTCTGAAATCTCAAAGCCCATGTGTAAAATGGCAAGTGGTGGTGCTAAAGTTTAGTCCCACCCCGGAAGTTGAAGAAGAGTTGGACCTCTTTATATAGTGGGTTCTCTCCACCACTCTAAGTGGTGTGTGAGAAGAAAAAGGAAAGACCACACGCTCACGCTCGCTCGCCTCGCCTCGCCTGGCCGGGCCGGGGCGTGGTGAGGCGAGGCGGCGCGTACGTGCGACATGCGCGTGAATGGTCCGCCGAAATCCGATCCGTCTCCTTGCAGGGGCGCAACTTCCTTTTGCCGTTTTATTTTTTTTGTCTTGGCAGACAAGTTTTTGATTTCTTGTCCGATAAGTATACGAATTAGAAACTGAGTCGGTTTGGAATTGTGATCGCGACACAATACCGCCTCTGGTCTAAATATATATACAGCTACCGGCTGCGGCCAAAGACACACCGAAAAACACCTAGGGTTTTGCCTCATCTCGCAACTTGCGCCGCCGTCGTAGTCTACTTCATCCCAAACGCCGGCGTGCATCGGCGCGTGGGAGAGCAGGTCTCCGGAACCGTTCGTCCTTGTGATCCTGCACCGAGAGAGGACGAATTAGGTTTTTGGGAAGCGCTCTGCGCGACTGCTCAAATTTGTCATCACGGGTCGTCTTCCGTCCAAGTCGGGCGGTGCTACTCATCGTTGTCTTCATCGCCGTCAGCAGCAAATCGTCGCCAACATCGTCATCAACACCGTCGCACCCACAATATCTAACGAACAGTACGTCCAACATCATCTGTTCATGTCTGTCTTTGCAGCTATTGTTTCGTGTTCGCTGCTGTTATGCATGTCTTGTTGTTCTTCTAGTTTGCTAGATTGTTGCATGCTAGTATCTGTTCTAGTCATGAATTATTTACTGAAATTAATCACGAACTTGCCTAATTTTCCAACAGTTGTATAGTAGTGTTCGCATTCACATGTGGGTCCCACATGAGACAATACAAAGACAATGGTCCTCATGTCTGGACTTGTTCGTTGCCACATGGGGCACATCATTCTCTAGTGTGTTTGATATTAATAATCATCCCTTAGGCTTGCCTCAAACTTGGAAGTGTTGTTTTCCACATAGGATGTGTTTTTTAGTATGTATGATCTTATCACCCCTTCTGATTGCTTTTGGGATTTCGCAACATGCTCGCTAGTTTCCAACATTTCGCTGCATGTTTATTCTTCTTGCTTTCTTCGACTTGTTAAGTGTCACTGATCTATTTTGCTCTAAGTCTGGTATCAACTAAGCCTAGCCCTCCCTTGATGCGTGTCCTGATAACCCACAAGTGTAGTGGATCGTAACAATCTTTGATGAAAAGTATCACAACCCAAATTTAATGATTCGACATAAGGGGATCCAAAGAATACTTATAAGGTTTAGCAGTTGAGTTGTCAAATCAACCAAATCTAGAATCAAAGTACTTACTCAAGAGAATTTATTAGTAGCAAATATGATGAAATGTTGATTGTTTGATTGCGGTTGAGTAACAAAAGCAGTAGTACCCAGCAGTTGCGAGGTACAAAATATCTTTAAATAGAGAAAGAAAAGGAAGTGGATGAGAAGTGGGAGAAAAGCACTAGTAGAAAAATGACCTTAAGTTCACCTCATTAGTCCCGGTTCGCTTACGGGCCGGTACTAATGTGACTATTAGTCCCAGTTCCAACGGCTAGGACCGGGCGGGGCCACGGGCATCATTAGTCCCAGTTCCAACGGCTTAACGTTCGATGGCGATTTTGTATTATATGAGTTATGTGATTTGGTGACCGAATGGTGTTCGGAGTCCCGGATAAGATCACGGACATGACGAGGACTCTCGAAATGGTCGAGAGGTAAAGATTCATATATAGGACGATGATATTCCGACACCGAAAGTGTTCCGGGGGTACCGGGTACATATCAGGTCACCGGAAAGGGATTCCGAGCACCCCCGGCAAAGATATGGGCCTAATGGGCCAAGAGGGGAAACGCGGCAGCCAGCAGGGGCTGCTGCACCCCCCATATGGGCCGCACCTTTAGGAGGAAGGAAAGGGGGGAAGAGAGAAGGAAGGGGAGGGATTTGGGGGAGATTCGGCCTCCCCCTTCCTTCCCTCCTCCCTCCTCTTTCCTTCCCCCTCCGGTGGATATGGTAAGGGGGGAGGCCGAATTGGGAGGCGCCCAAGTAGGATTCCTCCTACTTGGGGCGCCCCCTTGGCTGCCTCTCCTCCCCTCCAACCTATATATACGTGGGGGCGGCACCGCTAGAACACACACCAACAATTGTTAGCCGTGTGCGGCGCCCCTCTCCACAGTTTACGCCTCCAGTCCTATTCACGTAGTGCTTAGGCGAAGCCCTGCGCGGATCACTTCACCATCACCATCACCACGCCGTTGTGCTGACGGAACTCTCCCTCGACACTTTGCTGGATCAAGAGTTCGAGGGACGTCATCGAGCTGAACGTGTGCAGAACTCGGAGGTGCCGTACGTTCGGTGCTTGATCGGTCGGAACGAGATGAAGTTCGACTACATCAACCGCGTTAACAAACGCTTCCGCTTTCGGTCTACGAGGGTACGTGGACACACTCTCCCCCTCTCGTTGCTATGCATCTCCTAGATAGATCTTGCGTGAGCGTAGGAATTTTTTTGAAATTGCATGCTACGTTCCCCAACAGTGGCATCCGAGCCAGGTCTATGCGTAGATGATATGCACGAGTAGAACACAAAGAGTTGTGGACGGTGATAGTCATACCGCTTACCACCAACGTCTTATTTTGAATCGGCGGTATTGTTGGATGAAGTGGCCCGGACCAACCTTACATGACCACGTTCATGAGACCGGTTCCACCGACAGACATGCAACTAGTTTTGCATAAAGGTGGCTGGCGGGTGTCTGTTTCTCCAACTTTAGTTGAATCAAATTTGACTACGGCTGGTCCTTGTTGAAGGTTAAAACAGCAAACTTGACGAAACACCGTTGTGGTTTTGATGCGTAGGTAAGAACGGTTCTTGCTAGAAGCCCGTAGCAGCCACGTAAAACTTGCAACAACAAAGTAGAGGACGTCTAACTTGTTTTTGTAGGGCATGTTGTGATGTGATATGGTCAAGACATGATGTGATATACGTTGTTGTATGAGATGATCATGTTTTGTAAAAGTTATCGGCAACTGGCAGGAGCCTTATGGTTGTCGCTTTATTGTATAAAATGCAAACGCCATGTAATTGCTTTACTTTATCACTATGCGTTAGCGATAGTTGTAGAAGCAATAGTTGGCGAGACGACCACGACACTACGATGGAGATCAAGGTGTCAAGCCGGTGACGATGGAGATCATGATGGTGCTTTGGAGATGGAGATCAAAGGCACAAAATGATGATGGCCATATCATGTCATATATTTTGATTGCACGTGATGTTTATCTTTTATATGCATCTTATTTTGCTTAGTACGGCAGTAGCATTATAAGATGATCCCTTACTAAAATTTCAAGGTATAAGTGTTCTCCCTGAGTATGCACCGTTGCGACAGTTCGTCGTGTTGAGACACCACGTGATGATCGGGTGTGATAGACTCTACGTTCAAATACAACGGGTGCAAGACAGTTTTGCACATGCGGAATACTCGGGTTAAACTTGACGAGCCTAGCATGTACAGACATGGCCTCAGAACACTGGAGACCGAAAGGTCGGACGTGAATCATATAGTAGATATGACCAATATAGAGATGTTCACCATTGATGACTACTCCATCTCACGTGATGATCGGACATGGGTTTAGTTGATTTGGATCACGTATCATTTAGATGACTTGAGGGATGTCAATCTAAGTGGGAGTTCTTAAGTAATTTGATTAATTGAACTTAATTTATCATGAACTTAGCCCTGATAGTATTTGCATATCTATGCTGTAGAACAATAGCTCGCGTATAGCTTCCCTATTTTATTTTGATATGTTCCTAGAGAAAACTAAGTTGAAAGATGATAGTAGCAAAGATGCGGACTGGGTCCGTGATCTGAGGATTATTCTCATTGTTGCACAGAAGAATTATGTCCTTAATGCACCGCTAGGTGACAGACCTATTGCAGGAGCAGATGTAGACGTTATGAACGTTCGGCAAGCTCGATATGATGACTACTTGATAGTTTAGTGCGCCATGCTTTACGGCTTAGAACCGGGACTTCAAAAACATTTTGAATTCCACGGAGCATATGAGATGTTCCAAGAGCTGAAATTGGTAGTTCAGACTCATGCCCGTGTCGAAAGGTATGATACCTCTGACAAGTAATTTGCCTACAAGATGGAGGAGAATAGCTCAGCAAGTGAGCATGTGTTCAGAATGTCTGAGTACTACAATCGCTTGAATCAAGTGGGAGTTAATCTTCCAGATAAGATAGTGACTGACAAAATTCTCTAGTCACTATCACTAAGCTACTAGAACTTCGTGATGAACTATAATATGCAAGGGATGACGAAAACGATTCCCAAGCTCTTCGCGATGCTAAAATCGGCGAAGGTAGAAATCAAGAAAGAGCATCAAGTGTTGATGGTTAACAAGACCACTAGTTTCAAGAAAAAGGGCAAGGGAAGGAAAGGGGAACTTCAATAAGAATGGCAAGCAAGTTGTCACTCCCGTGAAGAAGCCCAAAGCTGGACCTAAGTCTGAAACTGAGTGCTTCTAATGCAAAGGAAATGGTCACTGGAAGCGGAACTGCCCCAAATACTTGGCGGATAAGAAGGATGGCAAAGTGAACAAAGGTATATTTGATATACATGTTATTGATGTGTATTTTACTAGTGTTCATAGTAGCCCCTGGGTATTTGATACCGGTTCAGTTGCTAACATTAGTAACTCGAAACAGGAGTTGCAAAATGAACAGAGACTAGTTAATGACGAGGTGACGATGTGTGTTGGAAGTGATTCCAAAGTTGATAAGATCACCATCGCATACTCCCTCTACCTTTGGGATTAGTGTTGGACCTAAATAAATAAATGTTATTTGGTGTTTGCGTTGAGCATGAATATGATTGGATCATGTTTATTGCGATACGGTTATTCATTTAAGTCGGAGAATAATTGTTGTTCTGTTTACATGAATAAAACCTTCTATAGTCATACACTCAATGTAAATGGTTTATTGAATCTCGATCGTAGTGATACACATATTCATAATATTGATGCCAAAAGATGCAAAGTTGATAATGATAGTGCAACATATTTGTGGCACTGCCGTTTAGGTCATATTGGTGTAAAGCGCATGAAGAAACTCCATGCAGATGGACTTTTGTAATCACTTGATTATGAATCATTTGATACTTGCGAACCATGCCTCATGGGCAAGATGACTAAAACTCCGTTCTCCGAAACAATGGAGCGAGCTAATAACTTATTGGAAATAATACATACCGATGTATGCGGTCCGATGAGTGTTGAAGCACGCGGCGGGTATCGTTATTTTCTGACCTTCACAGATGATTTGAGTAGATATGGGTATATCTACTTGATGAAACATAAGTCTGAAACATTTTGAAAAGTTCAAAGAATTTCAGAGTGAAGTAGAAAATCATCGTAACAAGAAAATAAAGTTTCTATGATCTGATCGCGGAGGAGAATATTTGAGTTATGAGTTTGGCCTTCATTTAAAACAATGTGGAATAGTTTCACAACTCACGCCACCTGGAACACCACAGCGTAATGGTGTGTCCGAACGTCGTAACCGTATTTTATTAGATATGGTGCAATCTATGATGTCTCTTACCGATTTACCACTATCGTTTTGGGGTTATGCATTAGAGATAGCTACATTCACGTTAAATAGGGCACCGTCTAAATCCGTTGAGACGACACCGTATGAACTATGGTTTGGCAAGAAAACTAAGCTGTCGTTTCTTAAAGTTTGGGGTTGCGACACTTATGTCAAAAGGCTTCAGCCTGATAAGCTCGAACCCAAATCGGAGAAGTGCGTCTTCATAGGATACCCTAAGGAAACAATTGGGTACACCTTCTACCACAAATCCGAAGGCAAGATCTTTGTTGCCAAGAATGGAACCTTTCTAGAGAAGGAGTTTCTCTTGAAAGAAGTGAGTGGGAGGAAAGTAGAACTTGATGAGGTAATCGTACCTTCTCTCGAATTGGAAAGTAGTTCAACAGAGAAAACCGTTCCCGTGATGCCTACACCAACTAGAGAGGAAGCTAATGATGATGATCATGAAACTTCAGATCAAGTTACTACAGAACCTCGTAGGTCAAGCAGAACACGATCCGCACCAGAGTGGTACGGGAATCCTGTACTGAAAGTCATGTTACTAGACCAAGGCGAACCTACGAACTATGAAGAAGCTATGATGAGCCCAGATTCCGACAGATGGCTTGAGGCCATGAAATCTGAGATAGGATCCATGTATGAGAACAAAGTGTGGACTTTGGTGGATTTGCCCGATGATCGGCAAGCCATAGAAATTAAATGGATCTTCAAGAGGAAGACGGATGCTGAAGGTAGTGTTACTATCTACAAAGCTCGACTTGTGGCAAAAGGTTTTCGACAGAGTTCAAGGTGTTGACTACAATGAGATTTTCTCACTCGTAGCGATGCTTAAGTCTGTCCGAATCATGTTAGCAATTGTCGCATTTTATGAAATCTGGCAAATGGATCTCAAAACTGCATTCCTTAATGGATTTCTTAAAGAAGAGTTGTATATGATGCAACCAAAAGGTTTTCTCAATCCTAAAGGTGATAACAAAGTATGCAAGCTCCAGCAATCCATCTATGGACTATTGCAAGCATCTCGGAGTTGGAATATACGCTTTGATAAGGTGATCAAAGCATATGGTTTTATACAGACTTATGGTGAAGCCTGTATTTACAAGAAAGTGAGTGGGAGCTCTGTAGCATTTCTGATATTATATATGGATGACATATTGCTGATTGGAAATGATATAGAATTTCTAGATAGCATAAAAGGATACTTGAATAAGAATTTTTTCAATGAAAGACCTCAGTGAAGCTGCTTACATATTGGGCATCAAGATCTACAGAGATAGATCAAGACGCTTGATAAGATTTTCAATGAGTACATGCCTTGACAAGATTTTGAAGGAGTTCAAAATGGATCAGTTAAAGAAGGAGTTCTAGCCTATATTGTAAGGTGTGAAGTTGAGTAAGACTCAAAGCCCGACCACGGCAGAAGATAGAGAGAGAATGAAAGTCATTCCCTATGCCTCAGCCATAGGTTCTATAAAGTATGCCATGCTGTATACCAGACCTATGGTGTACCCTACCATGAGTTTGGCAACGGGGCACAATAGTGATCCAGGAGTAGATCACTGGACAGCGGTCAAAATTATCCTTAGTTACCTAAGAGGACTAAGGAAATGTTTCTCGATTATGGAGGTGATAAAGAGTTCATCGTAAAGAGTTACGTTGATGCAAGCTTTGACACTGATCTAGATGACTCTACGTCTGAATCTAGATACGTATTGAACATGGGAGCAATTAGCTAGAGTAGCTCCATGCAGAGCATTGTAGACATAGAAATTTGCAAAATACATACGGATCTAAATGTGGCAGACCCGTTGACTAAACTTCTCTCACAAGAAAAACATGATCACACCTTAGTACTCTTTGGGTGTTAATCACATAGAGATGTGAACTAGATTATTGACTCTAGTAAACCCTTTGGGTGTTGGTCACATGGCGATGTGAACTATTGGTGTTAAATCACATGGCGATGTGAACTTGATTATTGACTCTAGTGCAAGTGGGAGACTGAAGGAAATATGCCCAAGAGGCAATAATAAAGTTGTTATTTTATATTTCCTTATATCATGGTAAATGTTTATTATTCATGCTAGAATTGTATTAACCGGAAACTTGATACATGTGTGGATACATAGACAAAACACCGAGTCCCTAGTAAGCCTCTACTAGACTAGCTCGTTAATCAAAGATGGTTAAGTTTCCTAACCATAGACATGTGTTGTCATTTGATGAACGGGATCACATCATTAGGAGAATGATGTGATGGACAAGACCCATCCGTTAGCTTAGCATAATGATCGTTCAGTTTTATTGCTACTGCTTTCTTCATGTCAAATACATATTCCTTCGACTATGAGATCATGCAACTCCTGGATACCGGAGGAATACCTTGTGTGCTATCAAACGTCACAACGTAACTGGGTGATTATAAAGATGCTCTACAGGTATCTCCGAAGGTGTTTGTTGGGTTGGCATAGATCGAGATTAGGATTTGTCACTCCGAGTAACGGAGAGGTATCTCTGGGCCCTCTAGGTAATGCACATCATAATAAGCCTTGCAAGCAATGTGACTAATAAGTTAGTTGCGGGATGATGTATTATGGAACGAGTAAAGACACTTGCCGGTAACGAGATTGAACTAGGTATGAAGATACCGACGATCGAATCTCGGGCAAGTAACATACCGATGACAAAGGGAATAATGTATGTTGTCATTACGGTACGACCGATAAAGTTCTTCGTAGAATATGTGGGAACCAATATGAGCATCCAGGTTCCGCTGTTGGTTATTGACCGGAGAGGTGTCTCGGTCATGTCTACATAGTTCTCGAACCCGTAGGGTCCGCACGCTTAACGTTCGATGACGATTTTGTATTATATGAGTTATGTGATTTGGTGACCGAATGTTGTTCGGAGTCCCGGATGAGATCACGGACATGACGAGGAGTCTCGAAATGGTCGAAAGGTAAAGATTCATATATAGTACGATGATATTCGGACACCGGAAGTGTTCCGGGGGTACCGGGTACATATCGGGTCACCGGAAAGGGATTCCGGGCACCCCCGGCAAAGATATGGGCCTAATGGGCCAAGAGGGGAAACGCAGCAGCCAGCAAGGGCTGCTGAGCCCCCCATATGGGCCGCACCTTTAGGAGGAAGGAAAGGGGGGAAGAGAGAAGGAAGGGGAGGGATTCGGCCTCCCCCTACCTTCCCTCCTCCCTCCTCTTTCCTTTCCCCTCCGGTGGATATGGTAAGGGGGGAGGCCGAATTGGGAGGCGCCCAAGTAGGATTCCTCCTACTTGGGGCGCCCCCTTGGCTGCCTCTCCTCCCCTCCAACCTATATATACGTGGGGGGGCACCGCTAGAACACACACCAACAATTGTTAGCCATGTGCGGCGCCCCCCTCCACAGTTTACGCCTCCGGTCATATTCACGTAGTGCTTAGGCGAAGCCCTGCGCGGATCACTTCACCATCACCGTCACCACGCCGTCGTGCTGACGGAACTCTCCCTCGACACTTTGCTGGATCAAGAGTTCGAGGGATGTCATCGAGCTGAACGTGTGCAGAACTCGGAGGTGTCGTACGTTCGGTGCTTGATCGGTCGGAACGAGAAGAAGTTCGACTACATCAACCGCGTTAACAAATGCTTCCGCTTTTGGTCTACGAGGGTACGTGGACACACTCTCCCCCTCTCGTTGCTATGCATCTCCTAGATAGATCTTGCGTGAGCGTAGGAAATTTTTTGAAATTGCATGCTACGTTCCCCAACAAAACGTTTGTTCCAAAACAAAGAACATGCCAAGTTGATGCGATGGCACAAAGAAGACCGTAAGAAAGACGGCAAGTTGAGAGTACCCGCTGACGGGTCACAGTGGAGAAAACTCAAGAGAAAGTGGAAGGACTTTGTAGATGACGCAAGGAACGTATGGTTTGGTTTAAGTGCAGATGACATTAATCCTTTTGGGAAGCAAAGCAGCAATCATAGCACCTAGCCTGTGACTCTATGTATCTATTACCTTCCTCATTGGTTGTGCATGAAGCGGAAGTTTATTATGATGCCAGTGCTCATCCAAGGCCCCAAGCAACCCGGCAACGACATTGATGTGTACCTAAGGCCATTAGTTGAAGAACTTTTACAACTGTGGGACAAAAAAGGTGTGCATGTGTGGGATGAGCACAAACAGTAGGAATTTGACCTGCGAGCATTGCTGTTTGTAACCATCAATGATTGGTCTGCTCTTAGTAACCTTTCAGGATAGACAAACAAGGGATACTACGCATGCACGCACTGTTTAGATGATACCGTCAGTATATATTTGGATAAATGTAAGAAGAATGTGTACCTGGGACATCGTCGATTTCTTTCGATCAATCATGTCTTAAGAAAGAAAGGCAAGCATTTCAAAGGTGAGGCAGATCACCGGAAGAAGCCTCACCACCGTACTGGTCATGATATACTTGATATGGTCAAGGATTTAAAAGTAATCTTTGGAAAGTGTCCTGGCGGACAATCTGTTCCGAATGACGCTGACGGACACGCACCTATGTGGAAGAAGAAATCTATATTTTGGGACCTACCATATTGGAAAGAACTAGAGGTCCGCTCTGCAATCGACATGATGCATGTGACGAAGAATCTTTGCGTGAACCTGCTAGGCTTCTTGGCGTGTATGGGAAGACAAAAGATACACCGGAGGCACGGGAGGACCAGCAACATATGCACGAAAAAGACGGCATGTATCCAAAACATTATCAGGGTCCTGCCAGCTACGCTCTTACCAAAGAAGAGAAGGAAATCTTCTTTCAATGCCTGCTCAGTATGAAGGTCCCGTCTGGCTTCTCTTCGAATATAAAGGGAATTATAAATATGGCAGAGAAAAAGTTCCAGAACCTAAAGTCCCATGACTGCCACGTGATTATGACGCAACGGCTTCCGATTGCATTGAGGGGGCTTCTACCGGACAACGTTCAATTAGCCATTGTGAAGCTATGTGCATTCCTCAATGCAATCTCTCAGAAGGTAATCGATCCAGAAATCCTACCAAGGTTACAGAATGATTTGGTGCAATGTCTTGTCAGTTTCGAGTTGGTGTTCCCACCATCCTTCTTCAATATCATGACGCACGTCCTAGTTCACCTAGTCGAAGAGATTGCCATTCTGGGTCCTGTATTTCTACACAATATGTTCCCCTTTGAGAGGTTGATGGGAGTCTTAAAGAAATATGTTCATAACCGTGCTAGGCCATAAGGAAGCATCTCCAAGGGCCATGAAACAGAGGAGGTCATTGAGTTTTGTGTTGACTTTATTCCTAACCTTAAGCCGATTGGTGTTCCCGAATCGCGGCATGAGGGCAGACTTGGTGGAAAAGGCACGCTAGGAAAAGACCAAGTAATATGTATGGACGGGCATTCTTGAGCGCAAGCACACTACACAGTTCTACAAAATTCCAGCTTGGTGGCTCCGTATATCGACGAACACAAGAATATTCTACGCTCCAAACACCCGGAGCAGTCTGACGACTGGATTACACGTGAACACACGGGGACTTTCGGTGGTTGGTTGTAGACACGTCTCATGCATGACGACGGTTGCAGATGAGATGTACTTGCTGGCCAAGTTACCATCTTCGACTATATTGACTTTCAAAGGGTACGATATAAATGGGAATACATTTTACACGATCGCCCAAGATAAAAAGAGCACCAACCAAAACAGTGGTGTCCGCTTTGATGCAGCAAACACCAATAGGCCAAAGGACACATATTATGGTTACATAGAGGAGATATGGGAACTTGACTATGGATGTGAATTGAAGGTCCCATTGTTTCGCTGCAAATGGGTCAATCTGTCAGGAGGCGGCGTAAAGGAAGACCCACGGTACGGAATTACAACAGTGGATCTCAACAATCTTGGGTACGCAGACGAACCATTCATCCTAGCCAATGATGTGGCGCAGGTTTTCTATGTGAAGGACATGTCTACCAAGCCGAGAAAAAAAAAAGATAAGGAAGCGAATACATCATACGATGAGCCAAAGCGCCACATAGTTCTTTCAGAGAAAATAAATATTGTGGGAGTGGAGGACAAGACAGACATGTCAGAAGATTATGAAAAGTTTCATGAAATTGCTCCCTTCACAGTGAAGATTGACCCAAGCATCCTGTTAAATGATGAAGATTGTCCATGGTTACGGCGCAAAGGGACGCACGCGAAGAAAAAGTTCTATACCGAAAGATCCCACTCTGGGATGTGACCGGCTTCACCGTCATCACTTTCTTCTCTAGTGAGTTTCCGGACTTATCTCGAAAGTCCCACTTCGGACAAACCGGATGGAATCTTTGTAATAGTTAGGGTATATATGTGTTTTGGTATTTGAAAGGCAAAGAAATATATCTTTAAGGCATTTGAAAGCCACATCATCAATTTTCAACCCTTTCTGACTTCATTCGCTATTTTTCATGCATTTACTGATTTTTTTGAGCTAAATGACCCTGAAATTGAAAAGCACTACAAATGAACTCTGAACTGGTTGAAAGTTGGCATGGTATCATCATTTCACTCACATAGCATGTGCTAAAAAGTTGAGAGGGTTACGGGAAAAACTGGATGCACTTCGTATACAAACTGGACAATCTCTTTCGAAGTATAAGGGTTTCGGACGAAAACTCATCTGTTACAAAGGCATTTCATTTCTTTAAACTTATTTCAACTCCAGACTTTTTGTGAGTTCAACATGCATCATTCAAAGCCACATCATCAATTTTCAACCCTTTCTGACTTCATTCGCTTTTTTTCATGCATTTACTGTTTTTTTAGCTAAATGACCCTGAAATTGAAAACCACTACAAATGAACTCTGAACAGGTTGAAAGTTGGCATGGTATCACCATTTCACCCACATAATATGTGCTAAAAAGTTGAGAGGGTTACGGCAAAACTGGATGCACTTCGTGTACAAACTGGACAATCTCTTTCGAAGTATCAGGGTTTCGGACGAAAACTCATCTGTTACAAAGACATTTCATTTTTTTAAACTTATTTCAACTCCAGACTTTTTGTGAGTTCAACAAGCACCATTCAAAGCCACATCATCAATTTTCAACCCTTTCTGAATTCATTCGCTATTTTTCATGCATTTACTATTTTTTTAGCTAAATGACCCTGAAATTGAAAAGCACTACAAATGAACTCTGAAAAGGTTGAAAGTTGGCATTGTATCATCATTTCA
Organism: Thinopyrum elongatum; assembly: GCA_011799875.1. Taxonomy (NCBI): domain Eukaryota; kingdom Viridiplantae; phylum Streptophyta; class Magnoliopsida; order Poales; family Poaceae; genus Thinopyrum; species Thinopyrum elongatum. Next base: position 117,281,595 of record CM022298.1, on the reverse strand, counting down.
CCCACATAGTATGTGCTAAAAAGTTGAGAGGGTTACGGCAAAAACTGGATGCACTTCGTGTACAAACTGGACAATCTCTTTCGAAGTATCAGGGTTTCGGACGAAAACTCATCTGTTACAAAGGCATTTCATTTTTTTTAAATTTATTTCAACTCCAGACTTTTTGTGAGTTCAACATGCACCATTCAAAGCCACATCATCAATTTTCAACCATTTCTGACTTCATTCACTATTTTTCATGCATTTAATGATTTTTTGAGCTAAATGACCCTGAAATTGAAAAGCACTACAAATGAACTCTGAAAAGGTTGAAAGTCGGCATGGTATCGTCATTTCACCCACATAGTATGTGCTAAAAAGTTGAGAGGGTTACAGCAAAAACTGAATGCACTTTGTGTACAAACTGGACACTCTCTTTTGAAGTATCAGGCTTTCGGACGAACACTCATCTGTTACAAAGGCATTTCATTTTTTTTAACTTATTTCAACTCCAAACTTTTTGTGAATTCAATATGCACCATTCAAAGCCACAACATCATTTTTCAACCCTCTCTGACTTCATTCGCTTTTTTTCATGCATTTAATGATTTTTTGAGCTATAAAATGAAAAGAGCTAAACAGAATCTGTTTTTGATTAAAACGCCCATTTAAAATAACCTAAAAATAACCAAATTGAATATAATGATAAAACACACTAATATTAAACAGCAGGAAAAAAAATCACTCAAAAATCTATTTTTAAAGTAAAGTTATTCACAAACTAGTGATTCACACAAATTTCAAATAATTCAAATTTAAACTGGCAGTAACAGAAAGTTTATAATTTTTGTGACCTAAAGCAAAAAGATTCACTCAAAAAATCTAATAAAGAAAAAGACAACTCAGAAAAAAAAAGGAAAAAAATAATGCAAAAAAAACTGGAAAATAAATAAATTAAAAAAAGCCCGCCTGGTGGGCCGACACGGCTTGCATACGACTAGAAACCCAACTACTAGTTGGGTCAGGATGCAGGCCCACACGGCCCAGTAGGGAACACAGGGCAGGACAGGTTCGGTAGGCCCACAAGGCCTACTTTAGAGATGAGCTCGAGAGGGTGAACGCAGGCGGACTTATAAATAGGTCGGAGCTCCTCTCGCTTGGCGAGGTGAGACTAAACTCCCACCGCCCGTCGCCGTGCCAGGACCAACCCTTTAGTCCCGGTTGGTGGCTCCAACCGGGACTAAAGGGCCCCCTTTAGTCCTGGTGCGAGCCACCAACCGGGACTAATGGCCTGGCTTCCCGCCGCTTGGTCTGGTGAAAATTCACCTTTAGTCCCGGTTTGTGGCTCGCACCGGGTCTAAAGGGGGGCCTTTAGTCCCAGTTGGAGCCACCAACCGGGACTAAAGGTCTCTGTATATAAGCGCGCCCTTTGGAAATTTGCAAACTCATCTGCATCCCCCCTCCGGCCTCACCGAACACCACCAACACTGCCATGCTGCCGGAGCTCGCTGTCGCCGTCCGTCCGCGCCCCTGCCCCTCGACATCGCCGTACGTCCGTCCGCGCCCCCGCCGCACCTCGACGTCGCCGTCCATCCGCGCACCTCGACGTCGCCGTCCGTCCGCGCCCTGCCCCGATCGACGCCGCCGCTCGCCGCGCCCCTGCCCCGACGCCGCCGCTCGGCCTGTAGGTACTCCCTCCTCCCTCCATCCCTCTCCTATCACCTCAAATAATGCAAAAAAAATCGATGAGATCAATCGATTTTGGTAATCAAGATATTTCATTTTGATGAACATAGAAAGTCTATTGTAGAAAGTGATACAAGTATTATTAGGAGATATCTTTAGTTTGTTCGATGGTGCTTTATAGTGGTGAATTTTGCAAACATAATATATTAATGTTGCGTTGAACATGAATGCTGAATTTTTGCAAACATATATTGTAGAATGTCTATTCTAGAAACTGATTGCTTTAGTGATGTATTAATTTGCAAATATATAATAAGAAACTTCTTTAGTGATGCCACAAACATATATTAAGAATGCTGAAAATTTGCATATATAGAAAAAAAGTTGCATAGAAAAAAGTTTGTCATCTATTTGCAAAATCAAGTGAACAAGAATTACAGAAATCATAATCAAGCATTTAAAAAATGTTAAATTTGCATAGAAACATTTTTGGCGTCGACGATGCCCGGCCCGCATCCTCGCCGTCGACTCTTTGGCGACGACGTCCTACTTCAGAGGCGCCATGTCTGGGATTGGTCTCCGCCGGGCTGGCACTGGGAGGTGCTACCTTCCGGGGCGCGCAGCTTGGTGAGGAACCGGGCTCCTGTCGTCGACCCGGAGCTTCTTTAGTGGCGTTCGCGTGGGCCACTTTCGGTGCGGAGGCAGCCGGCCCTGCCGGAGGTGGTACGTCGCCGTGTCAGGGAGGAGGACGAGCATGTCCGTCGCTACATGGTTGCGTTGGACGTCAGGTTCTCCAATACCTGGCAGGTTCTTCAGGGATCTCGCCCGATCTATGATCCTGTGATCGTTCCTTCTCTTTGGGTGTCCACCGCCCGCGCCTCAAGAACCGCGAGTGAACTAGATTCGTTGATAATATTCGATCTGTATTAGCTAGTGATGTTATATGATAGTATTCGAGATGTATTAGTGATAATTAATACTCGAGATGTATTCGAGATTATATTCGATAATATTTGAGACGATGTATTCGAGATTATATTCGATGATGCATATTATCTGGATTATTCGAGATGTATTAGTGATATTAATCGACATGCATATTATCTACTATGATTCAGTTTTTCCTTATTGATTGCATTTTAATTTGAATACTAAATTGTTTTATCTTTTTCTGGATTAGTTAATATAAGCTATGGACAATACCGGCAGAAACGGAGAAGAGACCATGTTCGACATCATACGCTCCCCGAGCCCAGATGAGAATGAACCTGAAGATGACAGCTCGCAATATCTGAACAATTCCGGTGAGGGAGTATTTCATGAAGACGAATGAAGAGACGAAGGCCACAACAATGATGACGAAGGAAATGTTCTTCAAATAACAAAGACCGGTGAGGTATATATATATAAGGCCTCTGGTGATCATTACATGTATTAATTGATTTGTGTGTGTGTGTGTGTGTATATATATATTAACGAATCAATCTTTCTTCTTTTAGCCCTCTGGATCGAGCAAATCTTCTACAAGCAGGGCAGTACGAGGCCCGGCCAAAAGGTTGCAGGCTGGCATAAAGTACAACATCGATGCCATCAAATCAAATGGCGAATCGCTTGCTCCTAAAAAGAATGCGGACAAATTTACTCGTCAATGCGGAGTTATTGTCAGGGACCAAATCCCGATCTCTGTTCAAGAATGGAATAAGTCAGCAAAGGTAGATCAAGGAGTTACTTTTGTCGACGGAAGATCAAAAGATCTACTTGGGAATCGCTCATGTCACATTTCACCCTACCAGATCATTTGACAGATGCAGAACGGGAGACAGTCAAGAAGAGTGCTCTTAAGAAGATGGCGATAGCATTCAACAACCACAAGAAAAAAATATGGGCCAGGTACGTCGAAGCAGGAAAGTAGACTCCAAAATTCAAGGAAACACTCGAGAAGGCAGGAGATCACTGGGACGCTTTCGTGCAGTTCAAGGAATCGGAAGCAGCTCAAGAACGGTCAAGAATAAACAAGATTAATGCTGCGAAAAAAAAGTGGCACCATACTCTGGGGCCAGGTGGCTACCAGGCCAGGCGCCCTAAGTGGGATCTCGCTGAGCAACAGATGATTGCTGCAAGGGTCACTCCAGTTACATTGAGTTGGCCCGACAGGTGCAGGACTTGGTTTTATGCGCATGGGGGGAAGTTGGACCCATAGACAGGGCTGGTTATGGAGCGGGCAAATCTTAAAGAAGCCTCCGACGCTTTACTTGTTGCAATAGAAGATGCTCGAACGGGGGCGTTCAAGCCCGAGAGAGAGAACGACGAGCTTACACGCGCCCTGAAGAATTCTGAACACCCGGGACGAACACGAGGCAAAGGCGTTGTTCCATGGTTTGAGGGGTTTGCGGATTGGAACGCCACTTACAGAAGTCATGCGAGAAAGAAGAAGCAGGAGGAGCAGAGGAAGCTGGAGGAGGAGCAGAGGAAGCAGGAAGCAGACCGCCTTCAACTGGTAGAATCAAAGCACGTGGAGTTGGAACGCGATTTCATAAGACAGCAGGAGCAGATCGACTCACTTAGCCAAGAAAGGGCGTCTCAGCGGCAGCAGCAAGCAGATCCAGCATTGGATAGCACCGTCCCATCTATGCCAAAAAGCAGCGTGGGTTCCACCCCGGCTGATGATGCACTGCTGGCTAGATACCCCGTGGATGATATCGAAGTTTCGACACCTTGTGAGCTACACATGAAACTCAAGAACATATCCATGAAGGTGGCGGATGGCTATGCTTTACCAAATCCCCCTGAAGCAACCTTCCATGGCAATCCAATTCCAGCTGGCTATGCTCGTGTCGGGGTGGATGAAGTGATGTCGGGATATAACCAGCTAGAGCTTGACATTCCTGGAGGTGACGACGAGCACACACTGGGAGGCGCCATACGTCGTATCATTCTATGAAGAAAGGATTGCATCGTCTTTCCAAGGCCACCAAGTCCGCCGCGTCAGCCGACTCCTGCTCCTCCAAGTCCGCCACCGCGACAGACGGCTCCAACCCTGCCCGAGACGGAGCGTGGCACTAGTCCGCCTCCGCGTCAGCTGACTCCAACCCTGCCCGAGACGGAGCCCATCAGCGTGAGTCCGCCATATCGATCTCAGGCGCGTCAGCCTCCAAAGCGGAAGAGAGCACCAAGCAAGAAATCGTCTCCTCCTACCAAAAAGAAGTTGGCTTACGAGATGACTATCGAGGAAAACAACGCCGAAGTGGATGCCCAAGTGAAGGCCCATTTTGCACCGAAACCGCCCCCGCCGCCAAAGGAGAAAATACCTGAGGAAGTCGTACAACACTTTCTGGATATGGCTAAACCGGCTGTGAAGACAAGGGACTCAGACTATGAGCGCTCTATTAAGAAGTTATATCGTGCACAAAAAGATAAGGAGTCGAGCTCGAGCTCGAGCTCGTGCCAAGCAGTTGATAAAAAAGCGGGAAAACTGTTCCCCAGCTGTGAGAACAGGCAGTGCAATCCATCCCCCCGCTCATTGTACAATCACATGTGAGTACCGCTGGTAGGCCGGAAATAACCGACGCACATAGACGGATGGCTGAAGAGGCCGGTGTCACTGTTTATCAACTCCTAGAGATCGAGCCTATCCCCGGGATTCAAGATGATGAAGTAGCATGGAAATATGTCCCCGGCCAACCTCTGGTCAGGCTTGAGGAGGTCCAGAATCTATCAACGAGAATGTGCACATTGCATGACTGGTACCTGAGAGAGGTAAAGAACGGGCGAGAGTCCCTCATGGTGAAAGTCAAGGCAGAGCATTACTTCCATGAAAAAGATTTGTGGGTTGAGTTGAAAGAATTGTTTCAGTTATTCAATCCAGATGCACTGGACAAATCTCTCATCAGTTGCTATTGTCTGTAAGTGATTTCTTGCTGTAATTTAAGTCTTTATCTGTGCTCGTTCATTGCCTGTAATTATCCTCACTATATTCTTTTATGTGGTATTATGCAGAATGAAGATTTATGAAATGAAAAGAGATCGATGCTATGGCATTGGGTTCATTGACCCCAATACCGTAAATGAAGGTGTGTGGCTAATCAGCAAAAAAGACACAGAGAGAAGCTTGCTAGATTTTTTGAAGCACGTAAATACCCAACCAGAAATACTATTTCCTTACAACTTCGGGTGAGTGTTACTGTCTTGTACTACAAATTCTATTTTGCATACTAGATGTTAACACTGTTCAAGAATTCACCCGATTAATTAGTTAACGGGCCAGTTAATCGCTACTCATAGCGTGGCCGAATCGAATAGCACCTATTCATTGCGTTAACTTGTCAGGCCGACTAATTGGCCAGTTAGACCGATTAATCAGTTACTAGGCCGATTAATCCTGCTGACCTATTAACGGGTGGGCAAACAAAGCCCAAATTTTTGGCCCGTAACCCCTTCTAGCCCCATCCCACTTTGTATTAGTAATGGTTAATAATTTTACCTCCTCTCTATGCCTTTTATATGTGTATGACAACATGTTTTGCTATACTACATAGCTTGGAGCATGAGAGTATGGTATAATACATAAAAAAAATTAGATATATGTTGGCAAGTTCATATTCAGTCTAACGATTAATGGTCGACCGTTTAATCCAGTTAATAGGCCGATTCACCGATTAATCGCTACTCCTCAACCGACCGAGCAGGTACCGGTTAACGATTTCTTGAACATTGGATGTTAATAACTGTAGTTGATGAGTTATGCACATGCCCGCTTAATTATACAAACGTGTGTGCATGCAGTTTCCACTGGATCCTGTTAATCATTGAAGTTGACGAGGGAAAAGTTCAAGTACTGAACTCACTTCTCAAAGAAGAAAAAGAATACTCAAACCTGAAGGAGATGGTCGACATGTAATTTCAATCATTATCGCACTATGTCGGCATCTTTAGTTCATTTCCTACTAATTAATAACTCATTTATTCATTTTCTTTGCCGGCGGGCAGGGTTTGGCAAAAGTTCATCAAACAGGTTCAAGGCCCATGAAAACAATAGCTGAAATGGGTGGGACCCAAGGTACGTAATTAAGTAGTACTAGCTACGTCCGTGCATCTTTTTAATTTTAGTTTCAATACCATTATCATGCTTGATTAATTATTATCTGATTGAATTCTATTCTCGTAAAGTGCATGAGGCAGGCGTCGGGGAACAATCTATGTGCACTCTACGTTTGTGAGAACATTCGCCTTATGACAGAAAGGAGCAAAAGTGGAAGAAATTTTTTCGTACGTAAACACAATTCACAATTCTTTTTATCATGATCTAATATATATACACAACTAATATATTCATATTGATCTCCTTCTTTAAAGATGCAAGAGATGCGGGATAAGCTCATACCAATGGACCGCATACGAGCACTTCAAGAGGAAATAGCGGGATTTTTGCTTGACTAGGTCATAGACAGAGAAGGAGAATACCATTGCACCTAATGCATGCATGTAATGATCTGCAAATGGTAGGAGAAATTGTATGTATACCAAATTGTATATATATATATATATATGTGTGTGTGTGTGTGTGTGTGTGTGTGGTCGTACAAGAAATTCTATGATATATGATTGGTCGTACGAAAAACTCTATTATATATGACGTGTGTACAGTATGTAGTAGCGGTGGCACTTGACGACAGCAGTAGCGTAAAATATGTTCGAAATGAAAAACAATTAAATGAAAAACACAAAACAAAAAGGAAAAATAAACCATAAATCATAAATCATAAAACCCTAAACCCATAAACCTCTAGTCCCGGTTGGTGTCACCAACCGGGACTAAAGGTCCTTACGAACCGGGACTAAAGGCTGATTCTGCACTAGTGAAGGAATGTGTTTGAAGAATGAAAACGCACTGTCACCGAGAGGACGCATTTAAGTTGAAAAAACTAGGTCACCAGGAGAATACATTGGGTTGAAGAGTGTACATCAAGCTGTATAGTAGTGTTCACGTTCACATGTGGGTCCCACATGAGACATGACAAAGACGATGGTTCTCATGTCTGGACTTGTTCGTTGCCACATGGGGCACATAATTCTCTAGTGTGTTTGATCTTAATAATCATCATTTAGGCTTGTTTCAAACTTGGAAATTACGTTTTCTATGATGCATTTTTTAGTACATATGACCTTATCACTCCTTGTGCTTGCTTCTGGGCCTTCGCAACATGCTCGCTGGATTCCAACCTTTCACTGCATGTTCATTCTTCTGGCTTTTTCCTACTTGTCAACTGCCATTGCTCTATGTTTTCTATAGCTCTGGTATCAACTAAGCTTAGCCCTCCCTTGATGTGTGTATTGATAACCCACAAGTGTAGTGTATCATAAAAGTCTTTGATGAAAAGTATCACAATCCAAACTTATTGGTTCGACACGACAGGATACAAAGAATGCTTATAAGGTTTATCAATTAAGTTCGCACTTCAACCAAACCTGGAAACAACGTACTTACCCAAGAGAATTTATTAGTACCAAATATGATGAAGTGTTGATTGTTTGATTGCGATTGAGTAACAAAAGCAGTAATTAATACCCATCAGTTTTCAGGTACAAAATATCTTTAAAGAGAGCAAGAATTATGAAAAACGCAGGTATCAGGATGGATAATGGAATGTTTCATGGATATAATCACTCGTGTAATAGCATAAACATAGGGCATATATAGTCAACTAGCTCAACATCTTCAACTTATGTAGGCATGTATTATGTATGTGGTTGTACGTGCTCCCAATAAGGACTTGCATAGCTTTTTTTGTTCTACCCTCGCGTTTGAGCGGGATCCTAATAGAAATTAAGGATTTTTTTTTTAAAAGGAGGTTTTCCCCCGGCCTACAAATTAAGGATAATTAAGTTACTGATTTTACAAAGCACCAAAGCAAAGCATTAACACTTAAGAATACATGTAATCCCCAATTTACAGTCACTCCCATTGATATTCCAATTAATGTCACTTCGGGGTTCCCACTTCAGAAACTATAGTAAGTGCATACAACTTGTAGGTATAATTCAAACACATAGATAATCATGAAAACAAATACGGTTCAGATCTGATATCATATCACTCGGGCCTAGTGATAAGCATTAAGCATAGAAAAGTCATAACAACATCAATCTCATAACATAGATGACACTAGGAATCAAAACCTAACAAATATGATAAAAACTACATAATGGATCTCATCCAATTCCCATCTGTCCCATGTTCCTATAGATAATCACTCACACATTGATGGGAAACATGAGGTTGATGATGAAAAGGGGTTGGTGATATCGTTAAGGAAGAATCTTCCTCTTCGGAGGCCGGATCAACCTCCAAACAGCCCTCCGGGAAAACATCAGATAAGACAGAGGCTACGCCCCGAAAAAATTAGGCAAAAATATATCCTGAGATTTGAGGTAATGAGAGCTTATTTGGGCGAAGAGGTGGCACGGGAGGGTGATCGTGGGTCTCGAGTGGTCACTGGGCGTAGCCAGGAGCCATGTCGCGTGGGCCCTGTGGGTAGCCTCTCTACCGCCTTTGTGGCTCTTTTTCCATGATATGTGCAAATATGATTTTTCGGGGACCTTTTCTACACGAAAGAGAACACCAAAACTTTCTTGAAAACCACGGTACTACAATTAGTTTTTATTTAAATTATGCAAATTTGAAGACGAAAATATAGCAAAAGTTGTCATAATAGTAGATAACATTAAGACATATCACACACATGCAAGTGAGATGAGATGTTTTGAGCACTACCAGCAAGCATAAATAATTAGGCATAAGACGAGTTGTACTTAAAGAATGCACATCCTAACGTGGTTGGCTAGGTCTGACACGTTCTGTGAACTAGAGAATACCCCGCGCGTTGTTGCGGGAACCGATTGCATGTATTTTAGTGATTAGATTGTATGAAAGATGCATAGTGGAAGTAATAATATCTGAAATAAAACTAAAATTAAATATTATATATTGTATTTGGTTATTGTGTAGTCTAAAATATTTTGAATATAAGTGGCATAATAATAATGAAAAAAAATTCCATGCATATGTAGTGGATCTTTGATGGGGTGGCATGTGTGGTGAGGTGAGATGTGTGCATGGGATCAACTAATAATGAAAATCTTTTTGGCATGCATGTTGTGGTGGGCCGAATTCGATGAGGTGGCATATGTGCATGTTAAGATAATAGAGATAGTGGGGATGAACTATTTAGTTATATTGGATGAGTGAGACCAACATGTGAAGAGCATCTCAAGACCTACCGGCTGAGTCTCTCAAAGGTTCTCATAGAGGGAAGATGGCATCTATGCATTCATAGATGTGAGTGTATGCACTTGTATGTGAACACAGTGTTTATATCGAGTTTCTAAAATATATGTTTAAGATTAGAGCAACTATATGTGCAAAAAGTAATTCTCAGTCTCACAAAATTAGGTCATTCAATTAAGAATTCATTAGAAAATACGCTATTACAAAACCGAATAGCAATGCCCCATCATCATTAACTGGCCCGGAGCCACCGGTCAGAGATGAAGCACCATGTCATAAGTACCAAGATTTTTAGCTTAATAGAAGGCCTCACCATGCACCAAGCTTGGTCCTCAAGGAAATAGAATGGGGAAATCCCATAAGCATCAAACGTCAATTTTGCAAATTGAACCAGTGTGGTCCGGCTGCACAATTGCATGCCTTACATAAAAGGCCTCATCATGCACCAAGTTTGGTCCTCAACGAAATAGAATGGGGAAACCCCATAAGCATCACATGTCAGTTCTGCAAATTGAACCCGTGTGGTCCGGCTGCACAATCGCATGCCTTACTACTGAGCCAAGGCTCTATTTGCGAATGAAAGAACGAGAAATGCTAGCGTCGAATTTGAAGAGAATGGGTGTTTCTTACTCGAATCTAGGAGTTGTAAGTATTGGGTTAGCGAAGGTTGAACTCCCCAAAATGCCAATACAAGAAGTTGAGATTTCCGAAGATTCGATAAGAGATGCCCTTAACTCAAGTAACAATTTCTAAGTCTTTGTGGATCTAGCATTTTTGCCAGTGAAAACATCGCAATCTGAAAAGTCTGAAGCAACTTAACAAGAACAAAACCGCCAACATAACGATGGAATGCCGGGTGCCGCTGCGTCTCAAAAAACGCGTGTCGCACCAAACTCTCCCGCAGCCTTAGCACACGTTGCGTCAGTCTAACACCCTTAGAGCCCCCGGGCCCGACGTCGACGGCCCTGACCGTCCCGCTCCTCACGTCATACACCGCCACACCATGGCAAGTGCCCAAGACGACGTCCAGGCCCGGCCCTGAGGGGGGCAGCAGGGGCGGCCGCCCCGGGCCCCCGAGGCCGAGGGGGCCCCCAGGACGTCGTCCTCTGTACTGGGCTTGGGCCAAAGTGCTCTGTATTAGGGCAGCTGTTGAGGTCGCTCTGAGGCAACGCTGAAAATTAGGTCGCGATTAATTAGGGCCTATTCCATCCTCGATTCATCCTTCCGATCTGACTATCCACGATGCCGCCGCCGGCCCGCTCTTCCTCTTATGTTCCTGTGTGATTCTTTGAGTTCTTTCGGCTTTCCATCCGTCGCGGGCATCAGGATTATGAACTTGCGATGGTCTTGTTGCTGTCATCCGTGGAGACAGGTTGCCTCTCATGGCAAAGCTTCTGCCTGTAGTCGCTGCTGCTGCTGCGTGGTTGAAGTCCATGCTCTTGGTGGCTGCCCGCCTGACGGAAGGTAAGACTGCATTTTCTGTTCAAATATCTAGCTGATTAATATAGAGAAATTGGATCTTTTGCCACACTTTACTTCTCCATTTGATCATTTGCCCCCCTGAGAGGCTACCGGGTGGGCCCGGGGCCACTGTCATTGAGACAATCATGGGGCAAATCATCAAACCCCTTGTAAAGTGGGGCAAATCATCCAATCCCCCATTAATATATTAGGTGTCTATTGTTTACCGTTTACTGTTAAGTTCGTATTAACTAGCGCAAGTGAGCGTTGTACTGGCAGTACTAACTTACTCATGGTTGCTCACTTTTTGCATAAGAACATCTGACTTGTATATATGTCTTGGATAACGTAGGTCCAAATATTCATAATGATTTTTTTCTGCATCACTTGCCTTACTTTTCTTGTCTGAGCACTTCAATCATAGGTTTTCCTTTAGCCATGTCTCCAAGATTTGTTGTCATAATTTTCCAGACACACTTTGAGTTCATTATTACAATATGACCATTGATAATCAAATGATTGTACATTACCTAATGATATACCGTACTAGAAAATTATTGGTTTGTAAGTATGCCATAATAATTAGTAAGATTATATTAGTTGATCTTGTATGTTGTGTGGCTTTGTATCTTTGCCCTAGTATATCAATATATTTACATATATTGACTATTTTTGTAGGTATACATGAAGGGGCCCATGTTTTAGTTTTGCCCCGGGCCCCTAAAATCTCAGGATTCTGGCCTGCCACGGCACCTCAAAGCGGTGACGGATCTCCCACCTCTTCTCTCCGGTGGATGCAGAGGCAGCGCCAGCGTAACCCTTGAGCACCCACAGGTCCACGGCCAGCTTCCTGAACTCGGACGCCATGAGCAACCCGTCCGCGACGAGGAGTCTGGCCAAGAGGTCGTTGGCCATGGGCGGGGCAGGCATGCGCCGGAAAGTCTCGTCCACCGTGTCGAACGCCGCCATCTCGTGGGCGGAACCGGCCTCGGGGTGCCTCAGCCAGTGCAGGCGACCATGGAGAACTGCTGGGGTGATCATGTCACAGCCAGAGGGGGAAAAGAAGTCCCCAATGCTCACGGCTTTCACGTCGTCTAGCCGACGGGGCTCGTCGGCGCCGGTCGAGAAGACGTAGTACGCCGGGGGCAAGCCGTCTTCAATCGTGACGTGGCATAGAAGCCGGTACTCGCCGGACGGCTTGTGGAAGTAGAACCCAGACTCTTGGTACACGGAGGTATGCAAGGACTCCGGCGACCGGCAGCCGTGCTCAATGTGTTGGCGGCGCAGCCGCGGGAGCTCGGCCCACTGCCGCGTGGCGGGGTTGGAGACGAGGTACTGGCCGGCGACGGCCGTCCCGAGCAGGAGGAGGCCGTCGCACGAGGCCAGCGGGAGGCAGAACTGCTCGCCCAGGAGCTCCGCCTGGGGTTTGGTCGCAGGGAGGCGCGCGAGCGGACGGCGCGCCGGGCGGCCCGGGTGGCGGACGGAGACGGACAGAGCGTCCAGGTACACGTAGTCGTCGACGTGGCTTGTCGTCGTCCTGTCGTAGAGGAGGATCTCGAGCGGGCGACGGCGCGCGTGGGCGGCGAGGAAGGCCGCGCTGGTGGCGACGCGGCGGAAGTCGTTGCAGACGGCGCGCGCGAGGAGGACGGACCTGGTCGGCAGGTGGGTCAAGATCTCGGCGATAAGATCTTGGCCAAGATCAAGGAGGTGCTCCACCATCGTCGATCGATGATCTGCGCTTTCCGTGCTTCCTGCTTCGACGTTAATCAAGCAAGAAAAAAATCGACTCTCAATCTAGGAGGAATCTTTGTTGAATCGACTCTCATACCATGGCTATTATTCAAGGGTTTTTATTATTTATGTCACTAGTTGTGTTTCACTACTCAGTTTTGCCACTAAAAATTACAACTGCTCAAAAATACCATCGTTCCGTGAGATGCTTGCTCGAAAATGTCATTAGATATCTCAAAAATGTCATCGTTCCGTTAGATGTTTGCACAAAAATGCCATTGGACATTGTTATTTTCAGGTCAAACCCGTTAACCATGGTATATGACAAAAATACCCCTAGACCCACATTTCAGTTCTTTCTATCTCACAATCATAAGTACGGGCCCCACTTGTAAGGAGTAAGCAAGCGAACAATTTTACAGGAAAATAAGAACGTTGTTGGGATCAAGTGGGACCCACACTTTATTGTAGTGACATAGAGGGAGAGCTGACATGTTGGTCCATAGGTATTTATGTCATTATAACAAGGTAAAACGAGATTTGATGTGACAATAATGGTGTCCGGTGGCATTTTTTAGCATGCGCCTAACGAAGCAATGGCATTTTTGAGTCGTTGAAATTTCTAGTGGCAAAACTAAGTAGTGGGACACAACTAGTGGCATAAATGATAAAAGCCCATTATTCAACGTGTGTGCCTGATACAAACATTGAAACGCAGGCACACACTTTTTTTCTTCGGAAAATGTTATTAGAAGAACATTATATTTCTAGCAAGTTTCAGCGGACGCTCAGCCTGTCGTCGGATCATATGCACGATCGTCATCTGAAACTCATCCGCTAAACACAAAAGCAACATGAACGCTATCCTATCCAAATAGAGCGCCCACCAGACTGGCTAGCGCCTAAAGCCTCCTCCCAATAGACTTGGAATTGAATCCTAGTTCCTCCTCGTTTTTTACTAGGTGACAAAAATATGCAATTTTTTGTTTTAGGTACACACAATTTTTCAAAGAAAATGTACATGGCAGATTTATATTAAAAAAATTGAACTTGTAACATGGCAAATTTATAGAAAATTGTAATGTCTTCACATGTCAAGTTTGTTTTGTACACATGGCAATTTTTTTTAAAACAAATCTCATGATCCCATGGCAAATTCATGACATTTTTGTCTTCCAAACATGGCGATTTTATGTATTTTTTTTGGCAATGCTACCATGGCAAGCTTTGTGGAATTTGTATCAATTATTCATGGCAATTTTGGAAAAAAAAATTCTACTTTCTCACATGGCAAATTTATTTTTAAGAGCACGGAAATTTTATTTTTAATAACATGGCAATTTTTTTAATGGCCTGACATTTGTATTTTTTTTATCATGGCAATTTCCTACGTGTGACTTCTATGTTTTTAAAATAAAAATATAAAGCATGGAAATGATCCGTGTATGTCTTTTTTAATCAATATGTAAATTGCCATGTATGATCTTCTTTGTCTGGATTTCAGACCACATTTTTTTTGTTGGTTTATTATTTTTTTAGATTCACTATGACCTTTTTTGCATGTTGGTACTTTTTTTGTAGTTTATTATGGTAAATTTTTGTAGTAAAAAAAGTTTTATCAAATGTTGCTTTTAATAGGCCCAATTATATGGGGAAGCTAAAGGGGCCTCTTTGGGCTGGTTCACCCTTGGGGTGGTTTGGTAGCGATTTGTTTTCGTTCGCTCCATCGAACCACTCTCAGGGAACGATTGAAGCTCATTTGTTGGCTAAAGCTGCTTCTTCTCATGCAGTTGGTCGACACCTGTGGCTAGGGATAGTACCTGATATCTTTTTTCTTTTTTCTTTTTTTGCCGTTGAAGTACCTGATATCATTTGTATTCCGAACTTTTTGAACTTTGAATAGACAATTCGTTCGCTGCATCTTTCATTCTCAGCTGACGTACACCAGCTATTGGAGTCTATAGCTGGAGTCTTTTTTTTATGGCAGGAACGCATGCACACACACGTTGATCATAGAGAGCCACGACACAAACTCCTCATCTTTTCTTTCAACAGAAAGAGTGTTTTTCTACCATGTATGCGATCGGAGTGGAAAATGGCCGGTACCGGTAGTGTCAAGCGAGTAGTCCCGTCTCCTCGTGTTCTTCGCTAGAGATCGGGCAAGGCGAGTTCCCTTGTTGTTCGATTGTAGTAGGTGTGGTTCTAATCCCAGGGATTAGCGTGAAGTTGTTTGCCTTTTGGTGTTGTATCTGCCTTTTGGCGTGGCTCTGGCCGTTTGGTCCTTCTTCTATATATAATGATGATACACCTTTTCATGGTGTGTTCGAGAGAGAGAAAAGCGAGTAGTCCCGTAGATCCATGGCCGGTAGTTCGTGTGTGCGGTGGCTTTGACTTTGTTGCTTTCTGGCTCGTGTACATCCATTTCCTCTCTGTCTTAATACATAGGCGTGCAAAACTCTTGTGTGTTCCCGAAAAAATATAATCAATCACCGAATGTGTTGAAGATTCGCATCTGAATTTTGTTAATATATACGATGAAACGTTAAGTAACATGATGATGCACTCTGAAACAAGAGGAAACCTGATGAAGGTTCGTGCATCTGAATTTTGTTAATATATAATTTTCATGACTTTTTTCGCCAATGCATGGTGTTAATCTTTGTTTTGGTTGCATTGCGCCAAAGGATACACAGTGTTGTGTCATTATCTTGGCTGTTTCAAAAAAAAAGCTATGCATGGTGCTAATCTTACTAGAATATAAGAATCTTGATTTTTTTATTCTGTCGATTCAATAAGTGTGTTATGTTTTCTTACAAATTGTGGAATCATTTCACTCTCATTCAACTCAGATTACTCTTCGATAGAATGATTGACAAAAAAAGAGAGCATGTTCTTTCTATCAAACGTGGATGTTGATCTTCAAGTTCGTGTGCCTCAAAACTTGCAATATTTTGTGAGGTGCTATCATGTTTTTGTCCCGTAATGGACTTTCAATATCGTATTTGCATTGGAGAGTGATATTTTTCACATGGGTCCATATAAAACCCATGTGGCAATTTAGAGAGAGAACATACCTATAAGTTTTAAAATTTGGAAAACCTTGGATGGATAGACATGTGTACATGCAAAATTTGCTGAAGTGCTATCATCGTCGGCAAACTAGAGAAAGTGCAAATTAAATCAACATATACTTGCATCTTACGGTAAACACAGTATATTTTTACCAAAGTTTACCTGCTTGTGTTTCTCCTAATTCTCTCCATGCAAGAATTATTTACAATTTTTAGAAATTTTGAGGTTGAGTTTTTATAAGTTCCAAATATAGAGTTCGTATGTACCCAGCATGTCACTATGAGCCCACAAGTTAAACATACTAGTTTTAGCTTGTCAAAAACTGCATTACAGATTGTTAACATCGTCCCAGCGGCATAATATTAGCACTGGCTTTGTTTTGCGGTCGTCAAATACAGATGGCTGCTTCCAGTTTTGAACCGCGCGTCGGACCTCATCAACTCATTGACAGAATCTGAACGACGGCAAGCCGGGACCCGGGATGCGGCCGCGCCTTGAAGAAACCGTGCCGAAGCAGGCTCTCCCGAAACACATACCGTGACGGGAGAAGAGGATCGTCTCCCGACTCGTCGACGTCGACCACCTGCCTGACCGTCCCGCTCCTCTGGTCGTACGCCACCACGCCTTGGTTATGTCCCACGACGACGTCCCCTCCGTCGCCACCCGCCACGAGCAACGGCCTACTGATCAGCCATTGTGCGTCGACGCGGTGCCGGCGCTCTCACGTCCCCTCGGCCGCGCCACCGCCGTAGCCCTCGAGAACCCAGAGGTCCACGAACTGGTCGCCCAGCTCGGCCGCCATGAGCGACGACCCGTCCGCCACGAGCAGGTAAGAGTGCTCCTTGCGGGTCACGGGGGGAGGAGGCATCCGCCGGAACGTCTCGGCCGCCGTGTCGAACGCCACCATCTGGTCGGTGCGCCCGGCCTCCATGTGCTCCAGCCAGTGCAGTCGCCCGTGAAGAACAGCCGGCGTCATCAGGGTCTTGAAGCATTGGTTCCCTGCCATGGTTGCCTGGTCGGCGGCGATGATGGTGTCCTCTATGGCTGTGGCTTGCACGCTCAGCCGCCGCGTCTCGTCGGCGCCGGCCGAGAAGACACAGTAGTATGTCGCCTGATCGAGGAAAGTGATGTGGCATAGTAGCCGGAACTCGCCGGAGAGCTCGTGGAAGTAGAAGCCGGACTCCCGGTGCGTGGCGCGGCCGTGCTGCTGTCCAGCTCCAGGGCCCCGGCTCAGCCGCGGCAGGTCGCTCCACTGCCGGGTCGCGGGGTTACAGATGAGGTACTGCTCGGCGCCGTCGACGACCGCGCCGTCGTCGCGGAGCAGGAGGAGGCCGTCGCACGAGGCCAGCAGGGAGCAGTAAGGCTTCCACTTACCGTCCCTGCCGGGGAAGCGCGCGAGAGGGCGCCGCGTCGCCGGCCGGTGGGCGCAGACGTCCAGAGCGTCCAGCCCCTGCTGCTCGACGGAGGCCACCGTCGTTCTGGTGTACAGGAGTACCTCGAGCGGGCGACGCCGCGCGTGCGCCGCGACGAAGGCCGGGCTGTCGATGATGCGGAGCCACTCGGAGACGGCGCGGAAGCGGAGGACGGACTTGGTTGGCAGGCGGGCGAGGACGTCGGCGACAAGACCCTCGTCGAGGTAAACGTCGACGCGCAGGCACGTCTTCTTGCTGAGCTGCTCCATTGATAATCGATCCACCCTCGTCGAGGTGGAGGTCGGGTGGGAGGTATATCGTACTGCACCATCGTAACGGAGCTCGACACGGATTGCTCGGTGTACAGTTCGTCAGACACGGACACGGACCAAGTTCCGGTCTCGATCTCCTCTATTGATGGGCCAGGCCGCGTCGTTGGAACAAGAGAAACCAGTGGGACTGCTATATCGGGCCCAGTGAGGATGGTCACCGTAGAACAGCCCGCGACGAAGAAGCCCAACGTGCAAGGTGGGTCCTGCTAAACCTGTCCATGCTCGGGTCACTCGGAACCCAAGTCAAGTTTTTGCCCTAAAAATAACCAAGTCAAATTTTCTTGTAAGAAAAACAAGTCAATTTTTTTAGAACAGTCGAGAGGGGCAGGGGGGACCTGCATTTCATTAAGAAGAGAATTGCCCGGTTAATCACGGATAACTAGGCGAAAACCCGATATAGACACACACACACACACACACACACCTAGCACATGATTGTTTTAGGGACAACCGCACAAAAAAAACCGACCACACGATTGATTAAGGGACAACCGTGCAAAAAGCCTAACCACATGATTGATAATAAAGGGACAATCATGCAAAACCCAACAACCATGACAGACCTGACCACCAGCGAAGCGCCGGAAGGTCACCAACACGAAGCAAAGCCATAGCAGCACCTCTTAGGGCAACCGCCGCATCGTAGCACGGGGCTGCCACCCCGGCATACAAGTAGCAAACTCGAAGCCGCCGCTCGACTTCCACCAACCCCACCTCCAATGAGACAAACCAACGCAGCAAAGAACTGAGCCGGCGTACGAAGTGTCGAGTCTCCAAAGGCAACGCCTCCGAGGAGGGAACGACGAAGACGCCGCCGTCGCCCACTTCGGCCGAGGTCATAGCTAAGTTTTCACCCGAAGATCTAGGGAGATAGGCATTTGAGGACGACATTTGAGGACGCCGCCGCCGCCGTCATCCCTGACCTACGTCAGGGCTAGGCTTTCACCCGGAGCAATCCAACCACATCCGACGCACCAACCTCCAACGAGCAGGCCTACAGCCTACAAGCCACTTCGTCCTAGCCGAGCTCCGGATGTCGAGCAAGACAATAAGATGTCACTAGTAGAAAAATGACTTTAGGTGAGCCCCATTAGTCTCGGTTTGGAAATGGACCGGTACTAATGTGACCATTAGTGCCGGTTCCAACGGCTAGGGGGGCGGGCATCATTAGTCCCGGTTCGTGTTGAACCTCTAGTACCGATTCGTGACACGAACCGGGACTAAAGGGGTGGTGGCAGGCTGGTGTCAGGCTGGGGCCCCACTAGCACCTTTAGTCCCGGTTTGTGTCACGAACCGAGACTAAAGATGCACTATATAAACCCTTTGTCGAGCCCGAGCTCTCTGTTCTTCCCCTTTCCTCTCCTTTCTGTTCTTCTCCTCTTGCTCGAGCTCATCCTCCATTTTTGCAAAAATTTGTCAAGGTTTGAAGGCACCCCATCCATCCAAGTGTTAACAAAGGTTAGCAACTTTGTCCTTTCATCTCTCATTGCTAGATTAGCTCTTGCAATGCTCTATAAGTATAGTGATTTGTGGGTTTTAGTTTGGGAGTATTTATATGTGGTAGTTTATTTGATTTATATGCAATTTGTGCTCAAATTAAATTCTTAGTTTGTGTAACACCCCCTTGTAATGACCACAGTGATCAACTGCTAATAATGCCATGTCATCATCATTTGCTTTGCCTAGTCACTTGGGTTAATAATCCAATTCAAATTCAAATCTGAAAATCAAATTAAATTCCAAAGTGCAAATTGAAGTTGATCAAACTCTGCTGGAGAAATGTTATTTAATTAGCAAATAATCCAGTGGTCATGGAAAAATCATAATAATTATTTTTGGAGTTAGCTAAGTGAGTGAAACAACCTGAAACAGCACTCAAAACAGACTATTTACATCTATTAAAATAATATCCAATTCAAATGGAATTCAAATCAGTCCAAACCACTTTTTGGTGAGAGATAATATTGCATTGCAATATTTGGGACAACTCTCACATTTTACAAAAATGCAAAAGTGCTCTAACAATTACAAAACAGAAATGGAATAAAAGAAAATATGAAACAGAAAATATAAAATGAAAGAGGCCTAAAAAGGGAACACTGTGCACTTACCTGTGCACTGGCCCAGCTAGCCACTGTGGCCCAGCCCAACTCACCATCTCCCCCCCCCCTCCGTCGCCGTGTCGCCACCGCGCGCGCCCGAGCCGGCGATCCACCACGCGCCGGTCATCCGTGCCTTCCCCGGCGTCTTTAAGGTCGCCCCGAGCCCCCTCGTCCTCCCTCCTGAACCCTAGCCGCCTCCACTCGCCCCCATTCGCTTCCCCTCTCTCGATCCCCATTCCACCCGAGACGCCGTCGCCGACCGCTGCTCGATTCCGCGGCCATCGCCATCGTGTTGCCTCGCCGCCGTGCCCATCTACTCCGACTCGTTCAACTCCTTCGTCTGCACCTCGCCGTTGAGCTCGAGGAGGCCCGCGCGGACAAGATCGACCTCGACTTCGTCTTCTCGGGCGCCGGCGATCCCCGTCGACCCCGAGCCCGTCGGCAGCTACTAAACTTTGCGCCGGCCTCTGTGAGCCGCTACGTGAGCTACTCTCCCTCTTCTTCCCCTCCGCTAGCGCGCTGCTGCCCCATAGCTAGCCGTCAACGAAGCCACGCGCCGCCGTCCGCCATTGCTGCCGCGCGCGAGCTCTCTAGTCTTCCCCGCTCTGTCTAGTCACCGTAGCGCGTTCCTGGAGATCTGCTACTGCTGCTTAGCCGCTTGGCCCGCTCGAAAGCGAGCCGTAGCCGCACGCCCGCGTTGGACCGATTCCGGCCGCCGCCGCGCTCGCTGTAGCCGTCGGTTCCGACCACCTGAGCTCTTCCCGTTTGCGTAGATCGACGCGGCTTGATGCGCACGTTCGAGAGCAAGAAACGGCGCTCGAATTGGTGCCCCGCAGGTGATTCCCGAGCACTTCCGGCGAGAGCGCCGCCGCGGGAGCTCGCCGGAGCCGTTTCCGGCGTCGTCGCCAGCGTGGCACCGCGTGGGGTCCACCCCAGGTCGCTGACGAGTGGGCCCCTGACCATTTTGACTTTGTTGACCAGGGTCAACCCTGTTTACTGTTCACTAACAGCCGCTGACAGTGGGCCCTCTTCATTTAGTTAATATAGTTAAACACTTTTAATTTAAAACCTGATTAATTAACCCTATTACTCAATGACACCTGGGGCCCACCCCACTAACTAGTTCTGTTAGTTTAGTTTAAACCTCTGTTAATCCAGAGAGGCTGACAGGTGGGCCCCACCTGTCAGTTTGACCCAGTCAGCGGGTTAGCTGTGCTGACGTCACAGTGATGCAATGCTGACGTCATATTTCAGTTTCTGCCGAATTTAGTATTTGAAATAATTTCAGAAAATAATAAAAACTTTGAAAATTCATAACTTTTAAACCGTAACTCAGATCGAAAAAGTTTAAACATGAAAGTTGCTCAGAACGACGAGACGAGTCTGATCGTGCCGTCTGTTTCTCCATCGGAACCTCCTACGTAGAAGAACTCGTAACTCCGGAACGAAGCCGACAGATGAATAGTGCACACACGTCGGATATTAAATCCCAGAATAATTCTAAAAATAACTAAAATGACTTAGATGCATATTTAGGCAACCCTACACTGCATCATAGCATCACACGCACCGTATTGCATCTGTTTGCATTATGTTTACCTGTTCTTCCCCCTCTCTCTCTCGGTAGACCCCGACGTTGACGTAGCTCCCGAGGCAGACGCCGCACAGAGTACGACTACGTCCCCGACGATACTACTGAAGACCTTGCCCTTGCCCCCGAGCAAACAGGCAAGCACCCCCATTTTGAGCATGCCTATATCGCCTACTCTCTTCTCTCTTATGCTTGCATTAGAACTGCTACTGCTACTGTTTTCCTATATCTGCTGCATAGCCTGATTATTGTACCCTGCTTTGTTACCTTACTGGTTATCCTAGACTGATTATTATAGGCTGGGTAGAGACACGACAGAGACCTCCACTTGATCCCGACTGCCCTGCTGGATATCAGAAGACCCGATCATCGGGATTGAGGACCAGACCCTGGCACCGCACATCACTACCCCTTAGTTGCCGACACTGCTGGGTTACCGTCGAGTGCCGAGGGTGATACCTCGTTAGCACTTCTGATGTTAACCTTGTAGGTTAGTTACTCGGTCGTGGTAAGCGAGGGTGATTCCTCCTACACCACCCCCGATAACGACATCGTCGCGCAACCTCTCAAGTGTTGACCTCGAGGGTGATTCCTCCTTCGTTCACCTTGATGATAACATCGAGCGGGAATTCCATCGAGGGTGATTCCTCATGGTTCCCTTCGGTGTCCGACACACAGTTACCTTGGATATTATGACTTGACTATGAACCACGATACTAAAGACGGGTCGGCCCTGAGGGGTACCCGCGCGAGCTTAACGCGAAGTGATGTGGAGTCGGGTTGACCTGGATGGTGCCCGCGAGATAACTACGAGGCGTGGCCGGGCATTCTTAGCCCTTGCCGCAAGTCCTCGAGACGGGGCGACGGGGTCACATCGATCGTGAGTCTCTGCTCGTTTCCGCGCGCTCCTAATCCACTACGGTTTGGATATTTGATCCGAGGGGCCTCTGGCCCGATAGCACTAACCATCACGTGGGCATAGTATGGGCGTTCTGCGTCGTATACTTCAGCCGAAGCTTAATGGACGTCAGCGACTGAGCGGCGCGCGCTGGATTGGACTGGTTACGCAACCGCGCTTGTATTAAGGGGTTGCTAGGTCTGCTTCCGGCCGCCCACGCAACGCGCAGGAGTTCCCGGGGCGATGGCCCAAGACCCCTGGGGGCATAGGTTAGTCCGGCGTGCTGACCTCTCTGTTAAGTATTTGGTCGGGTTGCGGCGTGTTGCTTAGCCGAGGCCGGGCATGACCCAGAAAAGTGTGTCCGGCCGGAGTTAAGTGAGCGTGGTGGGTAAGTTGGTGCACCCCTGCAGGGAAGAAACTTCTATCGATAGCCTGTCCTACGGTAACGGACACTCGGAGTTGTATCCCGACCGGTACAACTAGAACATGTGATGAGAATTGGATAGTACGGCTCTGGGATTGCTTTCTCGCAGGGAGTCGAGAAAGGATCTCAGGTCGAGGTTGATGATATTACTACTACTACTTTACATTATGTTCATCTGCTCTCTCCTGATGCTGCAAGACTGTCGAAGATTGTTGAAGATGCTAGTCTTCGATAGGACTAGGCTTTCCCCCTCTACTCTGGCATTTCTGCAGCCCAGTCCACATATACAGCCATTCCTTTGACAATGATGCATATGTAGTGTAGATCCTTGCTTGCTGAGTACTTCGGATGAGTACTCACGTTTGCTTTATTTTCTTTTTCCCCCATTTTCCATTTGATGCCACCAGACGACGGAGCCCCTGAGCCAGAAGCCCCAGCCGCCGACCAGTACTACTATCCGCCTGGCGAGTACTACTACTACGAGGAGCCGTTCGACGACCAGGAGTAGGATCGGAGGGTCCAGGGCAGGAGGCCTACGCCTTTCGATCGTAGTTTTTATTTTTACCCCGCCTCTGTGAAGGCTTATCTCTCTCTCTGTAATATATCTGTACTCAGATATCTAATGCTTCCGCTGACGCTTGTATGCCATCGAGCTTGTATTCGAGCCCTCGAGGCCCTGGCTTGTAATATTAAGCTTGTATGACTTTATTTTATGTTTTAGAGTTGTGTTGTGATATCTTCAAGTGAGTCCTTAGGCTTGATCGTGCGCATTTGCGTGTATGATTAGTGCACGATTAAGCCGGGGTCGTCACAGGTTGGTATCAGAGCCGACTGCCTCTAGGAATCCCCCCTTTCCAACTCTTTGGCCGAAGTTGAGTCTAGTGGTCAAAAATTGTTTTACTAACTTGGCTGTGTGGCTTACGGGCCCGCGTCGCCAACTGGGTGGTATTAGGATCTTTTATTCCTCGTCTTTACTCTGGGATTCTAATCTCTCATCTATTCGGGTTTAATAAAATTTACTAACACCGACATTTAGGATCTCGTTAATTCTATCCACCCGGAGAGCTGAATTCAGTGCGATTTCCCTGTCTTTGATCTGATTAGTCTGATAATCATTTTCCTTTCCATTGTTTTGTTTAACCTTTCCTTCCAAGATTGGTTATATTTCTCATTGTCTTATGACAACCCTGAACCTTTCTGTTTCAGATGGATCGGCTATTTCCACCGCGGCCTACGACCCAGCTTGTGCTTCGCACTTGGGCTCGTGATGCCCCTGGATTTCCAGCTGTTCTGATCGCCCTCCTGAGTAGACTGGGTTACCGCTGGTATCCCGAGTACATGGTCTATGAGGTTTATCGCGAATTCAACCAGGAACAGTACTATGCTGAAGTTCGGATTTATGATCAGCAGAACAACTCAGACACCGAGCTACACCTTTTTCATGGATTAGGCGTGACGATTGAGATGGCAGTACATGATGCCGCCTACTCTGCTGTCGCACGTCTCCGAGGAGAGCACAGTGCTAACTTGGATGATACTGTGTTTCGGTACATTCCGTATGCACCTGTTGGAGATGCTACTGGATTTTACACAGCTATCTGTGCCCCGTACAAGTCTCGACGCTACGACCCGCAGGTTCTGATTCAGTGCACTCAGGCTTTGGATCGCACTGTTCGTGCACTTGCTGTTGAGTTGTTTGCCACTCGAGCACGCTACTACGAGGCTATGACACAGTTGCTACCAGCTGTTCGTGCAGGGATGCATCCGGAGTACATTCTTTACCCGAGCAGGACTGAGATGCCATCAGGGATCGTCTGGCCTGCTGTGGGAGGTCACACGCCTGCACGTGGACCTCTTCTTTCTTCTCGAGACCGGGTTCTGCATCAGAGTGCCCATGGAGCGCAGGATCCTTCTGCGACGAACGTCCATCGTCCGCACTTGCAGTTACCCCGTTTCAGTGGTTTTCTCCGACGTTGATGTAGCCTTTGCTATGTCCCGTTGTGTACTTCCTTACCGCGTGCCTGCGCGCCGCCTAGCATGTCTAGCTTTTCAATTTGCACCGTTATGCTGCCCGAATGTAACCGACTATGTATGGATCTGTACGTCTTAATGACTACTTCTAGCATCTATTGCACTCTTTCAATAATGTCGAGTTACCTCATGTTTATTGTTAAACACTTGCATAAGCTATCGCTGAAATACCCCTGTTGGAATAGCAGGATGGCTGACAACAACCCGCCACCGCCGCCACCACCTGATTACATGGCAGCGATGATGCAACAGTTTGAACTCAACCGCCAGTTTATGACGGGGATTATGCAGCAATTCCCTCGTCCTGATGCTAATCAGCAGCAACCATCCATTACCTTACCAGAGTTCATGAGGCTCAGTCCATCGTTTTTCCGCAACACAGTCAACCCACTGGATGCAGATGACTGGCTGCGTGATATCTCTCATGAGATGGAGTCTGCTAGTGTCGCTGAAATTAACTATGTCACTTTTGCGACATATCTTCTTAAGGGTCCCGCAGCCCAATGGTGGGCCACTCACCGACAGACTCTGCCGCCTGGTACTGTCGTCACTTGGGCAGAGTTCAAGATTGCTTTCCGTGCCCGCTACATTCCTCTAGCTATCATAGCTAGGAAGAAGGCTGAGTTCCGTAGCCTTGTCCAAGGAAACAAGACTGTGGAAGTCTATCAGCGCGAGTTTCTAGACTTATCTCGTTACGCTGAAGAGGACATTCCTACTGATGAACGCAGACAGGAGAAGTTTCGTGAAGGACTGCACCATGACATTCAGTTAGCCCTTCTTGTTCAAGATTACCCTGATTTCGCCACCTTGGTGAATAAGGCCATCATGGTTGAAACTGGACTTAAGAAGCACAAGGAAGCGTCCAGATGCACCCGTGAATCGGGCTCATCTTCGGGCTCGTCTTCCCAGAAGCGACGCATCTGGTTTCCCCAAGGCATGTTCCGTTCAGCAGCTCCTGCAAACAGGCCCTCTTATGCTGCACCACGCCTGCCACCTCCACCACCGAGACAGCCTCTGCCAACTCCAGCACCTCGAGCTCCAGCACCTCGTCCTGACAGCGGACTATGCTTCAAGTGTGGCAAGCCAGGTCACCGTGCTAGAGATTGTTCTCAGAATCAGAATCAACTAGCTCTCCCTTCTGCTGGACGTGGAATTGGCCGTGGTATTCCTCAGCAGCGCAACAATAATGCCAGACCTTCTTATGGTCGTGGGCAGTACTACCACGTCAACATGTCTGAAGCTCCAGATCAACCAGATACTGTGATGGGTACACTTCTCGTTAATTCAGTACCAGCATCTGTTTTATTTGATTCAGGTGCATCGCATTCATTCATGTCATAACAATTTGCACT
Source organism: Thinopyrum elongatum (assembly GCA_011799875.1). NCBI lineage: Eukaryota > Viridiplantae > Streptophyta > Magnoliopsida > Poales > Poaceae > Thinopyrum > Thinopyrum elongatum. The sequence goes on along the minus strand of CM022298.1, from coordinate 117,255,240 downwards.
CTTGCATGATGTTAAGTGCGAAACGCTACAACATCCGATAATAATAAACACTCCCGCGGGACGATGCCGAACTTCCATATTCAGCCCCCGAGTTACTATTGAGGTTGAAGGGTTGCATTTTGATGCAAACCCCATTATCCTGCAATCTTCAAAGATTGACCTTATACTGGGAATGGATTGGTTGAAGGCTCACTACGCCTCAATCAATTGTGCCACTAAAGTTGTACACCTCTTGCACCCATCAAATGAGATGGTGAACTATCAAGCTCACCTTACCCGGAACGCTGAGGCTCAAATTTATGCCTTGAACGCGTTGAATGCTTCTCCACTTGATGGGATCGAGAATATCCCAGTGGTCTGTGACTTCCCAGATGTTTTTCCAGAAGAACTTCCAGGAATACCCCCTGCTAGAGCTGTCGAGTTCGTCATCGACTTGAAGCCTGGCACCACTCCTATTGCGAAGCGTCCCTACAAGATGCCTCCGCACCACCTCATCGAGCTTAAGGAGGAAATTGATAAATCCTTAAGGAAGGGTTTCATTCGCCCCAGTTCCTCTGCATGGGGAGCACCGTCTCTTTTCGTCAAGAAGAAAGATGGAACGAATAGGTTGGTCCAAGATTATCGTCCTATCAACCAGGCAACCATTCAGAATAAATATCCACTTCCCCAGATCAACGATTTATATGATCAACTCTCTGGATCTTCGGTGTTTTCTAAACTTGACTTGAGGTTGGGTTATCACCAGATCCGTGTTCGCGAAGAGGATATTCCGAAGACTGCATTCGTTACTCGTTATGGCTCTTACGAGTACACAGTCATGTCGTTTGGTTTAACAAACACTCCAGCTACATTCTCCCGCCTAATGAATTACATATTCATGGATTACCTCGACAAATTCGTCGTGGTATATCTGGATGATATTCTGGTTTATTCGAAGAACAAAGAAGAACATGCTGAGCACCTTCGACTAGTTCTGGAGAGACTTCGAGAGCACCAATTATATGCCAAGTTCTCTAAATGCGAATTCTGGCTTCCTGAAGTGACCTACCTTAGACATGTGATTTCCAAGGACGGTATTGCCGTTAACCCGGAGCGTGTTCAGGCTATCCTTGACTGGACTCCTCCGAAGAATGCCAAGCAGGTCCGAAGCTTTCTCGGTCTAGCCAGCTATTGTCGCCGATTCGTCGAGAACTTCTCCAAGATTGCCAAGCCCCTGACTAATCTGCTCCACAAAGGCGTTAAGTTTGAGTGGACAGACAAGTGTCAGGAAAGTTTCCAAACCCTCAAGGACAAGCTCACTTCTGCTCCAGTGCTTGCTCCTCCTGATTCTCGCAAGGACTTTGTCATATATTGCGACGCCTCTCGTCAGGGATTAGGCTGCGTCCTAATGCAAGAGCGGAGAGTAATTGCATATGCTTCACGTCAATTGCGTCCACATGAAGAGAATTATCCAGTGCATGATCTTGAACTTGCAGCAGTGATGTATGCATTGAAGTTATGGCGACACTACCTTCTGGGTAATCGGTGTGAAATTTATACCGATCACCAAAGTCTGAAATACTTATTCACTCAACCGGATCTTAATCTCCGACAACAACGATGGTTAGAAGCTATTGCGGACTATGACTGCGGTATTTCTTATACCCCGGGCAAAGCTAATGTAATGGCCGATGCCCTGAGTCGCAAGTCATATTGCAACAACCTCATGGTTAGGCAAGCTCAACCTCGTCTTCACGCAGAACTGACTCAGCTGAATCTGCGAATTCTTCCCCAGGGTTCTCTTAATAACCTTGTGGTACAGCCAGACCTTCTGAAGGCTGTTAAAGAAGCGCAAGCCAAAGATGCTGAAATTGACTTGATGAAGAAGGAGCTTCACCTTGCTAAGTATCGGGATTTCTCAGTTGCTGAAGATGGTACATTATATTTCAGAGACCGCATCGTAGTACCTCGCTTCGAGCTGATGACTGACAAAGTCATGAAGGAGGCCCATGATACACCGCTGTCTATCCATCCGGGTAGTACCAAAATGTATCGAGATCTTCGTCAAAGGTACTGGTGGTCTAGGATGAAGCAGGATATTGCTTGTTATGTTGCCGAGTGTGACGTTTGTCGTCGCGTGAAGGCAGAACATCAGAAACCTGCTGGAATTCTGCAACCGCTCCCTATTCCTCTATGGAAGTGGGATAAAGTGCAAATGGACTTCATCACTGGTCTTCCCAAGTCTCAGAAGGGTCACGATGCTATTCTTGTCGTCGTTGACCAACTTTCCAAGGTTGCACACTTTCTGCCAGTTAAGGAGACTATTACTGCTAGTCAGCTAGCAGAGCTATATATCTCCAGAATTATTTCACTCCATGGTATTCCCAAGGAAATCAGTTCAGACCGTGGCAGCATTTTCACTGGCCATTTCTGGGAAAGTTTCCAGAAAGCAATGGGAACTCATATTACCTGGAGTTCAGCTTATCATCCCCAATCTCAAGGCCAAGTTGAGCGCGTTAATCAAGTGCTTGAAGACATGCTACGAGCCTGTGTTATATCCTTCGGTAAGAAATGGGAGGAATCTCTCCCGTATGCCGAGTTCTCTTATAACAACAGTTATCAAGCCAGCTTAAAAATGGCCCCATTTGAGGTTCTTTATGGACGTAAATGTCGAACCCCTCTGAATTGGTCAGAAACTGGGGAACGACCTCTTGTTGGACCGGACATCATTCAGCATGCCGAAGAACAAGTCCGAATTGTCCGGGAGAATCTCAAAGCAGCTCAAGACCGTCAGAAGAGTAATTATGATCGCAAGCGATGGGGTGTGATCTATCAACCTGGTGATCAAGCCTATCTTCGTGTCACTCCAATGAAGGGCACCCATCGTTTCGGAATCAAGGGCAAGCTAGCTCCTCGCTATATTGGTCCTTTCCGCATCGTGGCTAGACGGGGACAGGTGGCATATAAATTGGAGTTGCCACCGCAATTCTCCCATATTCATGATGTCTTCCACGTGTCGCAACTCCGTAAGTGCTTCAAGGAATCCCCGCGTCGTGCAGTGGATCATGAGATGCTCGAGCTACAAGATGATCTTTCCTATAAGGAGCATCCGATCCGCATCCTCGACGAAGCTGAGCGTCGTACTCGTCAGAAGACGACCAAGTTCCTAAAAGTGCAATGGTCGAATCATACTGAAGATGAAGCCACTTGGGAACGTGAGGATCATCTTCGGGAAGAATATCCCGGACTCTTTCCTTCTACCTCCTAAATTCTCGGGACGAGAATTTCTTTTAGAGGAGGAGAATTTGTAACACCCCCTTGTAATGACCACAGTGATCAACTGCTAATAATGCCATGTCATCATCATTTGCTTTGCCTAGTCACTTGGGTTAATAATCCAATTCAAATTCAAATCTGAAAATCAAATTAAATTCCAAAGTGCAAATTGAAGTTGATCAAACTCTGCTGGAGAAATGTTATTTAATTAGCAAATAATCCAGTGGTCATGGAAAAATCATAATAATTATTTTTGGAGTTAGCTAAGTGAGTGAAACAACCTGAAACAGCACTCAAAACAGACTATTTACATCTATTAAAATAATATCCAATTCAAATGGAATTCAAATCAGTCCAAACCACTTTTTGGTGAGAGATAATATTGCATTGCAATATTTGGGACAACTCTCACATTTTACAAAAATGCAAAAGTGCTCTAACAATTACAAAACAGAAATGGAATAAAAGAAAATATGAAACAGAAAATATAAAATGAAAGAGGCCTAAAAAGGGAACACTGTGCACTTACCTGTGCACTGGCCCAGCTAGCCACTATGGCCCAGCCCAACTCACCATCTCCCCCCCCCCCCTCCGTCGCCGTGTCGCCACCGCGCGCGCCCGAGCCGGCGATCCACCACGCGCCGGTCATCCGTGCCTTCCCCGGCGTCTTTAAGGTCGCCCCGAGCCCCCTCGTCCTCCCTCCTGAACCCTAGCCGCCTCCACTCGCCCCCATTCGCTTCCCCTCTATCGATCCCCATTCCACCCGAGACGCCGTCGCCAACCGCTGCTCGATTCCGCGGCCATCGCCATCGTGTTGCCTCGCCGCCGTGCCCATCTACTCCGACTCGTTCAACTCCTTCGTCTGCACCTCGCCGTTGAGCTCGAGGAGGCCCGCGCAGACAAGATCGACCTCGACTTCGTCTTCTCGGGCGCCGGCGATCCCCGTCGACCCCGAGCCCGTCGGCAGCTACTAAACTTTGCGCCGGCCTCCGTGAGCCGCTACGTGAGCTACTCTCCCTCTTCTTCCCCTCCGCTAGCGCGCTGCTGCCCCATAGCTAGCCGTCAACGAAGCCACGCGCCGCCGTCCGCCATTGCTGCCGCGCGCGAGCTCTCTAGTCTTCCCCGCTCTGTCTAGTCACCGTAGCGCGTTCCTGGAGATCTGCTACTGCTGCTTAGCCGCTTGGCCCGCTCGAAAGCGAGCCGTAGCCGCACGCCCGCGTTGGACCGATTCCGGCCGCCGCCGCGCTCGCTGTAGCCGTCGGTTCCGACCACCTGAGCTCTTCCCGTTTGCGTAGATCGACGCGGCTTGATGCGCACGTTCGAGAGCAAGAAACGGCGCTCGAATTGGTGCCCCGCAGGTGATTCCCGAAGCTACTTACGGCGAGAGAGCGCCGCCGCGGGAGCTCGCGGAGCCGTTTCCGACGTCGTCGCCAGCGTGGCACGCGTGGGGTCCACCCAGGTCGGGAGAGGCCCCTGACCATTTTGACTTCGTTGACCAGGGTCAACCCTGTTTACTGTTCACTAACAGCCGTGACCGTGGGCCCTCTTCATTAGTTAATATAGTTAAACACTTTTAATTTAAAACCTGATTAATTAACCCTATTACTCAATGACAGCTGGGGCCCACCCCATAACTAGTTCTGTTAGTTTAGTTTAAACCTCTGTTAATCCAGAGAGGCTGACAGGGGGCCCCACCTGTCAGTTTGACCCAGTCAGCGGGTTAGCTGTGCTGACGTCACAGGGATGCAATGCTGACGTCATATTTCAGTTTCTGCCGAATTTAGTATTTGAAAAATTTCAGAAAATAATAAAAACTTTGAAAATTTAAACTTTTAAAACGTAACTCAGATCGAAAAAGTTTAAACATGAAAGTTGCTCAGAACGACGAGACGAGTCTGATCGTGCGTCGTTTCTCCATCGGAACCTCCTACGTAGAAGAACTCGTAACTCCGGACCCGAATCCGACAGATGAATAGTGCACACACGTCGGATATTAAATCCCAGAATAATTCTAAAAATAACTAAAATGACTTAGATGCATATTTAGGCAACCTACACTGCATCATAGCATCACACGCACCGTATTGCATCTGTTTGCATTATGTTTACCTGTTTCTTCCCCCTCTTCTCTCTCGGTAGACCCCGACGTTGACGTAGCTCCCGAGGCAGACGCCGCACAGGAGTAGACTACGTCCCCGACGATACTACTGAAGACCTTGCCCTTGCCCCGAGCAAACAGGCAAGCACCCCCATTTTGAGCATGCCTATATCCCCTACTCTCTTCTCTTATGCTTGCATTAGAACTGCACTGCTACTGTTTTCCTATATCTGCTGCATAGCCTGATTATTGTACCCGCTTTGTTACTTACTGGTTATCCTAGACTGATTATTATAGGCTGGGTAGAGACACGACAGAGACCTCACTTGATCCCGACTGCCCTGCTGGATATCAGAAGACCCGTCATCGGGATTGAGGACCAGACCCTGGCACCGCACATCACTTCCCTTAGTTGCCGACACTGCTGGGTTACAGTCGAGTGCCGAGGGTGATACCTCGTTAGCACTTCTGATGTTAACCTTGTAGGTTAGATACTCGGTCGTGGTAAGCGAGGGTGATTCCTCCTACACCACCCCCGATAACGACATCGTCGGCAACTCTCAAGTGTGGACCTCGAGGGTGATTCCTCCTTCGTTCACCTTGATGATAACATCGAGCGGGAATTCCATCGAGGGTGATTCCTCATGGTTCCCTTCGGTGTCCGACACACAGTTACCTTGGTATATTATGACTTGACTATGAACCACGATACTAAAGACGGGTCGGCCCTGAGGGGTACCCGCGGAGCTTAACGCGAAGTGAGTGGAGTCGGGTTGACCTGGATGGTGCCGCGAGATAACTACGAGGCGTGGCCGGGCATTCTTAGCCCTTGCCGCAAGTCCTCGAGACGGGGCGACGGGGTCACATCGATCGTGAGTCTCTGCTCGTTTCCGCGCGTCCTAATACTACGGTTTGGATATTTGATCCGAGGGGGCTCTGGCCCGATAGCACTAACCATCACGTGGGCATAGTATGGGCGTTCTGCGTCGTATACTTCAGCCGAAGCTTAATGGACGTCAGCGACTGAGCGCGCGCGCGCTGGTGGATGGACTGTTACGCAACCGCGCTTGTATTAAGGGGTTGCTAGGTTGCTTCGGCCGCCCACGCAACGCGCAGGAGTTTCCGGGGCGATGGCCCAAGACCCCTGGGGGCATAGGTTAGTCCGGCGTGCTGACCTCTCTGTTAAGTATTTTGTCGGGTTGCGGCGTGTTGCTTAGCCGAGGCCGGGCATGACCCAGAAAAGTGTGTCCGGCGGAGTTAAGCGAGCGTGGTGGGTAAGTTGGTGCACCCCTGCAGGGAAGAAACTTCTATCGATAGCCTGTCCTAGGTAACGGACACTCGGAGTTGTATCCCGATCGGTTACAACTAGAACATGTGATGAGAATTGGATAGTACGGCTCTGGGATTGCTTTCTCGCAGGGAGTCGAGAAAGGATCTCAGGTCGAGGTTGATGATATTACTACTACTACTTTACATTATGTTCATCTGCTCTCTCCTGATGCTGCAAGACTGTCGAAGATTGGAAGATGCTAGTCTTCGATAGGACTAGGCTTTCCCCTCTACTCTGGCATTTCTGCAGCCCAGTCCACATATACAGCCATTCCTTTGACAATGATGCATATGTAGTGTAGATCCTTGCTTGCTGAGTGACTTCGGATGAGTACTCACGTTTGCTTTATTTTCTTTTTCCCCCATTTTCCATTTGATGCCACCAGACGACGGAGCCCCTGAGCCAGAAGCCCCAGCCGACGACCAGTACTACTATCCGCCTGGCGAGTACTACTACTACGAGGAGCCGTTCGACGACCAGGAGTAGGATCGGAGGGTCCAGGGCAGGAGGCCTACGCCTTTCGATCGTAGTTTTTATTTTTACCCCGCCTCTGTGAAGGCTTATCTCTCTCTCTGTAATATATCTGTACTCAGATATCTAATGCTTCCGCTGACGCTTGTATGCCATCGAGCTTGTATTCGAGCCCTCGAGGCCCTGGCTTGTAATATTAAGCTTGTATGACTTTATTTTATGTTTTAGAGTTGTGTTGTGATATCTTCAAGTGAGTCCTTAGGCTTGATCGTGCGCATTTGCGTGTATGATTAGTGCACGATTAAGCCGGGGTCGTCACAGTTTGCATATGCAGGTGTGGTTTACTTAGTGCCTTCCCGTCCCCGTCCTAACCACCGTCGATCGCCCGCGCCATCCCGTCGCCGGCACCACCTTGGTAAGCCTCTTGTTCTTATCATTTTTATTTAAAAAAATCATGTTTGTGTGATTTAGATAGTTACTTGTATAATTTTCTTACCCGTGCGTTGTTTGTTATACATAGTGGCATGGTTTTGATATCCGTCCCCGTCGGCCCTCGTCCGGTTTATGATTCGGATGTGGTATATTCTCTTATAACTATTTGTTGCAATTCGTGTTTATGACAAATTATGCCCATCAAGTTGACATAGATATTTTTATCTAGGAGGTATGTGAACCGAAAATTCCAACCGGCCCTCTTGTCGAGAGGTTAAATTTAGTTGAAAAAGAAAACAATTACTTGAAGAAAAAATTGAAAAGAATTGAGTAGGAGAAGATGGAATTGGAGTTGCATGTTGCCGATGTCGTCGATGATCACAAGATCAAGATGGATAAAATGCGCTTGAAGATTAGAAAGATTAGAAAGTATGCCATTGATAGTGAGGCTTGGTATCACTATGTTGTTGGATCAATTGTTACCTTAGTTGCGGTCTTGATCGCATTTGTTGTTGCATTTAAATGCTTTAGCTAGAGAGTTTGTATGTTGTTTTATGAGAATAAGTGTGTATGAACTTTATGTATGAACTTGTATTAATTTGGTCTTTTCGGTGTTGTGTAATGAAGATGAGCCGGCAATGGATGTACGATGACCGATGCTCTCCCCAGTTCATTAATGGCGTGCATACTTTTCTACTTGCGGCTGAGGCAAACAAGCGGGCGGATGGTTTTATGTGTTGTCCATGTGCTAACTGTAAGAATGATCGAAATTACTCTAACGCAAGAACCATTCACGTCCACCTGTTTGAGTCCGGTTTCATGTCCGGCTATAATTGTTGGACCAAGCACGGAGAAAGAGGGGTCCTAATGGACGAGAATGAAGAAGAAGAGGATGACGACAGCTATCATGGCCATGGGTTCCCTGAATACGATGGTACAACAACAATGGGAGAAGAAGCTGAGCCGGCAATGCGGGAAGAAGCTGAAGAAGAGGCATCAGATGAGTCCGCTGATGATCTTGGTCGGGCCATTGCCGATGCAAAGAGAAACTACGCAAGTGAAAAGGAGAGGCTGAAGTTGCAGCGCATGTTAGAGGATCACAAGAAATTGTTGTACCCAAACTGCGAAGCTGACAAGAAAAAGTTGGGCACGACACTGGAATTGCTGCAATGGAAGGCAGAGAATGGTGTATCTGACAAAGGATTTGTAAAGTTGCTGATAATGTTAAAGAAGATGCTTCAAAGGACAACGAATTGCCCGACAGTACGTACGAAGCAAAGAAGGTTGTCTGCCCTCTAGGATTAGAGGTGCAGAAGATACATGCATGCCCTAATGACTGCATACTCTACCGCGGTGAGTACGAGGATTTGAATGCATGTCCGGTATGCGGTGCAATGCGCTATAAGATCAGCCGCGATGACCCTGGTGATGTTGATGGCGAGCGCCGCAGGAAGAAGATTCCTGCCAAGGTGATGTGGTATGCTCCTATAATACCACGGTTGAAACGTTTGTTCCAAAACAAAGAGCATGCCAAGTTGATGCGATGGCACAAAGAAGACCGTAAGAAAGACGGGAAGCTGAGAGTACCCGCTGACGGGTAACAGTGGAGAAAAATCGAGAGAAATTGGGAGGACTTTGCAGATGATGCAAGGAACGTATGGTTTGGTCTAAGCGCAGATGGCATTAATCCTTTTGGGGAGAAGAGCAGCAATCATAGCACCTGGCCTGTGACTCTATGTATGTATAACCTTCCTCCTTGGTTGTGCATGAAGCAGAAGTTCATTATGATGCCAGTGCTCAACCAAGGCCCTAAGCAACCCGGCAACAACATTGATGTGTACCTAAGGCCATTAGTTGAAGAACTCCTACAGCTGTGGAATGAAAAGGTGTACGTGCGTGGGATGAGCACAATCAGGAGGATTTTTGACCTACATGCGTTGCTGTTTGTGACCATCAATGATTGGCCTGCTCTCAGTAACCTTGCAGGACAGACAAACAAGGGATACCGCGCATGCACGCATTGTTTAGATGATACCGACAGTATATATTTGAATAATTGTAAGAAGAATGTGTACCTGGGACATCGTCGATTTCTTCCGAGCAGGCATCCCGTAAGAAAGAAAGGCAAGCATTTCAAAGGTTAGGCAGATCACCGGAAGAAGCCTCGCCACCGTACTGGTCGTGATATACTTGATATGGTCAAGGATTTAAAAGTAATCTTTGGAAAGGGTCCTGGCGGACAATCTGTTCCGAATGACACTGACGGACGCGCACCCATGTGGAAGAAGAAATCTATATTTTGGGACCTACCCTATTGGATAGACCTAGATGTCCGCTCTGCAATCGACGTGATGCACGTGACGAAGAATCTTTGTGTGAACCTGCTAGGCTTCTTGGGCATGTATGGGAAGACAAAAGATACACCGGAGGCACGGGAGGACCAGCAACGTATGCACGGAAAAGACGGCATACATCAGGGTCATGCCAGCTACGCTCTTACCAAAGAAGAGAAGGAAATCTTCTTTGAATGCCTTCTCAGTATGAATGTCCCGTCTGGCTTCTCGTCGAATATAAAGGGAATAATAAATATGGCAGAGAAAAAGTTCCAGAACCTAAAGTCTCATGACTGCCACGTGATTATGACGCAACTGCTTCCGGTTGCATTGTGGGGGCTTCTACCGGAAAATGTTCGATTAGCCATTGTGAAACTATGTGCATTCCTCAATGCAATCTCTCAGGAGGTAATCGATCCAGAAATCATACCAAAGTTAGAGAATGATTTGGTGCAATGTCTTGTCAGATTCGAGTTGGTGTTACCATCCTTCTTCAATATCATGACGCACGTCCTAGTTCACCTAGTCGAAGAGATTGCCATTCTGGGTCCTGTATTTCTACACAATATGTTCCCCTTTGAGAGGTTCATGGGAGTCTTAAAGAAATATGTTCATAACACTAGTAGAAAAAGGCCCATTTGTCCCGGTTCATAAGGCCCATTTGTCCCGGTTCGGGAACCGGGACTAAAGCCCAACACCTTTAGTCCCGGTTCTTATACGAACCAGGACAGATGGGGCTCCACGTGGCCGCTGCGGCGAGCCCAGAGAGGAGGGCCTTTATTCCCGGTTGGTAACACCAACCGGGACCAAAGATCATCCACGTGTCAACAGCTCAGGAGCTGGGGTTTTTGTTTTTTTTTAAGGGGGAGGGGGGGTTTGGGGGTTTTGTAGGGTTAATTTAGGGGTTTCATATATTGTGTTAGCTAGCTAATAGCTAGAGAGAAGTGTCCTCTCTTATCTCCGTGCTTGGTCGATGCTACGTACTATACGTATAGAGAGGACTCGACACGCTAGCTAGTAAGCAAATGAAGGAAACCATTAAGTACACAAGATCGTCATGAACATATACAGAGAGAAGTGATCGACCTCCTCCTTCTTCGAGAGATTGGTCGAACAACAAGTTTTCGTATATCTATCCGACCCTACTAGCTACATATATACAATATAAGATCTCTTACAATCCCTAACATTTGATGTCAAGTTCCACATGGTATTCTCCGGCTGGATTGATGACGTGGTCAAGAAAGAATCCCGCCAATTCCTCTTGAATTGCTTTTATGCGATCTTGTGGTAGGAGTTCATCCCGCATCTGCCAAATCTAATTTGAAGAAGGGGGTCAATACATATATATGAATGAAACTCAACACAAATGATGGTAATAAAATAAAATTGTGAATATTATTGCTTACGCACTTCATATTGTTTTTCAGAGTAGCCCTGCTTAGAGGTCGTCGCGTTGTAGATGTACTCGCAAATGTAGTATCCACAAAAATTATGCCCGCCTTCCTGCCACAACCACTTTACGAGAAATAAAGGTCAATCAAACTGATAATCAAGCATTATAAATGGTATTGATGAAACTAGCTAGAATCAATGGGAGATGCGCGAAACTAGCTAGTAGTACTTACTTTCGGGTGTGTAAATCGCAGCTCCCCCTGCAGTCCTGGAGCTTCTGTGGTGAACACTTTCCAAACCCTGCGAGACAAAGAAAATAATTACTTGATATCAGGAAATGACCAAAGTTGCCGATATGGTGCGATAATGATCGATTGAACTTACTTCTGGAGCATTTCAGTCATGGCCGCATACTCCTTGGGATCTTTTCGTCTTGAGTCTAAGACGGTTACTAGTCCCTGCTCAAGCTTAATCTCTAGGAGAATAAAGTGGAAGCTGCACACGCATGCATAACTCATCAATTACATTACTATAACCTCGAGTAATAAGGGAAACCGAATATGCAGAAGACAGTAACACTCACTTGAAGTTGTAAGGAAAGAGTATTTTATCTTTGTTTTGATTTTTAAGCAACGATTGTAGCAAGTTGGCCTCGATTTCTTCCGCATGATATGTAACCGTCCATTCATCTATGAGATTTGTGTTAATGAACCCAATATCATAGATTTGTGCATTTCTGCATTCAACGATCTTCAATCTGCATAATATAGTGAGGATAATTATATATACATGCAATGAAAGAGCTGAGCTATATATAGAGACTTAATTACAGAAGTATAGTACTTACAGACAGTAGCAAGTGATGATTATTTTATCGAGGTCCTTTTGATTGAAAAACTGGAAGAACTCCTCAAATGGAACAGACAACAGATCAATTCCAGCGAGGTCGTGCTCCTCTTTAACTCTCAGCGTCAAAATATCCTTCCCAGACTTGCAGGTGTCCATGTACCACTTATGGAATCTTCGCATCATCGTTGTTAGAGGAGGATCACCAGGTCTGATGAGAGGCTTCCCGTACTGGTATTTGTGTTCGTCCACCTCCATTGTATCAAAATGTGCATCGTAGGGCAGGTAATCACCAGGATTGGTATCGGGCAGCATCCCCTGCAGATTTGCGACGATATCGCTAGACACCTTGAGCGGGGGCACGATTGGTTTGCCTGTTCGCCGAGCTGGGGAATTTTGTTCCCTCTTCTTCGTTCTTGTAACCTTTTGTCACTTGAAGTAGTTCCCGACCGGCGCGCTCCTTCCACTGCCTTTTTCAGAGCGCGGACATGGTTGTCATCCGGCGGAGGCGGTGGTGGTCGCTTCAGGTTCTTCAAAGTGCGCTTCAATTTCACCGGATCCATCTTCTCCTTCGGAGGTGGATTTTTCTTTGCAAAAAAGTCCTTCACTTGGGCTTGATAGATCTCCGCGTTTTCCTCCTCGGTCATCTCATATGGTAACTTCTCTAGAGGCTTGAGAGATGGACCGAATTTGTATTGCCTCCCGCCTCTGGCTGTACTGCTAGACGCCGGAGCAGCCGGAGCGGCTGCGGCTGTCTTCCTTCGTTGCTTATGAGGCGGAGAAGGAGGCAGAGTGCTACGACGCGCTGGAGCAACCGGAGCGGCGGCGGCTGTCTTCCGCTGTTGTTGACGAGGCGGAGAAGGAGGCGGGCTGCTCGGACGCGCCGGCGCAGGCGGAGAAGGAGGCGGAGTGCCGCCACGCGCCGGAGCAGCTGGAGAAGGAGGCAAAGTGCCGCCACGCGCCGGAGCAGCTGGAGAAGGAGGCGGAGTGCCCTGATCACTCGCCAAAGGAGGAGGCGAAGGAGGAGGTGTAGTGCCCTGACTCGCCGGAGGAGGAGGCGGAGGCGTCCAGTTCGGAAGGTTGATGAGCTCCTTCCGCCATAGACATGGAGTCTTCAGAGCAAGACCCAGCTGAGTCTCCCCTTCACCGGTAGGGTGGTCAAGCTCGAGCTCCTCAAATCCCTCCGTTATTTCATTGAGCATCACAACAGCATAGGCTTCTGGAATCGGAAGGCAGTGAAAAGTTGCGCCGGGTTGAGGAGGTGTAACAGAGCCGACAGCCGCCTTGACTTTGAGGTGCTGCCATTGCGCCATAAGGTGGCAATCTTGAGCCTCCGTGGTAGCATCCACGGGGTAGCTGGGAGCCGTGAAGTGAGGCTGCTGAAGGAGCTCGATGGAAGCCACGCTGCTTCTCCGCTGAGATGGCGGGGTAGCTTCTGGGGTAGCTTCGGCAGGTCGCTGCCTCTGAACTAGTGCTTGTTCCTCTAGCGCTCGTACCCTTGCATTCAGCTTCTGCGGTTCGGTCTGCTCCACTTTCCTCCTCCTCTCCCGGGTTTTGTAACCGCCTGCGCTGGGAAACCCTTCCTTCCACGCAATGGAGCCTGCCGTGCCTCGTGTTCGTCCTGGGTGCTCAGGATTCCCGAGGGCCTGTGTGAGCTTGTCGTTCTCTCTGTCGGGAACGAACGTCCCTTGCTGCGCTGCGGCGATATACTTCTGAAGCTTCTTGATGGGAATTTCAAGTTGCTCCTTCGTCCAATGGCACTTCCCTGTTTCAGGGTCCAAGGTTCCCCCAACCCCGAAGAACCAAGTCCTTGAACGGTCTGGCCGGTTCAATGTCTCTGGTTCGACCCCTTTATCAAGCAGGTCCTTCTCAGCCTTGTCCCACAACGGCCGGGCTTTGAGGTAGCCACCTGACCCCGTGCGATGGTGATACTCCTTCTTTGCAACATTTTTCTTGTTTGTCGCTGACATCTTCTTACTCTTCTCCGATGTCTTGTGGGCCACAAATGCGGGCCAGTGATCTCTTATCTTCTCAAATCGGCCAGTGAATTCTGGAGTCTTCCCTTTGTCGACAAACGTTGATTTCAACTCATTCTTCCACCTCCTGAATAGATCTGCCATCTTCTTAAGAGCATGAGCCTTGACCAATGGCTCTATAACTGGCTTATCCGGATCCTCCTCTGGCGGTAGGGTGAAATTTGCCTTCAACGCGGTCCAAAGATCATCTTTCTGTCTATCGTTGACAAAAGACACTTGAGGGTCTTCGCTCTTAGGCTTATTCCATTGGTGGATGCTGATCGGGATCATGTCCCTAACAAGAACCCCGCACTGAGCAGAAAATGCTTCCTTGGTCCGGCTGGGTTCAATCGGTTGGCCATCGCCTTGATTGCTGTGATCATGAACCTTTCATCCTGGCGCAACCTTTTATTCGGGCCTCATCTCGTTACTGAAGTTTGGCTCGATCCGGAGGGCTAGAAAAGAAGAAAGAAGAGAGTTAATATGTGTACATACCAAAACAATTAATGCATCAATTAGCTAGTCAGCACAGGCTTAATTAATATATATACCTCGCCGGACTTTGCAACATCTCCTTCCTCCGTTCGCTCACCGGAGCAGTCATCACGGTCTCCTTCTTCCACCGGCATTCCGTCACCGGAGCCATCATAACATGTCCTTCCACCTCCATTGTTCGATCACCGGAGCCTGCTTCACCCTCTCCTTCCAGACCATCGGTGTCATTGAGAAACGACAAGACATCACCTCCGCCGAGGATTATGTCCCCCAACAACTGTTCTGCTTCGATATCTCGGTGCTCCATAGTTTCTGCAAATATTACAACATGGCAATTAATATACAAACATGACAGATGGGTATATTAGTGCAAACGTAGACCTAGCTAGCTCGACGCTTCTACGGTTTGGGGTGGCCTCGACAACTCTTCTAGGGTTTGGGTGGCCTAGGCAACGCTTCTAGGGTTTGGGGTGGCCTCGACAACGCTTCTAGGGTTTGGGCCGGACCGCCTCTCTCATGAATGTCCGACGTCCGGACCGACAAGGGATTTAACAAAAAGACGCCATTCTGGATGTACAGAAAATGGTCCATATTTTTCCTGATCTCATCTACCCTTCTATATGTCATGTTGTCTAGTGTCAAAGAATTCAAGAAAACCATGACTTCATCATTAGCCAGAAATGACAGGCGTATAATGGTACGAAGCTCTTCAAAGTTGTTTTGGAACGGAGTTCCCGATAGAATAATTCGCTTTTTGGTACAAAGTTCAGCAAGAGCCTTCCGAATATCGCTATTTGGAAGGCCTTTGCTGAAATTCGTACCAAAAGGCAAATTATTCTATCAGGAACTCCGTTCCAAAACAACTTTGAAGAGCTTCGTAGCATCATACGCCTGTTACTTCCGACTAATGATGAAGCCATGGATTTCTTCAATACTTTGACAGACAACGTGACATATAGAAGAATATATATATATATGAGATCAGAAAAAAAATTGGATCAACTTGTGCACATCCATAATGGGGGCATTCTTGATAAATCTATATATGTCAAAATTCAAACTTTATATATATATATATATATGAACAAAAAAATTACATCATATATATACATAGACTTGTTCGGGCGAGAGGGGGTTGATCGACGTCCCCCCTCATGTCGAAGTTACCGGAGTTATCTTCTAGCAGTTTGGGTGGCCTCGAGAGTTTGTCGGGGAGGGGGTAGGAGATCGACAACGCTTTTTTTCTAGGGTTTGGGTGGCCTCGAGAGTTGGTCGCCCGGTATATCGAGAGGGGGGTGAACATTTTACCTTAGTAACTTAGAAAAAAAATGTTATTGGGGAGGGGGTATATCGACCCCCCCCCCTTATGTCGAAGTTATCGGGGAGGGGGTATATCGACCCCCCCCTCATTCAAGTTACTCGGGGAGGAGATATATCGACCCCCCCCTCATGTCGAAGTTATCGGGGAGGGGGTATATCGACCCCCACCCCCCTCGTCATGCATATATAGCTACCACATACATATATACATTGAAAAAAATTACATTATATATATATGAACAAAAAAATTACATCATATATACACATAGACTTGTTCGGGCGAGAGGGGGTTGATCGACGTCCCCCCTCATATCGAAGTTACCGGAGTTATCTTCTAGCGGTTTGGGTGGCCTCGAGAGTTTGTCGGGTAGGGGCGGGAGGGGGTAGGAGATCGACAACGCTTTTTTTCTAGGGTTTGGGTGGCCTCGAGAGTTGGTCGCCCGGTATATCGAGAGGGGGGTGAACATTTTACCTTAGTAACTTAGAAAAAAAATGTTATCGGGGAGGGGGTATATCGACCCCCCCTCATGTCGAAGTTATCGTGGAGGGGCTATATCGACCCCCCCCCCTCATGTCGAAGTTATCGGGGAGGGGGTATATCGACCCCCCCTCATGTCGAAGTTATCGGGGAGGGGGTATATCGACCCCCCCCCTCATGTCGAAGTTATCGAGGAGGGGGTATATCGACCCTCCCCCCTCATGTCAAAGTTATCGGGGAGGGGGTATATCGACCCCCACCCCCCTCATCATGCATATATAGCTACCACATACATATATACATTGAAAAAAATTACATTATATATATATATGAACAAAAAAAATACATCATATATATACATATGTACATCGACCCCCACCCCTCTCATCATGAACAAAAACATGCTCTGAACAAAAAAATTAATACATTATGAACATCTACATACATATAGGCACATACATAAATATATACATTATATATATATGAACAAAAAATTAATCTAATAAAAAATGAAAAAAAACAGAGACGGGGCGGCGCGGCGGCTCACAGCAGGGGCGGCTGGCGACGGCGATGGCGACGGCGACGACGACGGCGACGGCGGGGGCGGCGAGGGCGCCGGCGCGCGGGGGCGGGCCGGGGCAGGGGCTCGGGCGCAGGGCAGGGGCCGGCGCAGCGACGGCATGGTCGGGGGCAGGGGCGCTGGGCGACGACGACGAGGAGCGGGGAGCGGGCGGCGATGGCGTCGAGGGCTCGGGGCAGGGGCGGCGCGGCGACGACGTCGGAGGCAGGGGCGGCGACGGCGACGGCGACGAGGAGCAGCGCTGGGGCGTCGGGCATGAACTGGTGATGGAAATATGAAAATTTCCTAAGTGCTGGCTTATATAGCAAAGGCTTTGGTCCCGGTTAGTGGCACCAACCGGGACCAATGCCCCCCTTTAGTCCCGGTTGGTGCCACCAACCGGGACCAAAGGTCTCTTTTCAGCAGCCCAAAGGGCGGGAAACAGAGACCTTTGGTCCCGGTTCGTGGCACCAACCGGGACTAAAGGGGGGCATTGGTCTCGGTTGGTGCCAAGAACCGGGACCAAAGGTGGGCATTGGTCCCGGTTCGAGCCACCAACTGGGACCAATAGCCTGTGCCTGGCACAGCCGCCGTGGATGTTTAGTCCCGCCTCGCTAGCTGAGAGAGAGCCGCACCTGTTTATAAGGTGCGGTGCGCCTGAGCTGTCGAGCTCCTCTCTAAAGCAGGCTTACGGGCCTAACCTCTCTGTGCATGCATGTGGGCCTATTGGGCCTTCTGCGGGCCTGAATCCTGGCCCACCTGGATGGCTGGGTTTCTAGTCGTATTCAGGCCGTGGTGGCCCAGTAGGCGGCATTTTTTATTTTTTCCCAGTTTTTTTGTTTTGTTTTTTTCATTATTTATTTTCTTTTGTTTTTTGCTTTATTTTTTTAATTCTTTTTGCTTTTAGGTCAGAAAAATTATAAACTTTCTGTTAGTGCCATTAGTTTTCAAATTTGAATAGTTTAAATTTGAATTCTTTGAAATTTGTGTGCATTTTTTTATTTTTTTTCTAGTTTTTTGTTTTGTTTTTTGTATGTTTTTTGCTTTATTTTTTAATTCTTTTTGCTTTAGGTCAGAAAAATTAAATTTTCTGTTAGTGCCATTAGTTTTCAAATTTGAATAGTTTAAATTGAATTCTTGAATTTGTGTGAATCCCTAGTGTGAATCACTAGTTTTTGATTAACTTTACTATAAAAATAGATTTTGGAGTCATTCTTTTTCCTGGTATTTAATATTACTGTGTTTTATCATTATATTCAAAAACAGTTTTTGTTATTTTAGTTTCTAACAAAAAAATCTTTATGATAATTCTTTTTGCTATTAAAGTTTCTAACAAAAAAAGTTATTTATGAAAATTCTTTTTGCTTTTAATGTTTTGAACAGAAAATACTTTGATAATTTTAGTTGCATAAATTTTAGTTTATTATTTTTGCTATTAGAGTTTCATAAAAGTTTTCCAGTTCATTCTTTTTTATATTAGTTCATTCTTTGAGCTAAATGACCCTGAAATTGAAAAGCACTTCAGATGAACTCTGAAGAGGTTGAAAATTGGCATGGTATCATCATTTCACCCACATAGCATGTGCTAAAAAGTTGAGAGGGTTACGACAAAAACTGGATGCACTTCATGTACAAAATGGACAATCTCTTTCGAAGTATCAGGGTTTCAGACGAAAACTCATCTGTTACAAAGGGATTTCATTTTTTTGAACTTATTTGAACTCCAGACTTTTTGTGTGTTTAAAATGAACCATTCAAAGCCACATCATCAATTTTCAACCCTTTCTGACTTCATCTGTTATTTTTCATGCATTTACTGATTTTTTTTGAGCTAAATGACCCTGAAATTGAAAAGCACTTCAAATGAACTCTGAAGAGGTTGAAAATTGGCATGATATCATCATTTCACCCACATAGCATGTGCTAAAAAGTTGAGAGGGTTACGGCAAAAACTGGATGCACTTCATGTACAAAATGGACAATCTCTTTCGAAGTATCACGGTTTCGGACGAAAACTCATCTGCTACAAAGGGATTTCATTTTTTTGAACTTATTTGAACTACAGACTTTTTGTGTGTTCAAAATGAACCATTCAAAGCCACATCATCAATTTTCAACCCTTTCTGACTTCATCTGTCTTCACTTTTTCTTCGCTTGTGTCCTTTGCTTATTGCGCCGTCACCATGGATATTCTTCATCGCTTAACAGGGTGCTTGGGTTAGCCTTGACTTTGAAGGGAGGAATTTCATGAAACTTTTCATAATCTTCAGACATGTCTGTCTTGCCCTCCAATCCCACGATGTCTCTTTTTCCTGAAAGAACTATGTGGCGCTTTGGCTCATCGTATGATGTATTCGCTTCCTTATCTTTTCTTTTTCTCGGTTTGGTAGACATGTCCTTCACATAGAAAACCTGCGCCACATCATTGGCTAGGACGAATGGTTCGTCTGTGTACCCAAGATTGTTCAGATCCACTATTGTTATTCCGTAATGTGGGTCTACCTGTACCCCGCCTCCTGACAGATTGACCCATTTGCACTTAAACAAAGGGACCTTAAAATCATGTTCGTAGTCAAGTTCCCATATGTCCACTATGTAACCATAATATGTGTCCTTTCCCCTCTTGGTTGCTGCATCAAAGCGGACACCGCTGTTTTGGTTGGTGCTCTTTTGATCTTGGGCGATCGTGTAAAATGTATTCCCATTTATCTCATATCCTTTGTAAGTCAATACAGTCGAAGATGGTCCCCTGGACAACGAGTACAGCTCATCAGAAACAGTGTTGTCACCTCTGAGACGTGTTTCCAACCAACTGCCGAAAGTCCTGATGTGTTCACATGTAATCCAGTCGTCACACTGCTCCGGGTGTTTGGAGCGCAGAATGTTCTTGTGTTCATCGACATACGGGGTCACCAAGGTAGAGTTCTGTAGAACTGTGTAGTGTGCTTGAGACCAAGAATGCCCGTCCCTGCATATTATTGAGTCCCCTCCTAGCGTGCCTTTTCCAGTCAGTCTCCCCTCATACCGCGATTGAGGGAGACCAATCTTCTTAAGGTCAGGAATGAAGTCAACACAAAACCCAATGACATCCTCTGTTTGATGGCCCATGGAGATGCTTCCTTCTGGCCTAGCACGGTTACGAACATATTTCTTTAGGACTCCCATGAACCTCACAAAGGGGAACATATTGTGTAGAAATACGGGGCCCAGAACGACAATCTAGTCGACTAGATGAACTAGGACGTGCGTCATGATATTGAAGAAGGATGGTGGGAACACCAGCTCGAAACTGACAAGACATTGCGCCACATCACTCCTTAGCCTTGGTATGATTTCTGGATCGATCACCTTCTGAGAGATTGCATTGAGGAATGCACATAGCTTCACAATGGCTAATCGAACGTTTTCCGGTAGAAGCCCCCTCAATGCAACCGGAAGCAGTTGCGTTATAATCACGTGGCAGTCATGAGACTTTAGGTTCTGGAACTTTTTCTCTGCCATATTTATTATTCCCTTTATATTCGACGAGAAGCCAGACAGGACCTTCATACTGAGCAGGCATTCAAAGAAGATTTCCTTCTCTTCTTTGGTAAGAGCGTAGCTGGCAGGACCTTCATACTGCTTTGGAGGCATGCCGTCTTTTTCGTGCCAACGTTGCAGGTCCTCCCTTGCCTCCGGTGTATCTTTTGTCTTTCCATACACGCCCAAGAAGCCTAGCAGGTTCACGCAAAGGTTCTTTGTCATGTGCATCATGTCGATTGAAGAGCGGACCTCTAGGTCTTTCCAGTAGGGTAGGTCCCAAAATATAGATTTCTTCTTCCACATGGGAGCGCGTCCCTCAGCGTCATTCGGAACAGATAGTCCGCCGGGACCCTTTCCAAAGATTACGTGTAAATCATTGACCATAGCAAGTACATGATCACCGGTACGCATGGCGGGCTTCTTCCGGTGATCTGCCTCGCCTTTGAAATGCTTGCCTTTCTTTCGACATTGATGGTTGGTCGGAAGAAATCGACGATGCCCCAGGTACACATTCTTCCTGCATTTGTCCAGGTATATACTTTCGGTGTCAGCTAAACAGTGCGTGCATGCGTGGTATCCCTTGTTTGTCTGTCCTGAAAGGTTATTGAGAGCAGGCCAATCATTGATGGTTACAAACAGCAACGCATGAAGGTCAAATTCCTCCTGTCTGTGCTCATCCCACACACGTACACCGTTTCCATTCCACAGCTGTAAAAGTTCTTCAACTAATGGCCTTAGGTACACATCAATGTCGTTGCCGGGTTGCTTAGGGCCTTGGATGAGTACTGGCATCATAATGAACTTCCGCTTCATGCACAGCCAAGGAGGAAGGTTATAGATACATAGAGTCACGGGCCAGGTGCTGTGATTGCTGCTCTGCTCCCCGAAAGGATTAATGCCATCTGTGCTTAAACCAAACCATACGTTCCTTGGGTCACCTGCAAACTCAGTCCGGTACTTTCTCTCGATTTTTCTCCACTGCGGCCCGTCAGCGGGTGCTCTCAACTTCCCGTCTTTCTTACGGTCCTCTCTGTGCCATCGCATCAACTTGGCATGCTCTTTGTTTCTGAACAGACGTTTCAACTGTGGTATTATAGGAGCATACCACATCACCTTGGCAGGAACCCTCTTCCTGTCGGGCTCGCCGTCAACATCACCAGGGTCATCTCGTCTGATCTTATACCGCAATGCACCGCATACCAGGCATGCGTTCAAATCCTCGTACGCACCGCGGTACAGGATGCAGTCATTAGGGCATGCATGTATCTTCTGCACCTCCAATCCTAGAGGGCATACGACCTTCTTTGCTGCGTACGTACTGTCGGGCAATTCGTTATCCTTTGGAAGCTTCTTCTTCAATATTTTCAGTAGCTTCTCAAATCCTTTGTCAGGCACAGCATTCTCTGCCTTCCACTGCAGCAATTCCAGCATGGTACCGAGCTTTGTGTTGCCATATTCGCAATTGGGGTACAACCCTTTTTGGTGATCCTCTAACCTGCGATCGAATTTCAGCTTCTCCTTTTCACTTTCGCACTGTCTCCTTGCATCAACAATGACCCGGCGGAGATCATCATCGGGCACATTGTCTGGTTCCTCTTGATCTTCAGCTTCCCCCGTTGCAGCATCACCGTATTCAGGGGGCACATAGTTGTCATCGTCCTCTTCTTCTTCGTTGTCTTCCATCATAACCCCTATTTCTCCGTGCCTGGTCCAAACATTATAGTGTGGCATGAAACCCTTCTCAAGCAGGTGGGTGTGAAGGATTTTTCGGTCAGAGTAAGATTTCGTATTCCCACATATAGGGCATGGACAACACATAAAACCATTCTGCTTGTTTGCCTCAGCCACTTCGAGAAAATTATGCACGCCCTTAATGTACTCGGAGGTGCGTCTGTCACCGTCCATCCATTGCCGGTTCATCTGCGTGCATTATATATAATTAAGTGTGTAAAAAACCATTACAAAACATCATGAATAGATAAGTGACCAAATTAATAGAAGTTCATCATCACATTAAAACCAAAGTACATACATAGTTCGCATTGAACAACATATAGCTCTCCAGAGCATCTAATTAAACCATACATTGAAACTATGTAAAACATTTCAATGCAACAACAAATGCGATCATAATCGCAACCAAGGTAACAATTGATCCAACGGCGTAATGATACCAAGCCTCGGTATGAATGACATATTTTCTATACTTTCTAATCTTGAAGCGCATTGCATCCATCTTGATCTTGTGATCATCGACGACATCCGCAACATGCAACTCCAATATCATCTTCTCCTCCTCAATTTTTTTCAATTTTTCCTTCAAGTAATTGTTTTCTTCTTCAACTAAATTTAACCTCTCAACAATAGGGTCGGTTGGAATTTCCGGTTCACATACCTCCTAGACAAAAAAATCTATGTCACGTTGGTCGGCATAATTGTCATAAACAATAAATGAACCAAATAGTTATAAAATATAATATATATACCACATCCGAATCATAGACAGGACGAGGGCCGACAGGGGCGGATACCAAAACCATCGCACTATATAATAACAAACAATAATAAAAGTAAGAAAATTAGACAAGTATCTATCTAAATCATACAAGTAAGAATTTTTTTTCTTTTAGAAATAAGATAAGAACAAGAGGCTCACCACGGTTATGCCGGCGACGAGATCGGCGCGGGCGATCGACGGCGGTGAAGACGGGGACGGGACATGACGGACCGCTAAACCTAGACAAATCTTGAGGAAAATGGAGCTTGAAGGTCGAGCTTCGAGAGGAGAAAGCTTAACTAGTGTGGCTCGGGCATTTCATCAAACACCTCATGTGCATAGGAGGTGAGCTAGAGCACCACAAAGCTCTCCCCTCACCGGCCAGAAAAAACAGAGCAGTGTGGAGTGCTCTGCTCGCCAGCGATGGGGTATATATATAGCCACCTCATTGGTCCCGGTTCGTGCGTGGAACCGGGACTAAAGGCCCCCCTTCTGTCCCGGTTCAAGCCACAAACCGGGACCAATGGATGTGGGCCAGGAGCAAGGCCCATTGGTCCCGGTTCGTGCCAGGAACCGGGAAAAATGGGTCCAGACAAACCAGGACCAATGCCCACGAGGCCCCGGCCGGCCCCCTGGGCGCATGAACCGGGACGTATGCCCC
Source organism: Thinopyrum elongatum (assembly GCA_011799875.1). Lineage (NCBI taxonomy): Eukaryota > Viridiplantae > Streptophyta > Magnoliopsida > Poales > Poaceae > Thinopyrum > Thinopyrum elongatum. Next base: position 117,231,533 of record CM022298.1, on the reverse strand, counting down.
CCATGGGTCCCGGTTCATGACTGAACCGGGACTAATGGGCTGGGCTGGCCCGAACCAAAGCCCTGTTTTCTACTAGTGTAACCGTGCTAGGCCATAAGGAAGCATCTCCAAGGGCCATGAAAATGAGGAGGTCATTGAGTTTTATGTTGACTTTATTCCTGACCTTAAGCCGATTGGTGTTCCTGAATCGCGGCATGAGGGCAGACTGGGTGGAAAAGGCACGCTAGGACCGAAAGCAATAATATGTATGGACGGGCATTCTCTCACTCAAGCACACTACACAGTTCTACAAAATTCCTCCTTGGTGGCTCCGAATATCGAGGAACACAAAAATATTCTATGCTCCAAACACCCGGAGCAGTCTGACGACTGGATTACACGTGAACAAACGGGGACTTTTGCCGGTTGGTTGCAGACACGTCTCATGCATGATGACACTATTGAAGATGAGTTGTACTTGTTGTCCAAGTTACCATCTTCGAATATATTGACTTTCAAAGGTTACGAGATAAATGGGAATACATTTTACACGATCGCCCAAGATAAAAAGAGCACCAACCAAAACAGTGGTGTCCGCTTTGATGCAGCAAACACCAATAGGCCAAAGGACACATATTATGGTTACATAGAGGAGATATGGGAACTCGACTATGGACGTGATTTGAAGGTCCCTTTGTTTCGGTGCAAATGGGTCAATCTGACAGGAGGCGGGGTAACGGAAAACCTGCAGTATGGAATGACAACAATGGATCTCAACAATCTTGTGTACGCAGATGAACCATTCGTCCTAGCCAATGATGTGGCGCAGGTTTTCTATGTGAAGGACATGTCTACCAAGCCGAGAAAAAGAAAAGATAAGGAAGCGAATACATCATACGATGAGCCAAAGCGCCACATAGTTCTTTCAGGGAAAAGAAACATCATGGGAGTGGAGGACAAGACAGACATGTCAGAAGATTATGAAAAGTTTCATGAAATTGCTCCCTTCACAGTGAATATTGACCCGAGCATCCAGTTAAATGATGAAGATTGTCCATGGTTACGGCGCAAAGGGACACACGCGAAGAAAAAGTTTTATACCCAAAGATCCCACTCTGGGATGTGACCGGTTTCACTGTCATTACTTTCTTCTCTAGTGAGTTTCCGGACTTATATATCTGAAAAGTGCCACTTCGGACAAACCGGAGGGAATCTTTGTAATAGTTAGGATATTTATGTGTTTTGGCATTTGAAACGCGAAGAAATATTATGTACAAACAAATTTTCAACCCTTTCTGACTTCATTTGCTATTTTTCATGCATTTACTAAAAATTTTTTAGTTAAATGACCCTGAAATTGAAAAGCACTACAAATGAAATCTGAAAAGGTTGAAAGTTGGCACGGTATCATCATTTCACCCACATAGCATGTGCTAAAAAGTTGAGAGGGTTACGGCAAAATCTGGATGCACTTCGTGTACAAATTGGAGAATCTCTTTCGAAGTATCAGGGTTTCTGACGAAAACTCGTCTGTTACAAAGGCATTTTCTTTTTTTAAATAACCTAAGAATTACCAAATTGAATATAATGATAAAACACACTAATATTAAATAGCAAAAAAAAGAATCACTGAAAAATCTATTTTTAAAGTAAAGTTATTCACAAGCTAGTGATTCACACAAATTTCAAATAATTCAAATTTAAACTATTCAAATTTGAAAACTACTGGCACTAACAGAAAGTTTATAATTTTTTTTTACCTAAAGCAAAAAGATTCACAAAGAAACTCTAAATAAAGCAAAAAACAACTCAGAAACAAAAGAAAATAAATAAAACAGGAAAAAAAAATTTAAAAAGCCCACCTATTGGGCCGCCACGGCCTGTATACGACTAGAAACCCAACCTCCAGTTGGGTCAGGATGCAGGCCCGTACGGCCCAGTAGGCCCCACTGGGCGGTAGAGGTGCGGTAGGCCCAGAAGGCCTGCATTAGAGAGGAGCTCGACACGGTAGCCGCGGCGGGGCTTATAAACCGGTGCGAGCTCCTCTCAACTAGCGAGGTGGGACTAAACATCGACCGCGCCCCTCGCCTGGCACACAACCTTTAGTCGCGGTTGGTGGCTCCAACCGCGACTAAAGACCCCCCCTTTAGTCGCGGTTGGAGCCACCAACCGCGACTAAAGGCCCCCCCTTCCCGCCGCTTGGCCTGGCCAAAAGTGACCTTTAGTCCCGGTTGGTGGCTCCAACCGGGACTAAAGGTGCCTCCTATATAAGCAGCACTTACAAAATTTTCGTTCCCCATTCTTCATCGACGCCGAACAGACGCTGCCAGGCTGCCGCCATCGCCAGCACCTCCGCCTGCGCCGATCGACGCCGCCAGGCTGCCCCCGAGCCCGTCCTCGTCGTCGCCGACGCCGCCGCGCCTCCTCTCTGATCCGACGCCGCCCCCCTCGATCTCCTCCTCGACCTCGCTCGCGCCTCGCCGTCGCCGTCGCCTCGACCTCGCCCGCGCTGTGAGCCCCTCTCCCCCCTCTCCTCCCTCCAATCGAAGGCGCCGCGCCGCCGCAGGTGCACACACGCGCACACACACACACACACACAAAATTTGTATGTATACAATTTGCATAGAAAACATTTGTCCACATGTATCTTTTCCAAACCGGAATTAATTAGTATAATGTATGTATAGAAATTTTGAGGAATTTTGACTATTTTTTTCACTAGTTTTTTTATACATGTATGCATGAATGTTTGATGTTTTATTTAGATGTTTTAGTTGTTTTAGATGATTATTTAGTATATATGTATCTACAGAAAAAAATTCACTATACATGTTGGTATATTAGTATATATGTATGTATAGAAAAAAGTTGAGGAATTTTGACATTTGAGGAATTAATTGGTATCTAGTATATATGTATGTATAGAAATTAATTAGTTTAGATGTTTTAGATGATTATTTTTCACTATAGTATGTATGTTTTGTTTTTCTTTCACTAGTTTTTTTATACAATGTATGTATGTATATGTATATGTGATGAACGGTGGAATTTGCATAGATTTTTCTGTTTTTAGTTTTTTATACTTATAGAACAAAAGTTGCATAGAAAAAAGTTGACCATGTATTGACAATCAAGCATGCTATACCTTTTAGTGTGGATTAATTTGCATATAGGTTTTTTATGTCATAGGTAAAATGGTCTTTTGAATAGAATAGTAAACTAGTAATCGTATAGGTTTTTTGAATATAGGTTTACAATATAAATTTTTATGTCATTATCACTTTGTCATCAAAGAATACTATACCTTTTAGGAGGATTGTTGATTCATTTACATTCCGACAAATTTTAGGCGCTCGATATGTCCTATTTTAGCAAAGGTCATGCCATAATTTTTAATCTTTGAATTATGAACATATATAGGAAATGTCTGATGATGATAAGATCCCCGAGTGCGATGACTATACCGACGACGGGGGTATGTGCGACAGACCGCACTTAGATAATGGTACATGCTTCTCCCTAACGCTTAAGGAGGGCTTCGAAGGTTTTACGGTATGCAACTTTAGTGGCACGTGTTTCTTCTGAATTAAGCATGGCTTAAATTTTTTGGTTTAACGTGTAATTTCTATTTTTTATAATTTGACTAGTGCATACCCTGCTATGCAAGACCATATGTCCTTAAGAAGCTATATTTCGAAGAGATGTCCAAGGTGGACACGGAGATAGCTCACCTTAAAACGAAACATGGTTTCGATTTTGAGGTTAAGATCATAAATGAAGTAGGTCACACTCATTTTGGATGTTCAAATTGGGAAGGATTATGCAAGGCCTATGGATTCGAGGAGGATATGAAAATAGCATTCGATCTTGGCAATCCGGAAGATGAAAACATTTGACTGGATCCTAACATGATTCCGATTCTGCCTCCGTGCGAGTTTGTTAAACACATTTGTTAAATGATCTATATTCCTTATCTAAAAATACTTGTTATTCATACCTGCTGAACTTTATTTTTATAATTGACAGCTTATTTTCTCTCTTCCCAAGAAATACAAAAGATAATAGACGACACCTACTACAGTCATGGCGCAGAGCTAACTTGGGAGGAGAAGAATTATCTTATCTCCTTTGTTAAAGACGTTCTGCAATTTAAGATCGTCTATGGAGTTGGGAAAAATTATGGTAAATACGTGCCACTAGTCCACGAGTTGTGCGATGCTAACATTCGTGCTAGTATCATGGTAAGATTTTTACTATTGTGTCACTAGTTAGTCCATCTTTTTCATACATTCTTCTGAAGTAAACTTCATTGCTAACTATATATGTTACTATTATGCTCTTCAACAGAAGCTCCCGGATGTGGTTGTGCCTCCATTTATGTTTGTTGAAGGTGAGATGATAGTTGTTTGCGTACGACCATGGTCGGAGGGTCTCAAATATGCATACTCGACCTCTAAAATAGATGGAGGCCTCAAAATCAAGGCTTGGAGAAAAATAGTGGCTGAGCGGAGGCCACAAAATGTAGACAGTTGGATCTCTATGCTGCATAACGGAGAAGGAGGGGTTTTTCTGTTTTATGCTATGCTACCCGAAAGAGAGTAGTAGGTCCTGCTACCTTACCTAGTGCAGTTGGTTAACTTATGATGATCATAATGGTGAGATTGTTATATCACTAGCACCTTACCTAGTAGTGGTTAACTTATGATGATCATAATGGTGAGATTGTTATATCACTACGATCAAGATGAGTTGTATATATGACTACGATGATGATGACTTGTTATATATATCATTATGATGATATGAGTTGTATATCATTAGGGTGGAAGAAACACATATTAAATTAAAGTGGATGTATCCAAGTGACCAAGTTGAATATGTAGGAATATATGTAGCGTAAAATATGTTTGAAATGAAAAAGAATTAAATGGAAAACACAAAATTAAATGGAAAAATAAACCATAAACCCCTAAACCTTTTAGTCCCGGTTGGTGTAACCAACCGGGACTAAAGGCCCCGAGCCCCTCGGCGCGGGCTCGTGCCACGTGGTGGGCCTCTGTTCCCGGTTCATGACGAACCGGGACTAAAGGGGGGGGGCTTTAGTCCCCACCCTTTAGTGTCGGTTGCAGAACCGGCACTAAAGGTCCTTACGAACCGGGACTAAAGCCCGATTCTGCACTAGTGTGTATTTTGTATTCAAAGTAATCTTGTCATAGGGTCCTAGTCAGTGTGTCTATCCATTGTATTATATTGGCATTTTTGCATGTGGTGAAGACTAACATGTTAAAATCATGTATAAACATGTGCTTGTTGTTTATGGTTCGACTAATAATTAACATGTGCACTTCAAAAAAAATGTATGAGATTTGACAAAGTGTTAGTACGATGATCTTGCAATTTTGATTTATCTAGCTATAGCTATGAAGATCTACGGGCGGTGCAATTATTAAATACTAACTATATGTGATATGCTTATGTGCGGTCATGTAGATCTAACATATGTGATATGTTTGTGTATGTTTTACGTAGATCTATTGTGTATAATTATGAAGATCTAACTGTTGTGGTCTTATTAGGCACATATATGTTGATCTAATGTTTATTTTTAGGTACATATCTAATAGTTGTGATATACTAATAAAGTGATGGTTTACCGTACCAACGACCAACTTTTTCCCCTTTTCTGGCTTGCATGTCACTTTATTTTCTATATATTTCTTCTTTTAGTTAGTGTATAATAGGAGGATAAAGTCAGAAATTCCTATGTTATTGTACATTTACATGATAATTTCTAGCTTAGTTTTAAAGAATAGTCTGTGCGCTGAGCATACAACCACGTGGACTGGATACTTAAAGTAAAAAAGAATAAGCAATCAAGTGATTGTGTCTTTCCTCATTAACATTCAAATATGCGTATATCTAATTCTTGTAATATACATTTTAAGAAAAGAGTTTTATATATTGAAATAACAATTACATCATCTATGAGGAGGGGTACAATATAATTCAGAGGCTCCTCAGACCAATTATGAGTTGTAGAAAACCTAGCTACCCTCGAAAGCTCATGAGCAACCATATTTGCTTCCCTATTACAGTGTTCAAAGCTATCCATAGGAAAATCACAAGTCATGTAATAACAGTCATAAAAAACAATTGTTGCCGCTCCCGCATAATGCCCTCCATTCTTCATGATTTCAGTGTCCTCCAAATTATTCAAATTGATAACATGGTGATTGCATCCAATCATTTGCGTCCGGGATAATCCAAATCTTAGTGCCAACGCCTCAGCCGTGAGAACATCCGTACACCAACCAATTCTCATATTCCCCCAGCAGTAAAAGTACCTTTATTACTCAGAGCAGCACCAGTCGTACACGTAAGCAGCTCTTGGTCAAATGAAGCATCAACATTAAGTTTTACAAAATGCATTGGGGGTCTACTCTAGCACCCTCTTTTCATTGTAGCATTTAGAGAGAAAGCAAAGACATAATTAGCCATAAGAGGTCGACACCCCATATTAATCTGATAGGCATCTTGAGTTTTATACTCACATACATTTTGGGTACCCAAAATAGATAACTCCTAATCAGGAAGAAGAAGTAAAAACTCAACGACAGCCTCACTGGCATGATCAACTTCACAAGTCCTTTTAGTAATATCATCCAACCCTAACATCCTCCAAACCTCTTTAGCTTTTTGGGATACAAATATTAAATGTTTGGAATCTTCTATTCCATTAGAACAAGGACATTGAGGCAAAACTTTGATGTGTCTATTAGTTAGCATAACATGACATGGAAGATTACCATGCAACATATGCTAAATAAAAAAAATTACTTTGGTCGGGCATGGAAACTTTCAAATCTTACTCCAAATAGGGTTGTCTTTGACTTGCCTCATACCATGAGTCCTACGAAGTTTCCTCCCATGCTAGTGATCCATTTCCACAAAATAAGTTGATCTGACAGAGAAATTCCCATTTTTGGTAAAATCCCAAGCAATAAAATCTGACATTTCATCCACTGGAAGAGGGATCACAAGAACCTATTATGCACCAATTGGCCACAATATTTGTCTGACCAGATCTTCATCCGATATTAATTGGGTCAATAAGATCGCCAACCTTTGACAGAATATTTCCCCGAGTAATGACTTTCCTATTAGCACCATTTGGGATCCATGCTGAAGGAAATATGCCCTAGAGGCAATCATAAAGTTGTTATTTTATATTTTCTTATTCATGATAAAGGTTTATTATTCATGCTAGAATTGTATTGATCGGAAACCATAATACATTTGTGAATACATAAACAAACACCGTGTCCCTAGTAAGCCTCTACTAGACTAGCTCGTTGATCAAAGATGGTTAAGGTTTCCTGACCATGGACATGAGTTTTCAATTGATAACGGGATCACATCATTAGGAGAATGATGTGATGGACAAGACCCATCCATTAGCTTAGCATAATGATCGTTCAGTTTTATTGCTATTGCTTTCTTCATGTCAAATACATATTCCTTCGACTATGAGATTATGCAACTCCCGGATACCGGAGAAATGCCTTGTGTGCTATCAAACGTCACAACATAACTGGGTAATTATAAAGATGCTCTACAGGTATCTTCAAAGGTGTTTGTTGAGTTGGCATAGATCGAGATTAGGATTTGTCACTCCGAGTTTCGGAGAGGTATCTCTGGGCCCTCTCGGTAATACACATCATAAGCTTGCAAGCAAACGACTAAGGAGTTGGTCATGAGGTGATGTATTATGAAACGAGTAAAGAGACTTGCCGGTAACGAGATTGAACTAGGTATGAAGATACCGACAATCGAATCTCGGGCAAGTAACATACCGATGGACAAAGGGAATTACGTATGTTGTCATAACGGTTCGACCGATAAAGATCTTCGTAGAATATGTAGGAGCCAATATGAGCATCCAAGTTCCTCTATTGGTTATTGACCGGAGAGGTGTCTCGGTCATGTCTACATAGTTCTCGAACCCGAAGGGTCCGCACGCTTAACGTTCGTTGACGATATAGTATTATATGAGTTATGTGATTTGGTGACCAAATGTTGTTCGGAGTCCCGGATGAGATCACGAACATGACAAGGAGTCTCGAAATGGTCGAGAGGTAAATATTGATATATAGGACGATGGTATTCGGACACCGGAAGTGTTTCGAGGGTCACTTGGTACTTATCGGGTCACCGGAAGGGGTTCCGGGCACCCCCAACAAAAGATATGGGCCTTATGGGCCAAGAGGGGAAACACACCAGCCACAAGGGGCTGGTGCGCCCCCATATGGGCCGACCAAGGTGAAGAAGGAAAGGGGAAGAAGGAAAGGAAAGAAAGGGAATAGGATTCCCCCTTCCTTCCTCCTCCCCCCCCCCCCTTCCTTCCCCCTCCGACAAATAAGGCAGGGGGCGCGCCACTTGGGAGGACCCCAAGTAGGATTCGGCCTACTTGGGGCACCCTCCTGGCTGCTCCCTCCTCCCCTCCACCTATATATATGTGGGAGGGGGGCGCCTAGCACACCCAGACAACTGTCTAGCCGTGTGTTGTGCCCCCCTCCACCGTTTACACCCCCGGTCATATTTTCGTAGTGCTTAGGCGAAGCCCTGCGGAGATCACTTCACCATCACCATCACCACACCGTCGTGCATAAGGAACTCATCTACTACCTCGATGTCTTGCTGGATCAAGAAGGCGAGGGACGTCACCGAGCTGAACGAGTGTAGAACACGGAGGTGCCGTACGTTTGGTACTTGATCGGTTGGAGCGCGAAGAAGTTCGACTACATCAACCGCGTTGTTAAACGCTTCCGCTTACGGTCTACGAGGGTACATAGACACACTCTCCCCCTTGTTGCTTTACATCTCCATGGATAGATCATTGCGTGTGCGTAGAAAATTTTTTGTTTTCCATGCAATGATTCCCAACAGTGGTATCAGAGCCAGGTCTATGCGTAGAAGATATGCACGAGTAGAACACAAAGAGTTGTGGGCGGTGATAGTCATACTGCTTACCACCAACGTCTTATTTTGATTCGGCGGTATTGTGGGATGGAGCGGCCCGGACCAACCTTACATGTCCACGTACATGAGACCGGTTCCACCGACAGACATGCAACTAGTTTTGCATAAAGGTGGCTGGCGGGTGTCTGTTTCTCCTACTTTAGTTGAATCAAATTTGACTTCGGCCGGTCCTTAAAGAAGGTTAAAACAGCAAACTTGATGAATCACCGTTGTGGTTTTTGCCGTAGGTAAGAACGGTTCTTGCTAGAAGCCCATAGCAGCCACGTAAAAGTTGCAACAACAAAGTAGAGGACGTCTAACTTGTTTTTGCAGGGCATGTTGTGATGTGATATGGTCAAGACATGATGTGATATACGTTGTTGTATGAGATGATCATGTTTTGTAAGTTATCGGCACCTGGCAGGAGCCTTATGGTTGTCGCTTTATTATATGAAATGCAAACGCCATGTAATTGCTTTACTTTATCACTATGCGTTAGCGATAGTTGTAGAAGCAATAGTTGGCGAGACGACCACGATGCAACGATCGAGATCAAGGTGTCGAGCCAGTGACAATGGAGATCATGATGATGCTTTGGAGATAGAGATCAAAAGCACAAGATGATGGCCATATCATGTCACATATTTTGATTGCATGTGATGTTTATCCTTTATGCATCTTATTTTGTTTAGAACGTCGGTAGCATTATAAGATGATACCTTCACTTAATTTCAAGATAAAAGTGTTCTCGCTGAGTATGCACCATTGCTACAGTTCGTCGTGTTGAAACACCACGTGATGATCGGGTGTGATAGACTCTACGTTCACATACAACGGGTGCAAGACAGTTTTGCACATGCGGAATACTTGGGTTAAACTTGACGAGCCTAGCATGTACAGACATGGCCTCGGAACACTGGAGACCGAAAGGTCAAACGTGAATCATATAGTAGATATGATCAACATAGAGATGTTCACCATTGATGACAACCCCATCTCACGTGATGATCGGACATGGGTTAGTTGATTTGGATCACATATCACTTAGATGACTTGAGGGATGTCTATTTAAGTGGGAGTTCTTAAGTAATTTGATTTATTGAACTTAATTTATCATGAACTTAGTCCTAATAGTGTTTGCATATCTATGTTGTAGATCAATGGCCCGTGCTACCGTTCCCCTGAATTTTAATGCATTCCTAGAGAAAGCTAAGTTGAAAGATGATGGTAGCAACTACACGGACTGGGTCCGTAACTTGAGGATTATCCTCATTGCTGCACAGAAGAATTATGTCCTTGATGCACCGCTAGGTGACAAGCCCCCTCCCACTAATGTAGACGCTTTGAACATCTGGCAGACGCGGTCTGATGACTACTCTATAGTTCAGTGTGCCATGCTTTACGGCTTAGAACTGGTACTTCAAAGACGTTTTGAACATCATGGAGCATATGAGATGTTCCAAGAGTTGAAGTTAATATTTCAAGCAAATGCCCGGGTTGAGAGATATGAAGTCTCCAACAAGTTCTATAGCTGCAAGACGGAGGAGAACAGTTCTGTCAGTGAACACATACTCAAAATGTCTGGGTATTATAATCACTTGACTCAGCTGGGAGTTGATCTTCCAGTTGATTGTGTCATTGACAGAGTTCTTCAATCACTGCCACCAAGCTACAAAAACTTCGTGATGAACTATAATATGCAAGGGATGAACAAAACAATTCCCGAGCTCTTCGCAATGCTTAAGGCTGCGGAGGTAGAAATCAAGAAAGAGCATCAAGTGTTGATGGTTAACAAGACCACTAGTTTCAAGAAAAAGGGCAAGGGAAAGAAAGGGAACTTCAAGAAGAAAGGCAAGCAAGTTGCCACTCCCGGGAAGAAGCCCAAAGCTGGACCCAAGCCTGAAACTGAGTGCTTCTACTGCAAAGGGACTGGACACTGGAAGCGGAATTGCCCCAAGTATTTGGCGGATAAGAAGGATGGCAAAGTGAACAAAGGTATATTTGATATACATGTTATTGATGTGTACCTTACTAATGCTCATAGTAGCGCCTGGGTATTTGATACTGATTCGGTTGCTCATATTTGTAACTCGAAACAGGAGCTACGGATTAAAGAAAGATTGGCTAAGGACGAGGTGACGATGCGCGTCGGGAATGGTTCCAAGGTCGATGTGATCGTCGTCGGCACGCTACCTCTATATCTACCTTCGGGATTAATTTTAGACCTGAATAATTGTTATTTGGTGCCAGTGTTAAGCATGAACATTATATCTGGATCTTGTTTAGCGCGAGACGGTTATTCATTTAAATCAGAGAATAATGGTTGTTCTATTTATATGAGTAATATCTTTTATGGTACTGCACCCTTGAAGAGTGGTCTATTTTTGTTGAATCTCGATTGTAGTGATACACATATTCATAATATTGATGCCAAAAGATGCAAAGTTGATAATGATAGTACAACATATTTGTGGCACTGCTGTTTAGGTCATATTGGTGTAAAGCGCATGAAGAAACTCCATGCAGATGGGCTTTTGGAATCACTTGATTATGAATCATTTGATACTTGCGAACCATGCCTCATGGGCAAGATTACTAAAACTCCGTTCTCCAGAACAATAGAGCGAGCCAATGACATACTGGAAATAATACATACCGATGTATGCGGTCCGATGAGTGTTGAGGCACGCGGCGGGTATCGTTATTTTCTGACCCTCACAGATGATTTGAGCAGATATGGGTATATCTACTTAATGAAACACAAGTCTGAAACATTTGAAAAGTTCAAAGAATTTCAGAGTGAAGTGGAGAATCATCGTAACAAGAAAATAAAGTTTCTACGATCTGATCACGGAGGCGAATATTTGAGTTACGAGTTTGGCCTTCATTTAAAACAATGTGGAATAGTTTCACAACTCACGCCACCTGGAACACCACATCGTAATGGTGTGTCTAAATGTCGTAACCGTACTTTATTAGATATGGTGCGATCTATGATGTCTCTTACCGATTTACCACTATCATTTGGGGGATATGCATTAGAGACAGCTGCATTCACGTTAAATAGGGCACCGTCTAAATCCGTTGAGATGACACCGTATGAACTATGGTTTGGCAAGAAACATAAGTTGTCGTTTCTTAAAGTTTGGGGTTGCGACACTTATGTCAAAAGGCTTCAGCCTGATAAGCTCGAACCCAAATCGGAGAAGTGCGTCTTCATAGGATACCCTAAGGAAACAATTGGGTACACCTTCTACCACAGATCCAAAGGCAAGATCTTTGTTGCAAGAATGGCACCTTTCTGGAGAAGGAGTTTCTCTCGAAAGAAGTGAGTGGGAGGAAAGTAGAACTTGATGAGGTAATCGTACCTTCTCTCGAATTGGAAAGTAGTTCATCAGAGAAAACCGTTCCTGTGATGCCTACACCAACTAGAGAGGAAGCTAATGATGACGATCATGAAACTTCGGATCAAGTTACTACAGAACCTCATAGGTCAACCAGAACACGATCCACACCAGAGTGGTACGGGAATCCTGTACTGGAAGTCATGTTACTAGACCAAGGCGAACCTACGAACTTTGAAGAAGCTATGGTGAGCCCAGATTCCGACAGATGGCTTGAGGCCATGAAATCTGAGTTAGGATCCATGTATGAGAACAAAGTGTGGACTTTGGTGGATTTGCCCGATGATCGGCAAGCCATAGAAAATAAATGGATCTTCAAGAAGAAGACTGACGATGATGGTAATGTTACTGTCTATAAAGATCGACTTGTCGCAAAAGGTTTTCGACAAGTTCAAGGAGTTGACTACGATGAGACTTTCTCACCCGTAGCGATGCTTAAGTCCGTCCGAATCATGTTAGCAATTGCCGCATTTTATGATTATGAAATCTGGAAAATGGACGTCAAAACTACATTCCTTATTGGATTTCTTAAAGAAGAATTGTATATGATACAACCAGAAGGTTTTGTCGATCCTAAAGGTGCTAACAAAGTGTGCAAGCTCCAGCGATCCATCTATGGACTGGTGCAAGCATCTCGGAGTTGGAATATACGCTTTGATGAGGTGATCAAAGCATATGGTTTTATACAGACTTTCGGTGAAGCCTGTATTTACAAGAAAGTGAGTGGGAGCTCTGTAGCATTTCTGATATTATATGTGGATGACATATTGTTGATTGGAAATGATATAGAATTTCTGGATAGCATAAAAGGATACTTGAATAAGAATTTTTCAATGAAAGACCTCAGTGAAGCTGCTTATATATTGGGCATCAAGATCTATAGGGATAGATCAAGACGCTTGATAGGACTTTCACAAAGCACATACCTTGATAAAGTTTTGAAGAAGTTCAAAATGGATCAGTCAAAGAAAGGGTTCTTGCCTGTGTTGCAAGGTGTGAAGTTGAGTAAGAGTCAATGCCCGACCACTGCAGAAGATAGAGAGAAAATGAAAGTCATTCCCTATGCTTCAGCCATAGGCTCTATCATGTATGCTATGCTTTGTACCAGACCTGATGTGTGCCTTGCTATAAGTCTGGCAGGGAGGTACCAAAGTAATCCAGGAGTGGATCACTTGACAGCGGTCAAGAACATCCTAAAGTACCTAAAAAGGACCAAGGATATGTTTCTCGTTTATGGAGGTGACAAAGAGCTCGTCGTAAATAGTTACGTCGATACTAGCTTTGACACTGGTCCGGATGACTCTAAGTCACAAATCAGATACGTATTTATATTGAATGGTGGAGTTGTCAGTTGGTGCAGTTCCAAGCAGAGCGTCGTGGCGGGATCTACGTGTGAAGCGGAGTACATAGCTGCTTCGGAAGCAGCAAATGAAGGAGTCTGGATGAAGGAGTTCATATCTGATCTAGGTGTAATACCTAGTTCATCGGATCCAATGAAAATCTTTTGTGACAACACTGGAGCAATTGCCTTGGCGAAGGAATCCAGATTTCACAAGAGAACCAAACACATCAAGAGACGCTTCAACTCCATTCGTCAACAAGTCAAGGATGGAGACATAGAAATTTGCAAGATACATACGGATCTGAATGTAGCAGACCCGTTGACTAAGCCTCTTTCATGAGCAAAACATGATCAGCACCAAGACTCCATGGGTGTTAGAATCATTACAATGTAATCTAGATTATTGACTCTAGTGCAAGTGGGAGACTGAAGGAAATATGCCCTAGAGGCAATAATAAAGTTGTTATTTTATATTTCCTTATTCATGATAAAGGTTTATTATTCATGCTAGAATTGTATTGATCGGAAACCATAATACATGTGTGAATACATAAACAAACACCGTGTCCCTAGTAAGCCTCTACTAGACTAGCTCGTTGATCAAAGATGGTTAAGGTTTCCTGACCATGGACATGAGTTGTCATTTGATAATGGGATCACATCATTAGGAGAATGATGTGATGGACAAGAGTCATTCGTTAGCCTAGCATAATGATCGTTTAGTTTTATTGCTATTGCTTTCTTCATGTCAAATACATATTCCTTCGACTATGAGATTATGCAACTCCCGGATACCGGAGGAATGCCTTGTGTGCTATCAAACGTCACAACGTAACTGGGTGATTATAAAGATGCTCTATAGGTATCTCCGAAGGTGTTTGTTGAGTTGACATAGATCAAGATTAGGATTTGACACTCTGAGTTTCGGAGAGGTATCTCTGGGCCCTCTCGGTAATACACATCATAAGCCTGCAAGCAAACGACTAAGGAGTTGGTCACGAGGTGATGTATTAAGAAACGCGTAAAGAGACTTGCCGGTAACGAGATTGAACTAGGTATGAAGATACCGACGATCGAATCTCGGGCAAGTAACATACCGATGGACAAAGGGAATTACGTATGTTGTCATAACGGTTCGACCGATAAAGATCTTCGTAGAATATGTAGGAGCCAATATGAGCATCCAGGTTCCTCTATTGGTTATTGACCAGAGAGGTGTCTCGGTCATGTCTACATAGTTCTCGAACCCGTAGGGTCCGCACGCTTAACGTTCGTTGACGATATAGTATTATATGAGTTATGTGATTTGGTGACCGAATGTTGTTTGGAGTCCCGGATGAGATCACGGACATGACGAGGAGTCTCAAAATGGTCGAGAGGTAAAGACTGATATATAGGACGATGGTATCCGAACACTGGAAGTGTTTCGGTGGTCACCTGGTACTTATCGGGTCACCGGAAGGGGTTCCGGGCACCCCCGGCAAAAGATATGGGCCTTATGGGCCAAGAGGGGAAACACACCAGCCACAAGGGGCTGATGCGCCCCCCATATGGGCCGGCCAAGGTGGAGAAGGAAAGGGGAAGAACGAAAGGAAAGAAAGGGAATAGGATTCCCCCTTCCTTCCTCCTCCCCCCCCCCCCTTCCTTCCCCCTCCGACAAATAAGGCAGGGGGCGCACCACTTGGGAGGACCCCAAGTAGGATTCGGCCTACTTGGGGCACCCTCCTGGCTGCTCCCTCCTCCCCTCCACCTATATATATGTGGGAGGGGGGCGCCTAGCACACCCAGACAATTGTTTAGCCGTGTGCAGCGCCCCCCTCCACCGTTTACACCCCCGGTCATATTTTCGTAGTGCTTAGGCGAAGCCCTGTGGAGATCACTTCACCATCACCGTCACCACACCGTTGTGCTGACGGAACTTATCTACTACCTCGACGTCTTGCTAGATCAAGAAGGCGAGTGACATCACCGAGCTGAACATGTGCAAAACGCGGAGGTGCCGTACGTTTGGTACTTGATCGGTTGGAGCACGAAGAAGTTCGACTACATCAACCGCGTTGTTAAACGCTTCCGCTTACGGTCTACGAGGGTACGTAGACACACTCTCCCCATCGTTGCTATGCATCTCCATGGATAGATCATTGCGTGTGCATAGAAAAAATTTACTTTTCCATGCAATGATTCCCAACAGTGGTATCAGAGCCAGGTCTATGCGTAGATGATATGCATGAGTAGAACACAAAGAGTTGTGGACGGTGATAGTCATACCCATGCGACGATTCCCAACACACGCGTCTTCCCAAATATCATTCATCTGCCCATACCCAACTTTTCGGATGTAACCATGTTTAAGAGAATTGACCCTTGCCATGATACTTTTTCAAGTAAAAGAATCCCTTTTTCTAAACTCGTGTTTAACAAATCATCATCAGGGAAATTTTAGCTCCCAAAACAGAGGCACATAAAGAGTCTGGCTTATCAATTAGACGCTACGCTTGCTTTGCTAGCATTGCCAAATTAAAAAAAAAGGATATCATGGAAACCTATTCCTCCTTGATTTTTTGGGAATGAATTGGTTTGCCTCATTTCTTGCTAGTGTAGCTTTTTATTGATTCGCTCTGTTTTTAAATATATAATCGACAAGCAAGATCAATGACCAAATTTTTTTCACCCCTTTTCTGGCTAGTATATCTCTTTATTTTATATGTATTAATCTCTTAGTATATAATAGGTAGATCAAATCATAATTCCTCACTGTGGTATGTTTACTTATTAATTTCGAGCTTTTTCTATAATAATCAATGTGATGACTGATGAGCATATAACCATGTGGACCATGCACTTAAAGTAAAAAAATAAACAGAATAAAAATACCAGTGTTTGTGTTTTTCTTAGTAATATTCAAATTTGGGTATACCTAATTGTTATGATACACTAATAAAGTGATGGTTTACCAAAGCAAGTACAGGATTTATTGTGACACCCTGGTTTTTGCCATCATGATTTTCCTTTGCCTTTTTGCTTTTATTTGGATTTTGGGTTAATTCATTTGGACTTAAGCACTTGGGCATTGTTTTGATTTTCACCCAAGTGACTCCCCTCACCTCTCACAACCTCTCTTGACCTCTCATTCATCATCACATTGCTTTGGGAAATTTTTCTTCTAAGGAAAATATTCATTTTCACCCTGAAAATGGAATATTTTCACTTCCCTTCCAAAGCAACCCCTATGTTTCTTGCCCACAAAAATCTGAGAAAATTCCTGAATATTCTTTGAACCTTGGCACACCTCCCTGTGCAAAATATTTCATGGTTATTTGGAATATTTTTGCTACAGAAAATCTTTTCTGTTCTGACTAGAAAATGCACTTTGTACATGAAGTGTATTTTTCCTTGATCCAATGGAGCTGGAATTTTTAGGGCTTCATTACCCTCCTAAGAAACTCTTAACCTCCAAAAATCAGCTCCTAACTCCTTCTAGATTCTTCTCTATTAAGCTCACAAGTTTTTGTCCAGAAACTTGCCATGAAGCTACACTCTCACCCAGTCGACCTGTGCTCAACTCAGATGCTTGGCTCGACCCAACCTTGCAAGGACTACATGCCAGACACAGTTTGCATAGCCCAGGTCGCGTGATGCCATAGTTCACGCGGTGACCACGTTCGTCCAAGCATGCTGGCATGTGGCCGACGCGCTCTGCGTCGCGCCATCGCCTCTGTTGAGCTCGTGCTCGCTTCGCAGCTCGCCTCAGCATGCCGCACCGCACCACCAGCCTCGCTTCACCTCCCCAACACCCTCGCTACCGCTCGCCGACGTCGGAGTCGCCGCAGCGATCATGCGCGCGCCGCGCCAGAGGAGCACAGTGCCCCCGTGCTCGAGTCAGTCCCCTCCCGTGCGTCCTGTGCTCGTCCCCGAGCTCGAACAGTGGTCGCCTGAGCCCTGGAGCCTTCTCCCCCTCTCACTGACACCCCTCGTCACCGTGCGCCGCTTCCAGAGAGCTCCGACAGAGCTCGAGACCCCCATCCCCTCCGCCTATAAATAGAGCTCCCCCCCCTCGCCGTTTCCAGCACCACACCGCACTCACCCAACCTCCATGACACCGTAGGTAGCCGCAGCCCGACCGGGCAGCCCTCTGGCCACTATTCCCGACCCAACCTCGCCGGCGATCCCCTCCTGCCGCCCCCACCTCTCCACTGCTCCTCGAGCTCAATCCACTTCTCCGGTGACTCCTTGGTGAACCACTGGAGCTAGACGACCCCCCTGGAGCCCCTGGAGCCGCTTGTTCTCGCCGTCTTCTTCCTCTCCACCGAACCTCACCCGCAGCCGTCGCTGGAGACGCGATTTCTGAGCAACTCCGACCACCTCTTGCCGTCCTACGAGTACGAGCCGGTGCGCCAGAGTCTCCTCTTGCCATCCCTCCCTCTCAGATCAGCCGCCGAGCCCGCCTCGCCGGCGTGCCCACCGGCGACCATCGCCCCTCCTCTGTTTCCCTCTCTCTCTGAAAACCCTGACACGTGGGGCACCTCAAGATTGGACAGCACCCATGACAATGACTGAGATCCGGAGTTTTCTGCGATTAGCCAGATATTACTGTCGATTCATTGAAGGCTTCTCTAAGATTGCTAAGCCCATGACAGAGCTCCTCAAGAAGGATCAGAAGTTTGTATGGTCTGAGGACTGTGAGAAGAGTTTCAATGAGTTGAAGACCTGATTGACGTCAGCACCTATGTTGACCCTACCCGACATCTATCGCAGCTTTGATGTATACTGTGACGCATCCAGGAAAGGCATTGGATGTGTTCTCATGCAAGATGGCAAGGTTGTAGCCTATGCATCTAGACAGCTACGACCCCACGAAGGGAACTACCCAACCCATGATCTGGAATTGGCCGCAGTTGTGCACGCGTTGAAGATTTGGAGGCACTGTGGCGCCCCGCCTGTTACCACTGTAGCCAGACGGTCGCCACACATACTAGCCCAGGAAATCACTCTGGCATGCACGTTTACAATAAGTATCATGAACACATGCATTTCTATTAATGGATATATAAGTCTTACATGATAGTTTACAGGGGTGATGGCAACAGAAAAGCTCTATCTAAGGCAGCATGGTCCTGGTGCGGCTCCAATCCACAGGGATCTGACTGGGTTACTCTCCTAGCCCGCGAACGCTCCGGCTCCTCGTCGACGGATGACAGATCCTTATGTGAACCTGGCCACATTGAAGGCCGCTGAGTACTTTTGAATGTACTCGCAAGCAAACCAAACTAACATATACACCAAGCAATGCAATCCATGGCATTCAAGCATGCATTTGTTATTAGAGCAACATTGATTATCATGGCATGGCATACCTATCTAGCAATATTAATCATCAAGTCATAACAGGTTTATCCAGCAAGATAACTACTAAGGTAAAATACAGTAAAGTAAAGCATATCAAGTAAGTGATCCATACTCCGAACAATCTCAGGATCCAATCCAACTCTTTCGGTTATCTAACCGTCTCTTACATAGCCATTCCAGGGTTATCATATCATATTCCTGACACCATCCGATGTCTATGCATCTCCTTTGTAAGTCCGATAAACTTACTCTCTTACGGGTTGCCTTACAATCCTCAGAATATTCATGATTCACTGAGTACTTTCGATCATAAGACGAGTTCTTCCATCATTATTATCACGGTTCCGGTTGATCACCTAGTGAGGTCTGGACGGACTGTCCAATACTGTGGACGCGGCTATTCGAATAGATTCTTACACTCTGCAGAGGTTGCGCACTTTACCCACACCATGGAGCACCTGACCTCGTGATCCCATTTGGGTGGACCAAGGTTGCTCCAACGAAACCAGCCTAACCCGTGACTCCTCTACCGTACCACCGACAATCATACCCTCCCAGGGTCATGTCCTGGGTGGCCCCTGTGTCACCTCGTGACACCTGCCACCGTCGTGGCCAACTAAACTGTCCCAAACGGGGACGCCGGCAAATAACTCAACTGGGCTCACAAGGTTATCACCGCCTACCGGGCCAGGGCAGCACGCGCGCATAACCTTCCCTAGATGGTGGTACCGATAAAAGAGCACGCGATCAGACCAAGTCAAGGCCGTCTCATACCGGCAAATGTGGCCGCACGAATAAGTCCAGACAGGTGACTCTGGATCAACCGACTAGGTTTAGCTTTAGCCATCATTTAGCAAGTATGGATATTCATCATGAATAACTTAACATGGTGGTAACTATGTATGAGGTAACAACTGTGGAAACATAACAACCTATCTCCATATAACATCACAATGAGTCATTAGTGCATTTAATATGAGGAGCAGTAGCAGGTAATGTAAAAGACAGTATCTAAATAGCAGGAGTTTAATTATTTCTAGCACCAGCATACTCATTCATTAAACACGTAGGAATAACACAGAGCCATGCTTTAGGGCATATATCAGATGGTCGGCTTGCCTGGGAGTGAAGGATCCACCGAGAGAAGGTGCAAAAAGTCCGCGGAAAGGATCGCGAGAAAGGATTCTATATCGGAGGGCTGATAGAAGGGCAAAGGCAAAATGGTCATTTTCATAGTGTGGGAATATTATGAAAATGATACCATCGGAACAGGCTCAACAAACTGAAGACGTGGGTGTTGGTTTCACCTGAATCAGAGTTACGGTCGTGAAGAAACGGTCGGTCGTTCGTTAAGCGCAAAACAGACAGAATAGTGTCCACTGTAGCGCTTAACGGGTGAACGTCCACTAATTAAGCAGTTTGGCCGATAGCTGAGAATTGGAAAACGTATTTATGAAAATGCGCTTTTGAGACTAGAAATCGTACTTTCAAAAGTACGTTTCCACTTAACAGTGGGCGGGCCTGGGTTGACTGGTCTCTCTCCCGCTGACGTGCGGCCCCACCTCATCTCTTCCCTCTCTCTCTCTCTCTTCTCTTCCTTCTCCTCTGGTCATCTCTTCCACCCCCCGACAGAATGGAGCAGGGGCGGCCGGCTGCCGGCGCTGCCATCATTCCGCCGCTCCCAAGGGTCGGTCGGCGGGTGCAGGAGCACAGCCGCTCCTCGCCGCGCCCGAGGGTGGCCGCGGGGGAGCCCGAGGTGGCTCGCAGCGCCGTCGCCGCAGAGCCGGGGCGCGGTGGCCGAACCACAGCGGGAAGCCATTCCGGCAGAGCTTCCCCAGCGGAAATGGAGGCGGCGGCGGCCTGCGGGCACTCAGGGAAGGCAGTGGGCGGGGATGGAGAGGAGGGGGAGGACCACGGGGCTGGAATCGGGAGGGGGCTAGGCGGCGGCAGAGCTTCTGCCATGGGAGAGGAAGAGCTCGGGGAGCTCGAATGGGAGGGCGAGGAGGTTGCTGGTGAGGGAAAGAGCTCGAGGGCACACCTTAAATAGCTTGGGGAGGAGCTAGCCGACGAGTGGACGGAGCTTCTGGAGCTCGGCGCGGTGGCGGCGTCTGAGCAGGGTATCGATGTCGGCAGAAGTGGCCATGAGCTAGGGGACGAGGGGGAGAGGCTTCCAGACGACTCACGCATGCGGTGGGGAGCTTTGGATTGAGCTGGACACCGGCTGAAGCTGCTGGACACGAGGTGAGGTGGCAGCGCTCCGGCGGAGCACCGAGGTCGGCACGGCCGTTCAAAAGCTAGGAGACGAGGGGGAGAGGTGACCGAATGGCCTAAAAGAGTGGTGGGCAGCTCGTCGGCACTCCCGGACGAGCTGCGGCCTGCAGGAAGCGGCCTCCCGAAGGATCTGGTGCACAGAGCACCGGTTCTGCCGACAACATCAACGGTCTCCACCGGCACCACGTGCACTTGGCACCAAAACGCAATAAAACCATGCCTGCCATGTGGGTCAGATCTCAATTAGATGATGTGAGTTCTCAGATCAGAGAGAGGGTCCCTGGTATTGCTATTTTGGCCTCCTTTGCCTATCAGCTGCCAGGTGTTTGTACTAGATATAGGTCGACTCACATCTCCATTGGGTCCAATCTTTGGATGGGAGTGATTAACCACTAAGATGATTAACATGACAAGGTTTCAGCTCAAATAGGAAAGCAGAACTAGCACTTCCTTCACAACCTTGCAAACTGGACAGAAACCAAAACAAGATGGTTTTGAGGGATTGGCTAGCTTGCATGAGCTGAATTTTGGAGTGCAGCAATTATAGGAGCATAAGAGATATCTGGAAAAGTTTCAGCTCAAATTGATCATCTATGAAGGTACTTCCTTCACAGAGATGTCATTTGGACAGAAACTTGAGAAAATTGCTGTGGGAAAATGGATAGATGGATTGATCTGATTTTTGGTTTCCTTAGTGATTTATCAATGTTAACCACCATGAAAAATTTCAGCTCAAAAAGATCAAGGGTTCAAGCATTTCCTTTGCAAACTGAAAATCTGCACAGAATTTGCAAATGGATGCTGTGCTCAAACTTTGAACTATGGAACTTGCATTTTGATGGAAATGGTGAATATATGGATAGGAGAAGCTCCACAAATTATTTGGGATTTTTCCTGGCTACCAAAATGGTAGTTCCTTTAGAAAGGGCCCAAAATACAATATTGGCATTAAATAGGAAAATGCAATTTCCCTTATTTAATTATGGCCAATATTTTTGTGAGAGCTCAATATTATCACAAAGAATATCTCCACAAGTTTTCATGAACTTTGGAGATGGATAGATATTTTCCTGGATTTAATTCCTTTAAACAGCAGAAAAAGGAATTAATTACAAATGAAAAATATTGCAAATGACTTGGCAATATTTTTGCATATCCAGGGTTTACAAAGATAGGGTGATCACTGGGAAAAGTTTGGGAGACAACAGATCAAAGGAAATCGGGGTTCCTTGGTAATGGAAGAGATCAGGGTTTCCCTTCCGGCAACTCGAAAGGTAGGGTTTCGGTGGCAAAACCCTGAGAATATATCTTGGGTGGCAAGGTTGGACTGGAGAGAATCTCTGGTTGGATAAGGAAGGCAAGGTTAAATGACTATCTTCATATACCCAAGAGCTGGAGAAAATCCGATAACATCGGGGAAAAAAGACGGGAGTCAAATCCCACGAAGGAAAAAAAACAGGAGCGAAAACTAGGGTGTCACAAACCTACCCCCCTTAAGAAAATCTCGTCCTCGAGATTTCCGGGCTTACCTCTCGGTGAAGGGGGACTTACCTATGTGCGACTTGGATTCATCAGCGGTCTTGTCTCCGTTGGTTCACTGGCCTTTTAGCTGCCTCTTCTGATGGACCAGGTGTTGTCTTTGCACACAGCTTCCTTGAATCCTTCTCTTTCCTGTCAGGTGTACCTTTTGTCCTGGTAGTGGTGTTGTTGGGTGAGTAGCGGGTAGTACTAACAAACAGCTCGGTTTCCTTGGCGTGTAAGTAACTGCTTCGGGTTTCATTGTAATGCTTCGAACCCTGACTGTTACGGGCAAGACATCCTTTGCTGGTACCAGGCTCACGTGCTCGTATGGACTCGATGGCTAGGGGTGACTTTCTCTTTGCCGTGTCAGAATGCTTAGTCTAGCTGTGGGTTCCATACTGCCATTTTCTTGTGTCTTAGGCATTCTGACTTTGTCCTTAGGTGATCCATAATTCAAAGAACAACATGACCGAGCTATTGCTGCTATATTCCCAACTGGGATGTCAGGCATGATCACAAAGTAATCATAGACAGTAATCTCTTATTCCAATGATGTCATGATGTCTACGAGTTGTTGATGCTGATGTGCTTTGAGCCATTCTATCTGAATGTCTTGTTTCAAACTCTGTTGCTTATGGAGATGGCTATGTCATATATATTCTATGTAGTCCTTGCTATGACCACTGAGCTGAGCATAGTACCACTATCATCCGGTGTATCTTTTGGGGTATAGCCTCTTTATCTTGGTTGACGGCCCATATTTAGGATGAGTATGGCATGCTGGCTGCATTGTTGTGGCCGTATATCCAAGAGTTTGGCAAGGATTGTCAATATCACTCTGTTCGTGAAACTGTATCTTGTTGACCGGTATGGAGGTAGTTTGTTCACCACTTCTTTGTTCTTGAGGATTCCTTTCATGGACCTGTCATGACCTGCGAGCATGGCTCCTTGATTGTTTTCCCGGCTTGTCGGGCTTGTTCTAACAACTTACTCTTGCATATCTCGTAGGGGTTGTTGTGCTCATATTCTTCCTTTCAACATGGGGCCAATGTTTCTCTGAACACAGTCATCCCCGTGTATGAGTGGCTCGCATGAACTGATCCATTGGACTGCATGCTCACAACATATGCAGGCGTAGGATAACTCCTTTCATCACCACTGAGTTCTGAGGCAGATGTGTGCCCAGACTAGTTCTTGCTTTTGACAAGCTTGTTGTGGCACAATGGTGTGTTGAAGAAGACTGAACTCCTTATGCTCGAAGCTTCTGCCGGGGTAGTGTGCTGAAGAAGGCTGGGTATCGTGCTTCAGATGTTTCCTTCATGTGGCTTGCTGTGGAAGGTCAGGTGCCTTATGCCAGAAGTTTTCCGTGGTAGCACACTGTGGAAGATGGGAGTGTTGTATCCCAGAAGATTTTCTCACCAAGTGGTGTACCAAGTAAGATTGGCAGTCTGGTAACTTGTGAAGGAAGGCTGGGTTCCTTATACCAGAAGCCTTTCACTGTGTCCGCAGTCGGATCTATGGCCGATTCTGGCTTCCTTCCGAAGTATCAGGAGTTTACTCATAATGGAGCCAAAACTTGGTATAGGCCATACCTTGACTGAAGATTTTCTGTTGGTCATGCACACCACTTGTCCTTCTGCTGGTCTGCTCATTGTTGTTGTAAAGGTTGCAGAACTGATGCAGGCTTCATGTTGATAATCAATTCGGAATACCCTTTGTATTCAAACCAAGTGTTGCCGATAATAAGTAGTTGACGGATAATTCCATTCGGTTCAGCTGAGTTTCCAATCATGTTAGGTGCTCCTTGATTCTGGATGCTTGGAAGCTCAGTGATTCTGGGCAACCGTGAGCTCATCCATGTTCCTTGCAAACCTTGTTCACAGTGCCCAGAAAATTCTGCTTATGCACCGGTGAATTCCAGAATATGCTTTGCAATTTGCATCATCATACCAGAGTTTTGTTGCTGCTCTTGGCACATTCACATTCTCGAAATATGTCTTCAGTGGGTAATAAATGATTCTTGGGTCCATTGAGAAAAGACTCGGTTCACCTTACTAACTGAAATAATCCTTGTATCGTAGACAGAATAATGTGTCCTTACTGGTGTTCATTCCTGGTAACTCATCTGACTGTTCCTCAGGTGTGATCCATTCCGAGGCCAACTTTCTCAGGTATATTCTATCCTTGTCAGTTGCACATAGATTCTGCTTCTGACCCATTCTTCAGGTGTGTTCTGAATATCATGCAGTTGGCTTGGCTTGACTCTTGCTGAATTGGGATTATTGGGTATTATCCAAGTTGTATGCTGGTCTTCTTGATGTCACTTGCGGATGGATCCAGTAGGAGCGAAGAAACGGAACCGAAAAAAGAACAGAAACCGCGAAAACCAAAAAGCAAATAAAGCTCAAATATTTGCGGACCTTACACATGTGACCGAAGATTCACTAGTATAACTAGTATAGCACACTCGATGCACCTCTAAGGATTTAGAAGCAAAACCACACAATGCTCCTGGTAGCACTGGTGTCAAGCTCCTGCTACTTCCTTAGGGAACATCAAACTCAACGCACGACCATATCCAAAATGGCTTAGTCAATGATTCTAGGGTTGTCAGGGAAAAGATGGAATTTATGAGTGTTTCCCAAAGGAAACTAGAGTTAAGAAGAGAAATGCCATGGCTAGCAAGCAGGGTAAGGATATCTGGTTTACCTAGGGGTTCAGGGCTCACGGGTCGTTGCCTGGTGCGGACATTTTCACACCGGAGGCAAAGGCCACGAGAGTTGGGGGTCTGATGGAGCCGAAAACCTATGGGGTTGCCTTATGATCAATAGTAGCCATGCCTGCTTGGCAAAGATGGCTGATATCCATCTGGGCTTTCTACTGAGCACAAGACAATGAAGTCTGGCTAGGGTAACCTATAGTCACCCTGACTGCTCTGATACCATCCGTTGTGGCACCCCGCCTGATTACCACTGTAGCCAGACGGTCGCCACGCATACCAGCCCAGGAAATCACTCTCGCATTCGCGTTTACAACAAGTATCATGAACACGGGCATTTCTATTAATTGATATATAAGTCTTACATGATAGTTTACAGGGGTGATGGCAGCGGAAAAGCTCTATCTAAGGCAGCATGGTCCTGGTGCGGCTCCAATCCATAGGGATCTGACTGGGTTACTCTCCTAGCCCGCGAATGCTCCGGCTCCTCGTCGACGGACGACGGATCCTTATGTGAACCTGGCCACATTGAAGGCCGCTGAGTACTTTTGAATGTACTCGCAAGCAAACCAAACTAACATATACACCAAGCAATGCAATCCATGGCATTCAAGCATGCATTTGTTATTAGAGCAACATTGATTATCATGGCGTGGCATACCTATCTAGCAATATTAATCATCAAGTCATAACAGGTTTATCCAGCAAGATAACTACTAAGGTAAAATACAGTAAAGTAAAGCATATCAAGTAAGTGATCCATACTCCGAACAATCTCAGGATCCAATCCAACTCTTTCGGTTATCAGACCATCTCTTACATAGCCATTCCATGGTTATCATATCATATTCCTAACACCATCCGATGTCTATGCATCTCCTTTGTAAGTCTGATAAACTTACTCTCTTACGGGTTACCTTACAATCCTCAGAATATTCACGATTCACTGAGTACTTCCGATCATAAGACGAGTTCTTCCATCATTATTATCATTGTTCCGGTTGATCACCTAGTGAGGTCTGGATGGACTGTCCAATACCGTGGACGCGGCTATTCGAATAGATTCTTACACTCTGCAGAGGTTGCGCACTTTACCCACACCATGGAGCACCTGACCTCGTGATCCCATTCGGGTGGACCAGGGTTGCTCCAATGAAACCAGCCTAACCCGTGACTCCTCTACCGTACCACCGACAATCATACCCTCCCAGGGTCATGTCCTGGGTGGCCCCTGTGTCACCTCGTGACACCTGCCACCATCGTGGCCAACTAAACTGTCCCAAACGGGGACGCCGGCAAATAACTCAACTAGGCTCACAAGGTTATCGCCGCCTACCGGGCCAGGGCAGCACGCGCGCATAACCTTCCCTAGTTGGTGGTACCGATAAAAGAGCACGCGATCAGACCAAGTCAAGGCCGTCCCATACCGGCAAATGTGGTTGCACGAATAAGTCCGGACAGGTGACTCTGGATCAACCGACTAGGTTTAGCTTTAGCCATCATTTAGCAAGTATGGATATTCATCATGAATAACTTAACATGGTGGTAACTATGTATGAGGTAACAACTATGGAAACATAACAACCTATCTCCAAATAACATCACAATGAGTCATTAGTGCGATAATATGAGGAGCAGTAGCAGGTAATGTAAAAGACAGTATCTAAATAGCAGGAGTTTAATTATTTCTAGCACCAGCATACTCATTCATTAAACATGCAGGAATAACACAGAGCAATGCTTTAGGGCATATATCAGAAGGTCGGCTTGCCTGGGAGTGAAGGATCCACCGGGAGAAGGTGCAGAAAGTCCGCGGAAAGGATCGCCGGAAAGGACTCTATCTCGGAGGGCTGATAGAAGGGCAAGGGCAAAATGGTCATTTTCACAGTGTGGGAATATTATGAACATGATACCATCGGAACGGGCTCGACAAACTGAAGACGTCGGCGTTGGTTTCACCTGAATCAGAGTTACGGTCGTGAAGAAACGGTCGTTCGTTCGTTAAGCACAGAAACAGACAGAATAGTGTCCACTCTAGCGCTTAACGGGTGAACGTCCACTAATTAAGCAGTTCGGCCGGTAGCTGAGAATTGGAAAACGTATTTATGAAAATGCGCTTTCGAGACTAGAATTCGTACTTTCAAAAGTACGTTTCCACTTAACAGTGGGCGGGCCCGGGTTGACTGGTCTCTCTCCCGCTGACGTGCGGCCCCGCCTCATCTCTTCCCTCTCTCTCTCTCTTCTCTTCCTTCTCCTCTAGTCATCTCTTCCCCCCCCCCCCGACAGAACGGAGCAGGGGCAGCCGGCTGCTGGCGCTGCCATCGTTCCGCCGCTCCCAAGGGCCGGCCGGCGGGCGCAGGAGCACAGCCACTCCTCGCCGCGCCTGAGGGTGGCCGCGGGGGAGCCTGAGGTGGCTTGCAGCGCCGTCGCCGCAGAGCCGGGGCGCGGTGGCCGAACCATAGCGGGAAGCCATTCCGGCAGAGCTTCCCCAGCGGAAATGGAGGCGGCGGCGGCCTGCGGGCACTCAGGGAAGGCAATGGGCGGGGATGGAGAGGAGGGGGAGGACCACGGGGCTGGAATCGGGAGGGGGCTAGGCGGCGGCAGAGCTTCTGCCATGGGAGAGGAAGAGCTCGGGGAGCTCGAATGGGAGGGCGAGGAGGTTGCTGGTGAGGGAAAGAGCTCGGGGGCACGCCTTAAATAGCTTGGGGAGGAGCTAGCCGACGAGTGGACGGAGCTTCTGGAGCTCGGCGCGGTGGCGGCGTCTGAGCGGGGTATCGATGTCGGCAGAGGCGGCCATGAGCTAGGGAACGAGGGGGAGAGGCTTCCAGACGACTCACGCACGGGGTGGGGAGCTCTGGATCGAGCTGGACGCCGGCCGAAGCTGCTGGACGCGAGGCGAGGTGGCAGCGCTCTGGCGGAGCACCGAGATCGGCACGGCCATGCAAAAGCTAGAAGACGAGCGGGAGAGGTGACCGAACGCCGTAAACGAGTGGTGGGCAGCTCGTCGGCGCTCCCGGACGAGCTGCGGCCTGCAGGAAGCGGCCTCCCGAAGGATCTGGTGCACAGAGCACCTGTTCTGCCGACAACATCGACGGTCCCCACCGGCACCACGTGCACTTGGCACCAAAACGCAATAAAACCATGTCTGTCGTGTGGGTCAGATCTCAATTAGATGATGTGAGTTCTCAGATCAGAGAGAGGGTCCCTGGTATTGCTGTTTTGGCCTCCTTTGCCTATCAGCTGCCAGGTGTTTGTACTGGATATAGGTCGACTCACACCTCCATTGGGTCCAATCTTTGGATGGGAGTGATCAACCACTAAGATGACTAACATGACAAGGTTTCAGCTCAAATAGGAAAGCAGAACTAGCACTTCCTTCACAACCTTGCAAACTGGACAAAAACCAAAACAAGATGGTTTTGAGGGATTGGCTAGCTTGCATGAGCTGAATTTTGGAGTGCAGCAATTATAGGAGCATAAGAGATATCTGGAAAAGTTCCAGCTCAAATTGATCATCTATGAAGGTACTTCCTTCACAGAGATGCCATTTGGACAGAAACTTGAGAAAATTGCTGTGGGAAAATGGATAAATGGATTGATCTGATTTTTGGTTTCCATTTTGATTTATCATTGTTAACCACCATGAAAAATTTCAGCTCAAAAAGATCAAGGGTTCAAGCACTTCCTTTGCAAACTGAAAATCTGGACAGAATTTGCAAATGGATGCTGTGCTCAAACTTTGAATTATGGAACTTGCATTTTGATGGAAATGGTGAATATATGGATAGGAGAAGTTTCACAAATTATTTAGGATTTTTCCTGGCTACCAAAATGGTAGTTCCTTTAGAAAGGGCCCAAATTACAATATTGGCATTAAATAGGAAAATGCAATTTCCCTTATTTAATTATGGCCAATATTTTTGTGAGAGCTCAATATTATCACAAAGAATATCTCCACAAGTTTTCATGAACTTTGGAGATGGATAGATATTTTCCTGGATTTAATTCCTTTAAATAGCAAAAAAAGGAATTAATTACAAATGAAAAATATTGCAAATGACTTGGCAATATTTTTGCATATCCAGGGTTTAGAAAGATAGGGTGATCACTAGGAAAAGTTTGGGAGACAACAGATCAAAGGAAATCAGGGTTCCTTGGTAACGGAAGAGATCAGGGTTTCCCTTCCGGCAACTCAGAAGGTAGGGTTTCGGTGGCAAAACCCTGAGAATATATCTTGGGTGGCAAGGTTGGACTGGAGAGAATCTCTGGTTGGATAAGGAAGGCAAGGTTAAATGACCATCTTCATATACCCAAGAGCTGGAGAAAATTTGATAACATCGGGGAAAAAAGACGGGAGTCAAATCCCACGAAGGAAAAAAAGGAGCGAAAACCAGGGTGTCACAGGCACTACCTCATTGGCAAAAGATGTCAGATATTTACCGATCACAAGAGTCTAAAGTATATATTCACCCAACCGGACTTGAATCTCCGACAGCGAAGATGGCTCGAATTGGTCAAGGATTATGATCTTGGAATAAATTGCCATCCCGGTAAGGCCAATGTGGTTGCCGATGCCCTCAGTCGCAAGCCTGCCAACCTGAATGCCCTGATGGAGTCCTTGCCTCCCGAACTCCAAGAAGAGATCGCTCAGCTTAACCTGGTTATTGTTGGGGCTGACCTCGTCAATATGTTGGAAGTCACCCCTACGCTCGAGAAAGAAATCCGCATGGCCCAGCTGGATGATGTCGTCCTGCAACACCATGTCAAGCGTATGCAAGAAGGCAGGACCCAGGATTTCTCGAAGGATGAGCAAGGTCCGGTAAGGTTTCGAGGTCGGATTTGCGTACCTGAACAAGCAGACCTGAGAAGGAAGATCTTGGCAGAAGCGCACGAATCTTCATACTCGATTCACCCAGGAGGTACCAAGATGTACGAAGACCTTCGACAGATATTTTGGTGGGATGGAATGAAGAAGGACATTGCCTATTTTGTCGCTTGTTGCGACATATGTAACAAGGTGAAGGCGGAACATCATAAACCCGCCGGACTTCTCCAACCTTTACCCGTTCCACAATGGAAGTGGGATGATGTCTGCATGGATTTCATCACAGGCCTACCAAAGACTCACCGAGGCAATGATGCAGTTTGGGTTGTGGTGGACATGCTGACAAAGGTAGCTCACTTCATTCCCATCCGAACCACATACCGAGCCGATCAACTTGCACAGCTATATGTGTGCAGAATCATCTGTTTACATGGAGTGCCAAAAACTATCACTTCCGACCGAGGTTCTCTCTTTACCTCAGCATTCTGGTCACGTCTCCATCAAGCTTTGGGGACCGCACTAAAGTACAGCACCGCCTATCACCCTCAGACAGACGAGCAGACCGAGTGAGTAAATCAAATACTCGAAGATATGCTCCGAGCATGTGCTCTAGCCCAAGGACCCAAGTGGGAAGATTGTCTACCCTATGCCGAGTTCTCATACAACAACAGTTTCCAGACCAGCCTCAAGATGTCACCCTATGAAGCTTTGTATGGCCGTAAGTGCCGCACTCCGCTAAACTGGTCTCAAACCGGAGATAGACGCATTTTCGGAACCAACTTAATGATGGAGGCTGAAAAACAAGTCAAAGAGATCCGAGATAGACTACAAGTGGCCAAGTCCCGACAAAAGAGCTACTATGACTCCAAGCACCGACAGATCAGTTTCGAACCCGGAGAGTATGTTTAGCTCCGAGTCACACCCATGAAAGGGGTCAAGAGGTTCCAGACCTGAGGAAAGCTTGCACCTAGATATATTGGACCATTCCCAGTTATGTCCCGAGTTGGTACAGTAGCTTACCAGTTGGAACTACCACCGGAATTGTCAGAAGTACACCATGTGTTTCATGTCTCACAGTTGAGAAGGTGTATCTCGCCACCCGAGAAAAGGACTGATATGGCAGAGATAGAGCTTTCTAAGGATTTAACCTATGAGGAGAAACCGTTCCGAATATTGGAAGAAATGGAAAGAGTCACTCGCAGTAAGGTGATTAAATTTTATAAGGTACAGTGGAAACATCACACCGAGGAAGAAGCAACCTGGGAAAGAGAGGACTTTTTGAGAGCGTCTTATCCAAAATTGTTTTCCCAAGCAACCGAATCTCGAGGACGAGATTCATCTTAAGTGGAGGAGGTTTGTGGCACCCTGGTTTTTGCCATCATGATTTTCCTTTGCCTTTTTGCTTTTATTTGGATTTTGGGTTAATTCATTTGGCCTTAAGCACTTGGGCATTGTTTTGATTTTCACCCAAGTGACTCCCCTCACCTCTCACAATCTCTCTTGACCTCTCATTCATCATCACATTGCTTTGGGATATTTTTCTTCTACTGAAAATATTCATTTTCACCCTGAAAATGGAATATTTTCACTTCCCTTCCAAAGCAACCCCTCTGTTTCTTGCCCACAAAAATCTGAGAAAATTCCTGAATATTCTTTGAACCTTGGCACACCTCCCTGTGCAAAAATATTTCATGGTTATTTGGAATATTTTTGCTACAGAAAATCTTTTCTATTCTAACTAGAAAATGCACTTTGTACATGAAGTGTATTTTTCCTTGATCCAATGGAGCTGAAATTTTTAGGGCTTCATTACCCTCCTAAGAAACTCTTAACCTCCAAAAATCAGCTC
The DNA here is from genome assembly GCA_011799875.1 of Thinopyrum elongatum. Classification (NCBI taxonomy): domain Eukaryota; kingdom Viridiplantae; phylum Streptophyta; class Magnoliopsida; order Poales; family Poaceae; genus Thinopyrum; species Thinopyrum elongatum. The sequence goes on along the minus strand of CM022298.1, from coordinate 117,199,259 downwards.
CTAACTCCTTCCAGATTCTTCTCTATTAAGCTCATAAGTTTCTGTCCAGAAACTTGCCATGAAGCTACACTCTCACCCAGTCGACCTGTGCTCAACTCAGATGCTTGGCTCGACCCAACCTTGCAAGGACTACACGCCAGACACAGTTTGCACAGCCCAGGTCGCGTGATGCCATAGTTCATGCGGTGACCGTGTTCGTCCAAGCGTGCTGGCATGCCGGCGACGCGCTCTGCGTCGCGCCATCGCCTCTGTTGAGCTCGTGCTCGCTTCGCAGCTCGCCTTAGCATGCCGCACTGCGCCACCAGCCTCGCTTCACCTCCCCAGCACCCTCGCTGCCGCTCGCCGACGCCGGAGTCGCTGCAGCGATCACGCGCACGCCGCGCCAGAGGAGCACAGTGCCCCCGTGCTCGAGTCAGTCCCCTCCCGTGCGTCCTGTGCTTGTCCCAGAGCTTGAATAGTGGCCGCGTGAGCCCTGGAGCCTTCTCCCCCTCTCACTGACGCCCCTCGTCGCCGTGCGCCGCTTCCAGAGAGCTCCGGCGGAGCTCGAGACCCCCATCCCCTCCGCCTATAAATAGAGCTCCCCCTTCGCCGTTTCCAGCACCACACCGCACTCACCCAACCTCCACGACACCGTAGGTAGCCGCAGCCCGGCCGGGCAGGCCTCTGGCCGCCGTTCCCAACCCGAGCTCGCCGGCAATCCCCTCCAGCCGCCCCCACCTCTCCACTGCTCCTCGAGCTCAATCCACTTCTCCGGTGACTCCCTGGTGAACCACTGGAGCTAGCCGACCCCCCTGGAGCCCCTGGAGCCGCTTGTTCTCGCCGTCTTCTTCCTCTCCGGTGAACCTCACCCGCAGCCGCCGCTGGAGACGCGATTTCCGAGCAGCTCCAACCACCTCTTGCCGTGCTACCGGTACGAGCAGGTGCGCCAGAGTCTCCTCTTGCCATCCCTCCCTCTCAGATCGGCCGCCGAGCCCTCCTCGCCGGCGTGCCCACCGGCGACCATCGCCCCTCCTCTGTTTCCCTCTCTCTCTCTGAAAACCCTAACGCGTGGGGCCCACTGTCAGCCTCTCCACTCGCGCCCGAAGCGGTACGAGTGGAGGCGTATTCCCTGGAATACGCCATCGACGTCACCCCCCTTGTTTTCTTTTTATTCAAATTTAAATCCTTTTTGACCAGAAACTTTGACCAGCTCTAACTCCTAATCTACAAGTCCAAATGAGTTGATTCTTTTTGCATTAGTTTTGTTTTGAAATATTCTAGCAGCACACAAAATTTGAGATTTTTCCTTGCTATCTAGAATTTCTGGTGAATTTCAGAAGGGTTCTTGATATTTTCTTTTGCTGTTTTTAATTATTTTCAGAAGGAGAAACTTGCCTTGAGGAGAACCAGGAGGAGTGTGACCCTCCTCTGTGCTAAGGCAAGCCACCACAAATATTTGCATGGTGTCATTTCAATAACTATGATTTTCCCAACTTGAATATGATATATTTCATGCATTTAAACATTTAATAAATATTGCTTATGTTATTTAAATTGTTATGCTTGATATGTTTAGCTTGTTGTAGTACTTGAGTGCATGGGCTAGTGTGATGCAGTAGAGTGATTTTGATAGCATGACTATGGTTTGGTTATGATCGGTATTATTTTCATAATTGATTTATCAGTTTCACCATGCTAATGTCATAACAAATTTTTTTGGGTTAAAACCAATGAGTTAAAACCAGTGTCTCTAAAGTGATTAGCAGTGCATGCAGAACGATTCTATGATGTTGATCCGTTTCATATCAGTGATATGTGGATATGGTTGCATGTCAGATAGTTGCATGTTCATGGCATACTATGACTCGAGTTCTTTTATTTCAAGTTAAACATGATGATAATCCAATTTGAACATAATGTTGATCGAGTCATGGTGCCACCGAATCGAGCTTCCCAGTGCAACCACATTTGCCTTTATGGGAAGGCCTTTATTCGGTCTGTTGTCATGCCTCTGGTCGGTGCCTTCAACGAGGGAAGGTTATGGGCGTGCGGTACCCTGGCCCGGTAAGCAGACATAACCTTGTGTGCCGTTGTTGTTGTTATGGTACCTTGTCCCCGTTTGGGACCGTTTATGTTTTGCCACGACGGTGGCCGTGGATGTCACGGGTTGACATCGGGGCCACCCATGACTTAGCCCAAAGGGGAGTTGGTCAGAGTGGCCGGGAGAGTGTCATGACAATGGGTTGGTTCTGTCGGAATGCCGTTGGTCCACCCGAATGGGAGTTCGAGGCCATGGATTCCATGGTGTGGGTACAGTGTGCTAACCTCTGCAGAGTGTGTGTTAAATTTATCGATAGCCGCGTCCTCGGTTACGGACCCAGTTCGTAGTAGGTCACACCATGGATCAACATAAATAATTTAATCTTGCACACTAAAGTTATATGGTTGGCACTGTTATGTGATGAGATTGTTGGAACCATGAAGATGGTTGTTGTTGAAATCATGAAGATGGTTGTTGTTGGAACCAGACAGTTGGTTTCCTTTGTGATCCGGGAGTGATCACCGTATTGATGAGATTGGTTACGAGGTAACCCATATGGTAAGCGAGTCCGAGGGACTCGGTTCACAAGCATGATCACTTCATGAGTAGTATGTCGTAGCCTTGCATTTAACATGCTTAATTGTCATGTTATTGTTTGTCATTATGCTTTTACTTGTTGTGAGCTTGCAAGTACATTCAATGTACTGACCTGGCGTGTCATGCCAGCTTTCAGGAAAGTCTCACCGGATCGGAGTGCTTCCCGTGTCTAGATCGTGTCCACATCGGTGTCCCTGTGCTATGGAGTTCCCCTTCGTCGTTGTTCCGCTGCCGCGTAGTTGTCGTGATCGAGGCCCCCTTCATGTTCATTAAATAATGTACATACTGTTCAGCCGCACCGTGTGTGCCGCTTGGCCTCGCTATCTGATGTAATATCGAACCTATGTTTCCGCTAGCATCAATAAAGCGGTTGTTTTCTGTACCAAGTTGTTGTGTGTTGCCAGAAGACTAGATCTCTGGGCTGGCAATGCAAGGTAAACCGGTTGCTCTGAGCCGGGGTGCCACATTTATTCCGCCCCTTTTCTGGCTAGTGTGTCTCTTTATTCTTTTCTATGTATTTTTATTTTAGTATATAATAATAGATGGATCAAGTCAAAATCCTTAGGTTATGGTATGTTACATGGTAATTTCTAGCTTCTTAAAAAAGAATAATCAAACTGATGATCATATAACCACGTGGATCATGGATCAAACGCTTAAACCGAGCAGAAAAAACAATCAAGTGTTTGTGTTTTTCTCATGAATATTCAAGTTTGAGAACATTTAATAGCTATCATGTTGGTTTGAACCTTTCAACATTTTACTATCAAGAAAGTAAGTAGGATATATGCTTCATTAAGGCAATGCAAGCCTCTCCCATCTCCATTGCCCGAAGCGCGAACCACACACATTACAAACTCCTTAACAGTAGTCTGGCATGCTTGGTAGAAACGAAAGGAAAACCCACCCGATTCAGATGCCTTGTCCGGTGGCATCTCTTTGATAGCAGCCCACACATGCTGCTCGAAGAGACTTGCCTCCAGCGCTGCCATGTCCACCGGAAGGAGATCCAGCGCCGGCAAGTGAAGGCAATGATCTCTGTGCGTGGGATAGCCCAACAGGCCAACCAAGTGCTCAAAAGCCAACACACACGTCCATGCCCTCCTGAGACGTCGCCTCCGCGTCCCCAGATCGCAGCTTGAACATATGATTCCTCTGGCGCCTGGCACTCGAAAAGGATTGAAAGAATCTTGTGTTGGCATCCCCCTCCCTCAACCACTGAATTCGAGACTTTTGACAAGTGACACTACGTTGCAAAGATGCGAGCCCCAGAACTTCCTTCTTCAATTGACCACACAACCAAAACTCGGCATCGGAGAGGGCACGACAGTCCATCACGACATGAATATGATAACCTCATTTGTCATCAACAACTACTCCCGTTGTTCCCGATAGTGCGCTGGCTCCATCTTGTCAGTTCTTTGGCAGTGGACTTGAGATGGCAAAACAAATCCATCAAGGGATCGCGCTGTAGCAGAGAAGTGTTCCAGCCCACGGTCACAGCATCCTGGAAGGCTGGAACCCCCCGCATTGACGGCCGCTGAGATTGAATGGAAGCGGGATTTGCGTCTGAAATTGACATTAGTGGACATTAGCAATGGGCAGTGGTCCGACAGAGAAGTGGATAATGCCTACAGCAGATGATCAGGGTGATCCACGTCCCAATCAATGGAAGTGAACCACCTGTCCATCTTCTCCAAAGTCGGCGCACGACGTTCATTACTCCACGTGTAACGGTACCCCACCAATGGAGATTTCATTTAACTCCAGGTCACTAAGCATTCTCCGAGACTTACCCATCATATGTCTATTGATATGATCATTGTTCTTGTCCGCCGCATCAAAATTTTGGTTGAAGTCTCCTACCGCTATGTACGCGAAAACCTTCCGATAGAGAGGATAGGTAGGCATAAGCACATCCAGAAATTTGGCGTTAGCCACAGTATAAGTCATAATGGTAAGTTTCAATAGGCACAAAGTGTAAGATCTAATTATTTTTATCTAAGTGTACACGTTTGAGTTTGGAACATAGGGGTTCGAGTTGTTTAAGTCCCCTAGTGTTGACACGGATCTCAGTGTTTGAAGATGGCTCATAGTGTTGAATTAAAAAAGTTATTTTTCAGTCTCACAAGAAATATCAAAACCATTGTAAAATATAGTGTTCTTATAAAGTGGTACTCCCTCTGTTTTATTTACTCCGCATATTAATGTTGACTAAAATCAAATATTATAAAGTTTGATCAAATTTATACAAAACAATATGAATATTTACAATAAAATATCTATGATGTGAAAATATATTCAATGGTGAATCTAGTAGTATCGATTTGGGAGACGTGCTACATGTCGGCCGGAGGATCTTTCTAAAAGATCCGCCGCCTTGCGAGCCGTCGAATCTGGCTGAATAGCACCGAGTGTCGTCCTTCATTTTTACCACTTCTGCAACATAAGTTGTGTTGCAGATTTTTTTTTGCAATGAAGGTCATGTTGCAGAAGACATTTGTAACAGTGATTGTGTTGCAAAACACTTTTGCAACAGAGATTATGTTGCAGAGTTTTTTTGCAACAAACATTATGTTGCAGTATTTTTTGCAATAAAGATTATATTGCAGAATTTTTGCCTGCATCGCACAATTACGTTGTCACTGCAACATTCTCCATGTTTCAGAAACATAGACGATGTTGCAAAATCCTAAAATTTGCGGTGTGTGTGACTGTCCGACACGTGGTTGGCTCTCGATGTGACGGATCATGAGGCTTAGATCGGCTGGATGATTCTAATCATTTCCCTTGATTTGGTGGTGTATATGTTAATATATTTTTGTACAAACTTGATAGAAGTTTATAAATTTTGACTTTACACAAAGTTAACATGCAGAGTAAATAAAAACGAAAGGGGTACAAGATAACACTTCGTGTACACTCGGTGACAATGACACTACGAGAAGTTCAGATTTTGAAAAATTACAAAGCAGATTACTCTCAGTGACACAACAACTCTGACAAACAGTTCATAACAGTCCCTTATTTTACCATAAGATATAAAATATAATATTGTCCATGGGTAAAGTAAAATAAAGGGTCAGTTTAGGACACATCTAGATGTGACATAGTTATGTCACATCTAATCTGATGTCCACTATGTTTGTGGTCTATTTTTTTGTGTCCGAGCTTTTTTTTTGTTCCTTGCTGCTGTGTTATTTGTAAGAGCTTAAATTTGAAATCCTTAAAAAACATCTAGATGTGAATTAGACAAACTAATCCAAAAAATTGCCCCTAAAAATTCCAAAAACATTGAAAGGAAAACAGGCACATGTGTCTTCTTCTCCTCTTTTTCTTCTATCTCGAAGCAATCTCCGATGGCTTGAACCGCAAGCGCATGAATGCTGGCTAGCTCTAACGAACTCACTCAGCTGAACAAGAACCATGGCAAGCCGGGATGCGGCCGCGCCTCGAAGAAGCCGTGCCGAACCAGGCTCTCCCGAAACACGTGGTGTGACGGGAGAAGACGAGTGCCGCCCCTCGACGCGTCGACGCCGACGACCTGCCTGACGGTCCTGCTCCTCAGGTTGTACGCCACCACGCCTGGGTTATGTCCCAGGACGACGTCCCCTCCGTCGCCGCCCGCCACGAGCAACGGCCTTTCCACGGGCCACCGCACCTCGACGCGGTGCCGGCGCTCCCACGTCCCCTCGGTAGCCGCGCCGCCGCCGTAGCCCTCGAGAACCCAGAGGTCCACGAACAGGTGGCCCGGCTCGGACGCCATGAGCGACCCGTCCACGACAAGCAGCTGCGAGTGCCCCTTGCAGGTCACGGGCGGAGGCGGCATCCGGCGGAACGTCTCGGCCGCCGTGTCGAACGCCACCATCTGGTCGGTGAGCCCGGCCTCCATGTGCTACAGCCAGTGCAGGTGCCCGTGAAGCACCGCCGGCGGCTTAAGGTTCTTGAAGCTTCGGATCCTTGCAAGGGTTGCCTGGTCGGCGGCCATGATGGTCTGCTCTATGTCTGTGGCCTTCACGCTCAGCCGCCGCGGCTCGTTGGCGCCGGCCGAGAAGACACAATAGTATGGCGCCCGGCCTCCCAACCCGTACGAGATGTGGCACAGGAGTCGGTACTCGCCGGAGGGCACGTGGAAGTAGAAGCCGGACTCCGATTGCACGACGGCGCCGTGCTGCTGTTCGGCTTCGGCGTCCGGGCTGAGCCGCGGCAGGTCGCTCCATTGACGGGTCGCAGGGTTACAGATGAGGTACTGCTGTCTATTCTGCCGCAGCAGGAGGAGGCCGTCGCACGAGGCCAGCAGGGAGCAGTACTGGTTGTACCCACCGTCGAGGCTTGCCGGGAAGCGCGCGACGCGCCACCGGGCGGAGACGGCCACAGCGTCCAGCTCTACGTCGAAGGCGGCGGCCTGGCGACCGTCGGGCCGAACCACCTTCGTTCTGGTGTACAGGAGGACCTCGAGCGGGCGACGGCGCGCGTGCGCGGCGAGGAACTTGTGTCCGTCGATGATCCGGAGCCACTCCTTGCACACACCGCGGAAGCGGAGGACGGACTTGGCCGGCAGGCGGGCGAGGATCTCGGCGACCAGACCCTCGTCGAGGTGAACCTCGACGCACATGCTCAGGCACATCTTCTTCTTCGGCTTTTCCATTGATGAAAACTGAAATCGATCAGGGTTGGGAGGAAGATATGTTGCCATGATCGTTCAGGAAATCGACACGGACTGCTCAGTGTACATGTTACCAGACACGGGCACTGGAAAAATTCGGATCTCCTCTCCTGACGGGCCGCGTACCAAGCCCAATGAGGATGGCCCATGGCCCGTCGTGGAGCCGGACGCGGGAAGTCATCACCTAAAAAAAAAGTCTAAACCTCTTGATGCCCCTCCGGTTCTTGGCCGATATAAGTTGTGCCTTAAAACTCTCGCCGCCTTCCTTCTTCTCTCCGCCTTGCACAACACCTACTTTCCTATATTTCCGTTCCCTCTCGCCGCCGCCTGACCTCATCCACCGATGTTTACCTCCCAAAATAGGTAAGCTCCATAGCGTTGTTGCCTAGGCAACTCCCCATCCTCCCTTCTCGCAACTCTTTTGTGCCTTGGCGGCGTGGTTGGTGGGCTGACATGTGTATGATGGGTTGGTTTTTTATGGGTTGGCGACTCCACGTCTTCCCTTCTTGCGACTCTCTTGGTGTCTCGGCGGTGTGGTTGCTAGGCTGACACGTGCGTGCTATTATTTTATGATTTATCGCAAGTGAGGAATAGATGTTTGTTGTTCGAGACGCTCATGGGGTTCGCCCTCTTCAAGTTGTTGGATGAGGGGAAGCTCGACAAAGTCGAGGTATTTGCTCTACAAACTCGAGGTTTTCAAAAACATGGATTCCTTTGTTTCGGAACTGTTGATCCACATATTTCCACTTTGACATGTCTTTTGTTTGCATCAGTACTTTCGAGTATAACATTTCGTCTGCACTTCCGAGTCGTCTCGATTTGCTTTCCTGCTGGTCACAGTATAAGCTTGGCTTCTTTTTTTAGAACTTCCAATCTATGACCTCCATTCTGCAGATTCTTAATCTAGCATCTGCTTTGTTTTGTACGGTGCTACAGAGAAATTAGTTTTACGGATACTTTTGAGTCGTTTTATCCTCGCGAAAAAGGTGCTACCTTTTTTGCTTGAAACCCCCACTCATTCTTTCATAGGCACTTCTGGGTACTATATTTATCCTTATTTCTGAACACTTCCCTGGCCATTCAAATTTATTTGAACTAGTTCAGTAGTTTTGCTAGTTTACAAGCTACCGGTGCTTCCAAGTCTTAGTTACAGTTTTTTTAGTAATCGCCAGATTTTCAACTCCCTCTCTATATATTCTCTACCATACCCTTTTTGTGGTTCCAATCATCCATTCCCTCACAACCAGTCCACCACATTTTCATTGCTAGCCACCCACATCACATTCCACTCGACTCAATCCAGCCACCACATAGAGATAGAAGAACCATGGCAAGAAAAGAAGAAAAAAGTGTTGGGTGATTCTATGCTCACTTATTGATTCTTTAATAGCCAAGAACTCCCCTTTTTTGAATCCCTATACCTCCAGTTTATCTCTTTCACCACAAATCCTATCCTTGTGTGAGAGTGTTTCTATGGATTCTTGAGAGAAGCTTTGATTGCAGACCTTTCAAGGAGTTCTTATATCAAGTAATTAACATTTCTTTGCTTATTACTCTCGGATGGTGAGCGTATCCTAGATGGTTAGGAGTCGCTTGTGATCCTATCAAGTTCTACGTGTGAAGGACACACGAGTTTGTACGGGCCAAGAGATCGCCCAGTCACTCATTTCGTGAAAGATTTGTCCCTAGCGAGGCTTCTCATTGCAAGCCATGATGGAATAGGTCGGTCGTGCTCCGTAGAACACTTGATGGGCATCACAACCGGAACTAGAATTGTTTGGCTTGAAGCCTTCATCAACGTCGATGTAAGATAGTGCCAACTATCCGAACCACGAGAATACATCCCTGTGTCAACAAATTTTGCATAATCTACTCTACTCCCTCACTTTCATGCAAGTTACTCTATTTTCACTTCTCTACTCATTGTGCTTGCTTGATTGTACAACTAGCCTCTTGTGCTTAAAACTACCCAATTTGAAAACTTGCATCAAATTTTGTATCATGTCGACTGAACACCCCCCCCCCCCCACACTAGACCTTAGACCAAATCCCCCGTACCGTGATTTCTATGAAATTAGCCTAGATATGGATTAAGGAATCGTGTCTCCCATTCGTCTGATCTTCGATATATGTTGATTGCCATTTGGAGTATACCTTTTGGTTTGAACGTGGATGAGAGTTATACTTTTACCCTTCGTCTCAAAAAATCTTCTGATTCAGCGATTAATCTTCCAATTTATCGCTAATCGGGGGGCGACCGATAAGATTAGGCCTTATCTTCACCGTTTATCTTTTGGGCCGATTTATCGCTCTGTCAAACGATTTATCAGGAATCTACCGACAAGTCGGACCTATTCATAGCATTATGTTTGGAAAAACTAGGTTTATTTGTGCTTTGTGGACCTTGTTACGCAATATGTATTGTTGTCCTATTTTGTTTGTCATTATATGAGGATTCAAAGGCAAGGAATCAATGTACCACTTATGTCGAATATTGTTTTGGTGTTGAATATAGCGTATTTTAGTGTTGGGAGCCAAGGATTTGCAAAAATTATCCGATTAATAGTCAAATGATAAAATCGATTAATCGGCCGATTTCCGATTAATCTTTAATCTCCAGCTGACCGAGACGATAACGATGAGCGATATCCTCAACATTGACAAAAATAGAAATTAATGGTACAAATTCCTGGAAAATTAATGGTACTAATTTGAGTGAATTCTCTAGATATTCCGTGCATTTATCATTTTTCATTTTTAAGTGAAAAAAAGAGAAGTTCATGGTAATTACTCTTGGAATTTCATGATACTAACCTCACAAAATATACCCTTCTAAGAAAACCTATAATTTCATTATTTAATTCTAGGAGCCTAATGTCATAAAAGGTGCACTTAATCATTACATGAAGGAAATATGCCCAAGAGGCAATAATAAAGTTGTTATTTTATATTTCCTTATTCATGATAAAGGTTTATTATTCATGCTAGAATTGTATTGATCGGAAACTTAAATACATGTGTGAATACATAAACAAATAATGTGTCCCTAGTAAGCCTCTACTAGACTAGCTCGTTGATCAAAGATGGTTAAGGTTTCCTAACCATAGACATGTGTTGTCATTTGATAACGGGATCACATTATTAGGAGAATGATGTGATGGACAAGACCCATCTGTTAGCTTAGCATAATGATCGTTCAGTTTATTGCTATTGTTTTCTTCATGTCAAATACATATTCCTTCGACTATGAGATTATGCAACTCCCGAATACCGGAGGAATACCTTGTGTGCTATCAAACGTCACAACGTAACTGGATGATCATAAAGATGCGTTACAGGTATCTCCGAAGGTGTTTGTTGAGTTGGCATAGATCGAGATTAGGATTTGTCACTCCGAGTATTGGAGAGGTATCTCTAGGCCCTCTCGGTAATACACATCATAAGAAGCCTTGCAAGCAAAGTGACTAATGAGCTAGTTACAGAATAATGTATTACGGAACGAGTAAAGAGACTTGCCGGTAACGTGATTGAACTAGGTATGAAGATACCGACGATCGAATCTCGGGCAAGTAACATACCGATGGACAAAGGGAATTACGTATGTTGTCATAACGGTTCGACCGATAAAGATCTTCGTAAAATATGTAGGAGCCAATATGGGCATCCAGGTTCCGCTATTGGTTATTGACCGGAGAGGTGTCTCGGTCAAGTCTACATAGTTCTCGAACCCGTAGGATCCGCACGCTTAACGTTCATTGACGATATAGTGTTATATGAGTTATATGATTTGGTGACCGAATGTTGTTCGGAGTCCCGGATGAGATCACGGACATGACGAGGAGTCTTGAAATGGTCGAGAGGTAAAGATTGATATATAGGACGATGGTATTCGGACAACGGAAGTGTTTCGGAGAAAACCGAATAGTCATCGGAGTACCGGAGGGGGTACCGGTCACCTCCGGGAGGCAAGTGGGCCTATTGGGCCATTAGAGGGGAGCACACAAGCCCACAAGGGGCTGGCGCACCCCCCATGGCAGCCGGCCAAGTGGGAGGAAGGAAAGGAGGGGGACTCGGCCTCCCCCTTCCTTCTCCTTCCCCCCTTTCCTTCTCCTCTCCAGCAAATAAGGCAGGGGGCGCCACTTGGGAAGGCACCCCAAGTAGGATTCGGCCTACTTGGGGGCACCTCCTGGCTGCTCCCTCCTCCCTCCCCACCTATATATATGTGGGAGGGGGCGCCTAGCACAAGCACAACAATCCCTTAGCCGTGTGTGGCGCCCCCCTCCACCGTTTACACCCCCGGTCATATTTTCGTAGTGCTTAGGCAAAGCCCTGCGGAGATAGATTCACCATCACCGTCACCACGCCATCATGCTGCCGGAACTCATCCACTACCTCGCCGTCTTGCTGGATCAAGAAGGCGGAGGACGTCATCGAGCTGAACGTGTGCTGAACGCGGAGGTGTCGTACGTTCGGTGCTCGATCGGTTGGAACGCGAAGAAGTTCGACTACATCAACCACGTTGTCAAACGCTTCCGCTTACAGTCTACGAGGGTACGTAGACACACTCTCCCCTCTCGTTGCTATGTATCTCCTTGAAAGATCTTGCGTGTGCGTAGAAAATTTTTTGTTATCCATGCAACGTTTCCCAACAGTGGCATCATGAGCCAGGTCTATGCGTAGATGATATGCACGAGTAGAACACAAAGAGTTGTGGGCGGTGATAGTCATACTGCTTACCACCAACGTCTTATTTTGATTCGGCGGTATTGTGGGATTAAGCGGCCCAGACCAACCTTACATGTCCACGCACATGAGACCGGTTCCATCGACAGACATGCAACTAGTTTTGCATAAAGGTGGCTGGCGGGTGTCTGTTTCTTCTACTTTAGTTGAATCGAATTTGCTTACGGCCGGTCCTTGAAGAAGGTTAAAACAGCAAACTTGATGAATCACCGTTGTGGTTTTTACCGTACGTAAGAACGGTTCTTGCTAGAAGCCCATAGCAGCCACGTAAAACTTGCAACAACAAAGTAGAGGACGTCTAACTTGTTTTTGCAGGGCATGTTGTGATGTGATATGGTTAAGACATGATGTGATATACGTTATTGTATGAGATGATCATGTTTTGTAAATTATCGGCAACCGGCAGGAGCCTTATGGTTGTCGCTTTATTGTATGAAATGCAAATGCCATGTAATTGCTTTACTTTATCGCTATACGTTAGTAATAGTTGTAGAAGCAATAGTTGGCAAGACGACCACGACACAACGATGGAGATCAAGGTGTCGAGCCGGTGACGATGGAGATCATGACGATGCTTTGGAGATGGAGATCACAAGCACAAGATGATGATGGTCATATCATGTAGCATATTTTGATTGCATATGATGTTTATCCTTTATGCATCTTATTTTGCTTAGAACGGCGGTAGCATTATAAGATGATCCCTTCACTAAATTTCAAGATAAAACTATTCTCCCCGAGTATGCACCGTTGCCAAAGTTCATCCTTTCGAAGCACCACGTGATGATCGGGTGTGATAGACTCTACGTTCACATACAACGGGTGTAAGACAATTTTGCACATGCAGAATACTTGGGTTAAACTTGACGAGCCTAGCATGTACAGACATGGTCTCGAAACACTGAAGACCGAAAGGTCGAACGTGAGTCATATAGTAGATATGATCAACATAGAGATGTTCACCATTGATGACTACCCCATCTCACGTGATGATCGGACATGGGTTAGTTGATTTGGATCACGTATCACTTAGATGACTTGAGGGATGTTTATTTAAGTGGGAGTTCATTAGTAATTTGATTAATTGAACTTAATTTATCATGAACTTAGTCTTATAGTTTTGCATAGTCTTATAGTTTTGCATATCTATGTTGTAGATCAATGGCCCGTGCTACCGTTCCCCTGAATTTTAATGCGTTCCTAGAGAAAGCTAAGTTGAAAGATGATGGTAGCAACTACACGGAATGGGTCCGTAACTTGAGGATTATCCTCGTTGCTGCACAGAATAATTATGTTCTTGATGCACCGCTAGGTGAAAGGCCTGTTGCAGGAGCTGAAGCTGATGTTGTGAATGTCTGGCAAGCTCGATCTGATGACTACTCAATAGTTCAGTGTGCCATGCTTTACAGCTTAGAACTGGGACTTCAAAGACATTTTGAACGTCATGGAGCATATGAGATGTTCCAAGAGTTGAAGTTAATATTTCAAGCAAATGCCCGGGTTGAGAGATATGAAGTCTCCAACAAGTTCTATAGTTGCAAGATGGAGGAGAACAGTTCTGTCAGTGAACACATACTCAAAATGTCTGGGTATAATAACCACTTGACTCAGCTGGGAGTTGATCTTCCAGTTAATAGTGTTATTGACAGAGTTCTTCAATCACTGCCACCAAGCTACAAAGGCTTCGTGATGAACTATAATATGCAAGGGATGAATAAAATGATTCCTGAGCTCTACGCAATGCTTAAGGCCGTGGAGGTAGAAATCAAGAAGGAGCATCAAGTGTTGATGGTTAACAAGACCACTAGTTTCAAGAAAAAGGGCAAGGGAAAGAAAGGGAACTTCAAGAAAAATGGCAAGCAAGTTGCCACTCCCGGGAAGAAGCCCAAATTTGGACCCAAGCCTGAAATTGAGTGCTTCTACTGCAAAGGGACTGGTCACTGGAAGCGGAACTGCCCCAAATACTTGGCGGATAAGAAGGATGGCAAAGTGAACAAAGGTATATTTGATATACATGTTATTGATGTGTACCTTACTAATGCTCGTAGCAGCGTCTGGGTATTTGATACTGGTTCGGTTGCTCATATTTGTAACTCAAAACAGGAGCTGCGGAATAAAGGAAGATTGGCTAAGGACGAGGTGACGATGCGCGTCGGAAATGGTTCCAAGGTTGATGTGATCGTCGTTGGCACGCTACCTCTACATCTACCTTCGGGATTAGTTTTAGACCTGAATAATTGTTATTTGGTGCCCGCGTTGAGCATGAACATTATATCTGGATCTTGTTTATTGCGAGATGGTTATTCATTTAAATCGGAGAATAATGGTTGTTCTATTTATATGAGTAATATCTTTTATGGTCATGCACCCTTGATGAGTGGTCTATTCTTGTTGAATCTCGATCGTAGTGATACACATCTAACATTTTTAAGAAGTTGCTCCCCACTTCTACCTATTCTCTCACCATGCACACTGTCCACATCAGTTTTGTGCCACGTCATCATTCAATTTGCAAAAGCAGCCAATCAGTCTTTTTCGCCCTACTGTCACGGTGCTGGAAAAAAACCTGTTTTTCCCTCTACCACAACAGCCGCTTATCCTGCACAGGAGATTTCAACCCAATCTTTCCACCCATCCCGCATGGTTGGCGGCCCCATCGAATCTGTAGCGCCGGACTAGGAGTCAAACTTTTACTATGCAGCCATCCTGGTCATTGAAGCGAGCCGTCGCTGTCGTTTCCTCTTCGTAACAGATGAATCAGTCTAACTGGAATAAGCCCATCGTCTCCCACCACGGCGTGCATCTCATCTTCCCATCTTCTCCAATTCCGCTGCTCTTCCCACCTTATATATTTCTCTCCCATGTACAGTTCGCATCCAAACCACAAACCATCTTTTGGACTTCTATATGAATCAGTCCAGCAGATCCACCTCTTCGCTACCCCAGATGGCAAAGACGCATCTGACGACCTCGCCGACCGCCGCCACCACGGGATTCTACAGCGAGCAGCTACGACGACCCCTGCCACCACCAGATTTAATGGCGAGGAAACCGAGCTCGGCCACCCTCGCTCCCTTCCCCATCTTCGAATCCATGGAGACACCTTCAGTCCTTCACCCCTCTGCTGCCTTGCCAGCGACGATGAGGAGTTGCGCCAACCCCTTCTAGCATCGAGCTATGCCCTCGCTCCCTTCCCCATCTTTAAATGTCACCCAGATGCAGCCCAATGAAAGGTGAGAAAATACAAGAGATTTTGGTTTTCTACAACAATAATAATGCAAGATCTGATCCTAAATGTGTGGGCTGTTATGGAATCGTGAGCCTCTGCATTTTATAAGGTGAGAGATCATGTTAGTAGTTCTTTTTCAAGAGGTTGGCCTAATTCTCTGTTCTTTAAAACGACGGCCTAGGCTATAGATAATTGGATTAGCATGGTTTTCGTGTGTTATCCCTTGGTTGCTACTAAAATTGGCTGATTCAAGTGTTTTTCCAGTGTTGTGCATCCTCTTTTGATGTGCCAGAATGTTATGCTGCTACTAAAATTTTCTGATTCGAGGTAACGTCCAAGAAAATATATGCATGTGCAACCTTCATTTTTCCATGCCTTAAGTTAAACAGAAACAAGCTACTACCGTTGATTCTTTTTTTGCGGGGACTACCATTGATTTTTAGCTATGATGTCCCTCAAGTGGCACCATTGAAGAGATGTGTTACTTGGTTCCTCTATACTTCCCTCTGTAAGTTTGTTGTCTTGATTTCGGATAGAGCATGTACTATACACTACTGGAATCTGGGTCTTTGCCATCTGCCAGCTCTTTGCCGTCTGCCAGCTGATGGCAAAGAGGCTCTTTGCCGTCTGTCTTCTCAAAGCAGACGGCAAAGAACCAGCTGATGGCAAACAGGGTCTTTGCCATCTGCGAGCTCTTTGCCGTCCGCCAGCAGACGGCAAAGAGTTCTTTGCCATCCGCCAGCAGACGGCAAAGTCCAAAGTGGACCCCATGGGGGTACTGCACTGGGTAGGTCACACGGGCCACTTCTTTGCCGTCTGCCAGCAGACGGCAAAGAGGTAAGAGGGGCCCACAGTTTCACGGCGGTGGCCGTCTAACAGACGGCAAAGAATTCTTTGCCGTCCGCCAGCAGACGGCAAAGAGAAAAAAAAACAGACGGCAATGCGGGGGTTTAATTTGGCCCCCCGCGCGCGCGCCCTCCTCCATCTCTTTCTCCCGCCTCCCCACCCTCTGCCTCCCGCACGCGCGCAGGCCGCCGCCGCCGCCGCCGCCCCCTCCCGCGCAGGCCGCCGCCGCCGCCCCCTCCCGCATAGGCCGCCGCCGCCGCCGCCCCCTCCCGCGCAGGCCGCCGCCGCCGCCCCCTCCCGCACAGGCCGCCGCCGCCCCCTCCCTCCACCGCCGCCGCCGCCCCCCCTCCTCCACCCCCGCCGCCGTCCCCCCTCCCCCTCACGCCGCCTCCCTCCCTCCCTCCCACGCCGCCCCCCCCTCTTCCCTCCCTCCACCGCCGCCCCCTCCCCTTCTCCCTCCACCGCCGCCCCCTCCTCCCTCCTCCATCGCGCCCCCCTCCCCCTCACCCACGTGGCCCCCTCCCTCTCCACCACCGGCGCCCCCTCCCCTCCTCCACTGCCGCTGCCCCCTCCAGTGCTCGCCGGCTCCGCGCCTCCGCCACTGACGCCGCCCGCTTCGCCGGCTGACGGCAAAGCACGCCGTTAACCCCTAACGGCTCCCACCTCACCTCACTGCCGTCTACGCTCTTTGCCGTCTGCTGGCCGCAAACGGCTGACGGCATAAACCTTTGTCGTCCGCTTCTCTGAAGCAGACGGCAAAGAAGGCCTTTACCGGCAGGAATTGAGCCGGACTGTTTGCCGACAGCTAGCAGTCGGCAAAGAGCTTTGCCGACCGCCATTCATGCCTTTGCCGTCTGCCATGGCAGACGGCAAAGAAGCTGATTCCTGTAGTGATATATGGATGCATAAATAGATTATTCTGGAGTTTTATCTTTCATATGGTCAATAGCACATAATGGAAACTAAGAATAGTGTTCCTAAATTATGATTTTTGTGGTGATATGAATTATGAACATTAGGGTCTCTTAAGAAAAGGATTTACCTGTGTTGAACATTACATTGCTATTTCTCATTTTATTTTCTTAGTCACCCCAAAGAGGCCCTCGTGTCACATGTTAACCCTAATTTCAAAGCATATCGGTTTAACGGCTATCTAGGTACACCCGAGATCCCCAAAATAATCAATTAAGGTCTGAAAAAAATTTCATTGATTTGACATTCCATGATACATCGAGTTTATGCAAAATTCTAGATTTTATAAACCATGTTACTGAACCAATAAGGAAAGCAATTCGATCATCCACTCGATGCAGCCTCTGTTTCTCCATCCCCTCTTCAGGATCACATTTGCACAGATCCTATGATCATGTATTGCTGAAGATATCCGACGAAGTTACTTTGTAATAAAGTAGTTATTTCCGTGGGAAAATGACCATATAATCCTCTATTCTAATTGCTCATCTACTGTTCAGAATTGGGTTGATATAAAAAGGAGGATCAATCATACTTTTTTTGCGGGGGGGTCATACTTAAAAATGTACCAATAACCATAGTGTGTGTGTAGGGGAGGTCCGATAATAATTACACATTTACCATTACAGCCATCTATCAATCTAAATATTTGTTGTGTAAGCAGAATCATATATTCATTCTGTTGTTGAACCTTTTTGGAGTCATTTTGCTGAGTAAAACATTAATTTGAACAAGATTTCCCGCAGCAACGCGCGGGGAATTATCTAGTATTCATAATATTGGTGCCAAAAGATGCAAAGTTGATAATGATAGTGCAACATACTTGTGGCACTGCCGTTTAGGTCATATTGGTGTAAAGCGCATGAAGAAACTCCATGCAGATGGACTTTTAGAATCACTTGATTATGAATCATTTGATACTTGCGAACCATGCCTCATGGGCAAGATGACTAAAACTCCGTTCTCCGGAACAATGGAGCGAGCTAATGACTTATTGAAAATAATACATATCGATGTATGCAGTCCGATGAGTGTTGAGGCATGCGGCGGGTATCGTTATTTTCTGACCTTCACAGATGATTTGAGTAGATATGGGTATATCTACTTAATGAAACACAAGTCTGAAATATTTGAAAAGTTCAAAGAATTTCAGAGTGAAGTGGAGAATCATCGTAACAAGAAAATAAAGTTTCTACGATCTGATCGCGGAGGCGAATATTTGAGTTACGAGTTTGGCCTTCATTTAAAACAATGTGGAATAGTTTCACAACTCACACCACCTGGAACACCACAGCGTAATGGTGTGTCCGAACGTCGTAACCGTACTTTATTAGATATGGTGCGATCTATGATGTCTCTTACCGATTTACCACTATCGTTTTGGGGTTATGCATTAGAGACAGCCGCATTCACGTTAAATAGGGCACCGTCTAAATCCCTTGAGACGACACCGTATGAACTGTGGTTTGGTAAGAAACCTAAGCTGTCATTTCTTAAAGTTTGGGGTTGCGACACTTATGTCAAAAGGCTTAAGCCTGATAAGCTCGAACCCAAATCGAAAAAGTGCGTCTACATAGGATACCCTAAGGAAACAATTGGGTACACCTTCTACCATTGATCCGAAGGTAGGATCTTTGTTGCCAAGAATGGAACCTTTCTAGTGAAGGAGTTTCTCTCGAAAGAAGTGAGTGGGAGGAAAGTAGAAATTGATGAGGTAATAGTACCTTCTCTCAAATTGGAGAGTAGCACATCACAGAAAACCGTTCCCGTGATGCCTACACCAACTAGAGAGGAAGCAAATGATGATGATCATGAAACTTCAGATCAAGTTGCTACTGAACCTCGTAGGTTGACTAGAGCACGATCCGCACCAGAGTGGTACGGTAATCCTATTCTAGAAGTCATGTTACTAGACCAAGGCGAACCTACGAACTATGAAGAAGCTATGATGAGCCCAGATTCCGACAGATGGCTTGAGGCCATGAAATCTGAGATAGGATCCATGTATGAGAACAAAGTGTGGACTTTGGTGGACTTGCCCGATGATCGGCAAGCCATAGAAAATAAATGGATCTTCAAGAAGAAGACTGGCGTTGATGGTAATGTTACTATCTACAAAGCTCGACTTATCGCGAAAGGTTTTCGACAAGTTCAAGGAGTTGACTACGATGAGACTTTCTCACCCGTAGCGATGCTTAAGTCTGTCCGAATCATGTTAGCAATTGCTGCATTTTATAATTATGAAATCTGGCAAATGGACGTCAAAACTGCATTCCTTAATGGATATCTTAAAGAAGAGTTGTATATGATGCAACCAGAAGGTTTTGCCGATCCTAAAGGTGCTAACAAAGTGTGCAAGCTCCAGCGATCCATCTATGGACTGGTGCAAGCATCTCGGAGTTGGAATATACGCTTTGATGAGGTGATCAAAGCATATGGTTTTATACAGACTTACGGTGAAGCCTGTATTTACAAGAAAGTGAGTGGGAGCTCTGTAGCATTTCTGATATTATATGTGGATGACATATTGTTGATTGGAAATGATATAAATTTCTGGATAGCATAAAAGGATACTTGAATAAGAATTTTTCAATGAAAGACCTCGGTGAAACTGCTTATATATTGGGCATCAAGATCTATAGAGATAGATCGAGACGCTTAATAGGACTTTCACAAAGCACATACCTTGATAAAGTTTTGAAGAAGTTCAAAATGGATCAGTCAAAGAAAGGGTTCTTGCCTGTGTTACAAGGTGTGAAGTTGAGTCAGGCTCAAAGCCCGACCACTGCAGAAGATAGAGAAAAAATGAAAGTCATTCCCTATGCCTCAGCCATAGGTTCTATCATGTATGCTATGCTGTGTACCAGACCTGATGTGTGCCTTGCCATAAGTCTTGCAGGGAGGTACCAAAGTAATCCAGGAGTGGATCACTGGAAAGCGGTCAAGAACATCCTGAAGTACCTGAAAAGGACCAAGGATATGTTTCTTGTTTATGGAGGTGACGAAGAGCTCGTCGTAAATGGTTACGTCGATGCTAGCTTCGACACTGATCCGGATGACTCTAAGTCACAAACCGGATACATGTTTATATTGAATGGTGGAGCTATCAGTTGGTGCAGTTCCAAGCAGAGCATCATGGCGGGATCTACGTGTGAAGCAGAGTACATAGCTGCTTCAGAAGCAGCACATGAAGGAGCTTGGATGAAGGAGTTCATATCCGATCTAGGTGTAATACCTAGTGCATCGGGTCCAATGAAAATCTTTTGTGACAACACTGGAGCAATTGCCTTGGCGAAGGAATCCAGGTTTCACAAGAGAACCAAACACATCAAGAGTACTTCAACTCCATTCGTGAAAAGGTCAAGGATGGAGACATAGAAATTTGCAAAGTACATACGGATCTGAATGTGGCAGGCCCATTGACTAAGCCTCTTCCGCAAGCAAAACATGATCAGCACCAAGACTCCATGGGTGTTAGATTCATCACAATGTAATCTAGATTATTGGCTCTAGTGCAAGTGGGAGACTGAAGGAAATATGCCCTAGAGGCAATAATAAAGTTGTTATTTTATATTTCCTTATTCATGATAAATGTTTATTATTCATGCTAGAATTGTATTGATCGGAAACTTAAATACATGTGTGAATACATAAACAAATACCGTGTCCCTACTAAGCCTTGATAACCCACAAGTATAGGGGATCGCAACAGTTTTCGAGGGTAGAGTATTCAACCCAAATTTATTGATTCGACACAAGGGGAGCCAAAGAATATTCTCAAGTATTAGCAGCTGAGTTGTCAATTCAACCACACCTGAAAGACTTAATATCTGCAACAGAGTATTTAGTAGCAAAGTAGTATGGAAGTAACGGTAACAGTGGCAAAAGTAACAGTAACAGTTTTGTAGCAATTGTAACAGTGGCAACATAAAACTAACGTAGCAAAGATTAATATGTGAAAAGCTCGTAGGCAATGGATCAATGATGGATAATTATGTCGGATGGCATTCATCATGCAACAGTTATAACCTAGGGTGACACAGAACTAGCTCCAATTCATCAATATAATGTAGGAATGTATTTCGTATATAGTCATACGTGCTTATGGAAAAGAACTTGCATGACATCTTTTATCCTACCCTCCTGTGGCAGCGGTGTCCTAATGGAAACTAAGGGATATTAAGGCCTCCTTTTAATAGAGTACCAGACCAAAGCATTAGCACTTAGTGAATACATGAACTCCTCAAACTACGGTAATCACCGGAAAGAATCCCAATTATTGTCACCTTGGGGTATGCGGATCATAACACGTAATAGGTGTCTACAACTTGCAAGATAGGATCAAGAACACATATATATTCATGAAAACATAATAGGTTCAGATCTGAAATCATGGCACTCGGGCCCTAGTGACAAGCATTAGGCATAGTAAAGTCATAGCAACATCAATCTTAGAACATAGTGGATACTAGGGATCAAACCCTAACAAAACTAACTCGATTACATGACAAATCTCATCCAACCCATCACCGTCCAGCAAGCCTATGATGGAATTACTCACGCACGGTGGTGAGCATCATGAAATTGGTGATGGAGGAAGGTTGGTGATGATGATGGCGACAATTTCCCCTCTCCGGAGCCCCGAACGGACTCCAGATCTGGCCTCCCGATGAAGAACAGGAGGTGACGGCGGCTCCGTATCGTAAAATGTGATGAATCCTTCTCTCTGATTTTTTTCTCTCCCGAACATGAATATATGGAGTTGGAGTTGAGATCGGTGGAGGTCCAGGGGACCCACAAGGCAGGGGGTGCCCTAGGGGGTGGGCGCGCCCTGCACCCTTGTGGAAAGCAGGTGGGTCCCCCTCTGTTGATTCTTTCGCCAATATTTTTTATTTATTCCAAAAATATTCTCCGTGAAGTTTCAGGTCATTCTGGGAACTTTTATTTCTGCACAAAAATAACACCAAGGCAATTCTGCTGAAAGCAGCGTCAGTCCGGGTTAGTTCCATTCAAATCATGCAAATTAGAGTCCAAAACAAGGGCAAAAGAGTTTGGAAAAGTAGATACGATGGAGACGTATCAACTCCCCCAAGCTTAACCCATTGCTTGTCCTCAAGCAATTCAGTTGATAAACTGAAAGTGATAAGGAAAAACTTTTACAAACTCTGTTTGATCTTGTTGTTGCAAATATGTAAAGCCAGCATTCAAGTTTTCAGCAAAGATTATAAACTAACCATATTCACAATAACATTTAGGTCTCACATTTACTCATACCAATGGCATAATCAACTAACGAGAAATAATAATAAATCTCAGATGACAACACTTTTTCAAAACAATCATGATATGATATAACAGAATGGTATCTCGCTAGCCCTTTCTGAGACCGCAAAACATAAATGCAGAGCACCCCTAAAGATCAAGGACTGACTAGACATTGTAATTCATGGCAAAATAGACCCAGTCACAGTCATACTCAATATTAATTAATAACAACGCATACAAATGACAGTGGTGCTCTCTAACTGGTGCTTTTTATAAGAGGATGATGACTCAGCATAAAAGTAAATAGATAGGCCCTTCGCAGAGGGAAGCAGGGATTTGCAGAGGTGCCAGAGCTCGAGCTTTTTGAAACAGAGATGAATATAATTTTGAGCGGTATGCTTTCATTGTCAACATAACCGACCAAGAGATCTCGGTATCTTCCATGCTACATACATTATAGGCGGTTCCCAAACAGAATGGTAAAGTTTATACTCCCCCACCACCAACAAGCACATTCCACAGCTGGTCCGAAACAACGGGTATCGTCCAACTAACAACAATCCTGGGGGAGTTTTGTTTGCAATTATAATTTGATTTGATTTGAGCATGGAACTGGGCATCCCGATTACCAGCCATTTTCTCGTGAATGACGAGCAGAGTCCACTCATCGTGAGAATAACCCACATGGCATGGAAGATGATACTGACAGCCCTCAGTCGCTACATGAGCGATTCGGGCATACAAAACATATTATTATTTGAAGGTTTAGAGTTTGGCACATGCAAATTTACTTGGAATGGCAGGTAAATACCGCATATAGGTAGGTATGGTGGACTCATATGGAACAACTTTGGGTTTATGGAAGTGGATGCACAAGCAGTATTCCCGCTTAGTACATGTGAAGGCTAGCAAGAGATTGAGAAGCGACCAACTAGAGAGCGACAACAGCCATAAACATGCATTGAGATTAACCAACATTGAGTGCAAGCATGAGTAGGATATAAATCACCATGAACATAAATATCGTGGAGGCTATGTTGATTTTGTTTCAACTACATGCGTGAACATGTGCCAAGTCAAGCCACTCGAATCATTCAAAGGAGGATACCATCCTATCATACTACATCACAACCATTTTAAAAGCATGTTGGCACGCAAGGTAAACCATTATAAACTCCTAGCTAATTAAGCATGGCATGAGTAACTATAATCTCTAATTGTCATTGCAAACATGTTTCATTCATAGTAGGCTGAATCAAGAACGATAAACTAATCATATTTACAAAAACAAGATAGGTCGAGTTCATACCAGCTTTTCCTCATCTCAATCATTTCATCATATATCGTCATTATTGTCTTTCACTTGCACGACCGAACGATGTGGATAATAATAATAATAGTGCACGTGCATTGGACTAAGCTGGAATCTGCAAACATTTATTTAAAGGAGAAGACAAGGTAATATGGGCTCTTTGTTAGATCAACAATAATGCATATGAGAGTCACTCAACATTTTCATCGTGGTCTTCTCCTCTTGACCCCCAAAGAAAAGAAAAGAATCTCAAAGAAACACACTGAAATCTTTTTGGAGTTTTTGTTTTTCTGAAGAATGTAAAAGAAGAACGAGAAAAACTATTTACATGGGAAAGCTCCCAACAAGCAAAAGAAGAACGAGAAATCTTTTTGGGTTTTCTTTAATACTACTACTAAATAAACATGGAAAGGAAATAGGCTACAACTAATTTTTTTTTTGGTTTTTCTTAAGGTTTTTCAAACACACAAGAAGAAAGCGGGAAAAAGAAAATAAACTAATTAACATGGATAATACAATGAAAAAGTATGAACACCGACAACTGGAATGAGTGTGTGAACATGAATATAATGTCGGTGAGAAATACGTACTCCCCCAAGCTTAGGCTTTTGGCCTAAATTGGTCTACGCCCATGGATCAAAGTAGCCCTCTCCGGTGTGCTGAGGAGGATCCTGGGGGTTCCACTGGTTAGCAAACTCCTGTGGCTCCCACTGATAAATAGACTCCTGATATGGATCAGGTGATGGCTCTGGCTCAGGAACTGGGGATCGCGTCCCCTCCCAGTATGCATAAATGTCTGCGGGCATGATGAAGTACCTGCCTGAATGAATATCGAACAAAAAAGGTGCAGACAAGGTAATAATCTGACAAGTCTTCTCGCTAAATACCAGGTTATAGATGAGTCTCTTATCATCGTCTTTCTTAATAAAATCATGTGCTACCATACTGTCATAATCTAAGTATATAGTGGGCAACAGCTTCTCCTCTCCCTCATCGTGCCTAATGGGTATCTCGAAGCGTTTAGCGAGGCGGGAGGCATAGATACCTCCAAAGATAGGACCCTTCGTACGGTTTAAACTCAACCGTCGAGCAACCATAGCACCCAAACTAAAAGTTCTATCGCGAAGTAAAGCATGGCGCAAAAAGCAAGGTTAGGAGCACTAAGACCTCCACTCTCCCCGCGACCAATTAAACATCTCCCCGCAAATAATGAGTAATAGCGCAAAACAGGAAAATGTAAACTAGCCACTCTCGCTTCCGACACCTTTCTCCTTTCCCCTACGGTAACTTCATCAATAAAATCTTCCACATCTCTAGGACGTGGCTCATCGACGCTACCTTCATAAGGTAATTTGCAAACCTCACAAAAGTCATAAAGCGTCATCTCCTTATGCTCATCATATAAATAAAATTCTACCGTGGGTGATCTCCTAGCATGAAAGTGAAAATTTTGCGCGAAAGTATTAGTGAGTAAGAGGTACTGATCACACTTATCGTGGAGAAAGTCGGTGATGCCTGCATTCCCAGCCAAATAATAGAAATCCTCATAAATTCCGGCCGCCTCCAAGAATGCATCACACGGCCATTCACACGACCAAACTTCCGCGGTGCGAGGAAGGTTGTACTTGGGCTTCTTCTTCTCTCCATTTTCCTTTTCTTTAGAACCCCGACTTGAAGAGCCTCTTAACAATCTCCTCATCATTTTCTCTGAAAATTTCTGAAATTTTTAGTGACTTAAAAATAAAAGTGAACCAAACTCAAGAAAACTAATAGCAACTACTCCTACAAGTGTCTAGAGGCTATATCATGCATCAAAACTACATTGGACCATATAAATCTGACATGCAAGCTCAAGAACAAGGTCACCACAGCAGCAAAAATTTGTAATAAATAAAGCACTAGAACAAAAACTAATTAGACCATTGGAGGAGTCACATACTGAAGAACAATCCCCCAAAACAGTTTTGCAAATGGAGCTTTACACAAGGAGATCGAAAATGGCAGCAAGATGAGCTAGAACACGGGTTTGAGCACTGGGATGATTTTTTCTGGAGGAAGACGAAGTGGATGGGTGCTGGAATAAGTGAGGGGGCCTACATGGGACCCATAAGGCAGGGGAGCGCGCCCAGGGGGTAGGGCGCGCCCTCCACCCTTGTGGTCCACTAGTGCAGCCCCCTGGTGCAATCTCAGTGCCAGAAATTCTAAAATATTCTATAAAAAATCATACTAAATTTTCAGGGCATTTGGAGAACATTTATTTTTGGGATATTTTTATTGCACGGATAATTCAGAAAACAGACAGATAATACTATTTTTGCTTTATTTATTCTAAATAACAGAAAGTAAAAAGTAAGTACAGAAAGTTGTGCTTTCTAAATTCATCCATCTCATCCTCATCAAAAGGAATCTGTTAACAAGGTTGATCAAGTCTTATTAACAAACCTCTTTCGAATAACATGAAACTGGAGAATTTTTGAATAACACTAGGTTACCTCAACGGGGATATGCATATCCCCAATAATAAGAATATCTATTTCTTTTTTATAGTAGGCAGAGGAAATTCAAAACCTCCAATAGTAATAGTTGAAAATTTTCCAATAGAATTGATACTATGAACTTGAGGTTGTTTCTTCGGAAAGTGTACCGTATGCTCATTACCATTAACATGAAAAGTGACATTGCCTTTGTTGCAATCAATAACAGCCCCTGCAGTATTCAAAAAGGGTCTACCAAGGATGATCGACATACTGTCGTCCTCGGGAATATCAAGAATAACAAAGTCCGTTAAGATAGTAACGTTTGCAACCACAATAGGCACATCCTCACAAATACCGATGGGTATAGCAGTTGATTTATCAGCCATTTGCAAAGAGATTTCAGTAGGTGTCAACTTATTCAATTCAAGTCTACGATATAAAGAGGAAGGCATAACACTAACACCGGCTCCCAAATCACATAAAGCAGTTTTAATATAGTTTCTTTTAATGGAGCATGGTATAGTTGGTACTCCTGGATCTCCAAGTTTCTTTGGTATTCCACCCTTAAAAGTATAATTAGCAAGCATGGTGGAAATTTCAGCTTCAGGTATCTTTCTTTTATTTGTGACAATATCTTTCATATACTTAGCATAAGGAGACATTTTCAGCATATCAGTCAAACGCATACGCAAAAAGATAGGTCTAATCGTTTCAGCAAAGCGCTCAAAATCCTCATCATCCTTTTTCTTGGATGGTTTAGGAGGAAAGGGCATGGGTTTCTGAACCCATGGTTCTCTTTCTTTACCATGTTTCCTAGCAATGAAGTCTCTCTTATCATAACGTTTATTCTTTGATTGTGGGTTATCAAGATCAACAACAGGTTCTACCTCCACATCGTTATCATTACTAGGTTGAGCATCAACATGAACATCATCATTAACATTATCACTAGGTTCATGTTCATCACCAGATTGTGTCTCGGCATCAGAAATAGAAATATCATTTGGATTCTCAGGTGTGTCTATAACAGGTTCACTAGAAGCATGCAAAGTCCTATCAGTTTTCTTTTTATTTTTATTACTAGGACTAGGTGCATCAGTATTAATTCTCTGAGAATCTTGCTCAATTCTCTTAGGATGGCCCTCAGGATACAAAGGTTCCTGAGTCATTTTACCACCTCTAGTCATAACCCTAACAGCATTATCATTGTTCTTACTATTCAACTCATTAAGCAAATCATCTTGTGCCTTAAGTACTTGTTCTACTTGAGTTTTAACCATGGAAGCATGCTTACTAATAAGCTTAAGATCATTAACAGTTCTACTCATATAATCACCCAAGCAGTCAAGCATGTGAGCATTACGTTTCAATTGTCTACTAACATAAGCATTGAATTTTTTTTGTTTAACAATATAATTATCAAACTCATCCAAGCATTGACTAGCAGACTTATTATGAGGAATATCACCTTCATCAAATCTATAGAGAGAATTTACCTCTACTACCTGTGTCGGGTTATCAAGACCATGTATTTCTTCAATAGGTGGTAGATTCTTAACATCTTCAGCTTTAATACCTTTTTCTTTCATAGATTTCTTTGCCTCTTTCATATCTTCAGGACTGAGGAATAGAATACCTCTTTTCTTCGGAGTTGGCTTAGGAGTTGGTTCAGGAAGTGTCCAATCATTATCATTACTCAATATATTATTCAATAGCAATTCAGCTTGCTCAATAGTTCGTTCCCTGAACATACAACCAGCACAACTATCTAGGTGGTCCCTAGAAGCATCGGTTAGTCCATTATAAAATATATCAAGTATTTCATTTTTCTTGAGAGGATGATCAGGCAAAGCATTAAGTAATTGGAGAAGCCTCCCCCAAGCTTGTGGGAGACTCTCTTCTTCAATTTGCACAAAGTTAAATATTTCCTTTAAAGCAGCTTGTTTCTTATGAGCTGGGAAATATTTTTCAGAGAAGTAGTAAATCATATCCTGGGGACTACGCACACAACCAGGAGCAAGAGAATTAAACCATAACTTAGCATCACCCTTTAACGAGAAAGGAAACAACTTAAGAATATAGTAATAGTGAATTTTTTCCTCATGAGTAAATAGGGTGGCTATATCATTCAATTTAGTAAGATGTGCCACAACAGTTTCAGATTCATAACCATAGAAAGGATTAGATTCAACCAAAGTAATTAACTCAGGATCGACAGAGAATTCATAATCCTTATCAGTAACAAAGATAGGTGAAGTAGCAAACTTAGGATCATATTGCATTCTAGCATTCAAATACTTTTATTTCAGCTTAGCTAACAGTTTCTTAAGATCATCTCTATCATTACAAGCAAAAAAGTCTCTAGCAGTTTCTTCATCCATAATATAACCCTTAGGTACAACAGGAAGTTCATACCTAGGAGAGCTAGTCTTATCAGGTGTTTCAAAGTGTTCTGTTTCAGAAATATCATCATCTTTAGCATAGTCAATAGTTCTAACTCTAGCAAGATGTTCATCAAGTAATTCACCCAGTGGCACAGTTTTATCAAGCAAAGTAGTAGCATCATAAGCATCATTCATAGTAGAAGTAGCATCATCAATAACATGCGACATATCAGAATCAATAGCAGGTGTAGGTGTCGCAAGCTTACTAAAAAAAGAAGGTGAATCAAGTGCAGAGCTAGATGGCAGTTCCTTACCTCCCCTCGTAGTAGAGGGAAAAATCTTGGTTCTAGTATCTTTCAAATTCCTCATAGTGATCAACAGATATAAATCCCAAGTGACTCAGAGAATAGAGCTATGCTCCCCGGCAACGGTGCCAGAAAAAGGTCTTGATAACCCACAAGTATAGGGGATCGCAACAGTTTTCGAGGGTAGAGTATTCAACCCAAATTTATTGATTCGACACAAGGGGAGCCAAAGAATATTCTCAAGTATTAGCAGCTGAGTTGTCAATTCAACCACACCTGAAAGACTTAATATCTGCAACAGAGTATTTAGTAGCAAAGTAGTATGGAAGTAACGGTAACAGTGGCAAAAGTAACAGTAACAGTTTTGTAGCAATTGTAACAGTGGCAACATAAAACTAACGTAGCAAAGATTAATATGTGAAAAGCTCGTAGGCAATGGATCAATGATGGATAATTATGTCGGATGGCATTCATCATGCAACAGTTATAACCTAGGGTGACACAGAACTAGCTCCAATTCATCAATATAATGTAGGAATGTATTTCGTATATAGTCATACGTGCTTATGGAAAAGAACTTGCATGACATCTTTTATCCTACCCTCCTGTGGCAGCGGGGTCCTAATGGAAACTAAGGGATATTAAGGCCTCCTTTTAATAGAGTACCAGACCAAAGCATTAGCACTTAGTGAATACATGAACTCCTCAAACTACGGTAATCACCGGAAAGAATCCCAATTATTGTCACCTTGGGGTATGCGGATCATAACACGTAATAGGTGTCTACAACTTGCAAGATAGGATCAAGAACACATATATATTCATGAAAACATAATAGGTTCAGATCTGGAATCATGGCACTCGGGCCCTAGTGACAAGCATTAGGCATAGCAAAGTCATAGCAACATCAATCTTAGAACATAGTGGATACTAGGGATCAAACCCTAACAAAACTAACTCGATTACATGATAAATCTCATCCAACCCATCACCGTCCAGCAAGCCTACGATGGAATTACTCACGCACGGCGGTGAGCATCATGAAATTGGTGATGGAGGAAGGTTGGTGATAATGATGGCAACGATTTCCCCTCTCCGGAGCCCCGAACGGACTCCAGATCTGGCCTCCCGATGAAGAACAGGAGATGTCAGGGGCTCTGTATCGTAAAACGCGATGAATCCTTCTCTCTGATTTTTTCTCTCCCCGAACGTGAATATATGGAGTTGGAGTTGAGGTCGGTGGAGGTCCAGGGGACCCACAAGGCAGGGGGGCGCCCTAGGGGGGTGGGCGCGCCCTGCACCCTTGTGGGCAGCAGGTGGGTCCCCCTCTGTTGATTCTTTCGCCAATATTTTTTATTTATTCCAAAAATATTCTCCGTGAAGTTTCAGGTCATTCTGAGAACTTTTATTTCTACACAAAAATAACACCAAGGCAATTCTGCTGAAAACAGCGTCAGTCTGGGTTAGTTCCATTCAAATCATGCAAATTAGAGTCCAAAACAAGGGCAAAAGAGTTTGAAAAAGTAGATACGATGGAGACGTATCAAGCCTCTACTAGACTAGCTCGTTGATCAAAGATGGTTAAGGTTTCCTAACCATAGACATGTGTTGTCATTTGATAATGGGATTACATCATTAGAAGAATGATGTGATGGACAAGTCCCATCCGTTAGCTTAGCATAATGATCGTTCAGTTTATTGCTATTGCTTTCTTCATGTCAAATACATATCCCTTCGACTATGAGATTATGCAACTCCCGAATACCGGAGGAATACCTTGTGTGCTATCAAACGTCACAACGTAACTGGGTGATCATAAAGATGCTCTACAGGTATCTCCGAAGGTGTTTATTGAGTTGGCATAGATCGAGATTAGGATTTGTCACTCCGAGTATCGGAGAGGTATCTCTGGGCCCTCTCGGTAATACACATCATAAGAAGCCTTGCAAGCAAAGTGACTAATGAGCAAGTTACAGAATGATGTATTACAGAGCAAGTAAAGAGACTTGCCGGTAACGAGATTGAACTAGGTATGAAGATACCGATGATCGAATCTCGGGCAAGTAACATACCGATGGACAAAGGGAGTTACGTATGTTGTCATAACGGTTCGACCGATAAAGATCTTTGTAGAATATGTAGGAGCCAATACGGGCATCCAGGTTTCGCTATTGGTTATTGACCGAAGAGGTGTCTCGGTCATGTCTACATAGTTCTCGAACCCGTAGGGTCCGCATGCTTAACGTTCGTTGACGATATAGTGTTATATGAGTTATATGATTTGGTGACCGAATGTTGTTTGGAGTCCCGGATGAGATCACGGACATGACGAGGAGTCTTGAAATGGTCGAGAGGTAAAGATTGATATATTGGATGATAGTATTCGGACACCAGAAGTGTTCCAGAGTGTATCGGGTACATATCGGAGTACCGGGGGGTTACCGGAACACCCCGGGGGAAGATATGGGCCATAGGAGGGAGGCACACCAGCCCACAAAGGGGTGGCGCCCCCCCCCCCCATAGGGAAGGAGGCCGAATAGGACTGGGAGAGGGGGCGGCGCCCCCCTTTCCTTCTCCTCCTCTCTCTCTCTTTCCCCCTTTCCCTCTCCGGTAAAAGGAAAGGGGGGGCGAATCCAACTAGGAGCCCAAGTAGGATTCCTCCTACTTGGGCGCGCCTAGGGCTGGCCTCCTCCCCCTTCATCCTTTATATACGTGGGCAGGGCACCCCTAGAACACACATCAATTGTTCCAAGCCGTGTGCGGCGCCCCCCTCCACGGTTTACTCCTCCGGTCATATTCATGTAGTGCTTAGGCGAAGCCCTGTGCGGATCACTTCACCATCACCATCACCACGCCGTTGAGCTGATGGAACTCTCCCTCGACACTTTGCTGGATCAAGAGTTCGAGGGACGTCATCGAGCTGAACGTGTGCAGAACTCGGCGGTGCCGTACGTTCGGTACTTGATCGGTCGGAACAAGAAGACGTTTGACTACATCAATTGCGTTAAACAAACGCTTCCGCTTTCAGTCTACGAGGGTACGTGGACACACTCTCCCCCTCTCGTTGCTATGAATCTCCTAGATAGATCTTGCGTGAGCGTAGGAATTTTTTTGAAATTGCATGTTACGTTCAACAACAGTGGTATCAGAGCTAGGTCTATGCGTAGATGATATGCACGAGTAGAACATAAAGAGTTGTGGGCAGTGATAGTCATACTACTTACCACCAATGTCTTATTTTGATTCGGCGGTATTGTTGGATGAAGCGGCCCGGACCAACCTTACATGACCACGTTCATGAGACCGGTTCCACCGACAAGGTGGCTGGCGGGTGTCTGTTTCTCCAACTTTAGTTGAATCGAATTTGACTACGGCCGGTCCTTGTTGAAGGTTAAAACAGCAAACTTGACAAAACACCATTGTGGTTTTGATGCGTAGGTAAGAACGGTTCTTGCTAGAAGCCCGTAGCAGCCACGTAAAACTTGCAACAACAAAGTAGAGGACGTCTAACTTGTTTTTGCAGGGCATGTTGTGATGTGATATGGTCAAGACATGATGTGATATACGTTGTTGTATGAGATGATCATGTTTTGTAAAAGTTATCGGCAACTAGCAGGAACCTTATGGTTGTCGCTTTATTGTATGAAATGCAAACGCCATGTAATTGCTTTACTTTATCACTATGCGTTAGCGATAGTTGTAGAAGCAATAGTTGGCGAGACGACCACGATGCTACGATCGAGGTCAAGGTGTCAAGCCAGTGACGATGGAGATCATGACGGTGCTTTGGAGATGGAGATCAAAGGCACAAGATGATGATTGCCATATCATGTCACATATTTTGATTGCATGTGATGTTTATCTTGTTTGCATCTTATTTTGCTTAGTATGGCGGTAACATTATAAGATGATCCCTTACTAAATTTCAAGGTATAAGTGTTCTCCCTGAGTATGCACCGTTACGACAGTTCGTCGTGTTGAGACACCACGTGATGATCGGGTGTGATAGACTCTACGTTCAAATACAACGGGTGCAAGACAGTTTTGCACATGCAGAATACTCGGGTTAAACTTGACGAGCCTAGCATGTACAGACATGGCCTCGGAACACTAGAGACCGAAAGGTCGAACGTGAATCATATAGTAGATATGATCAACATAGAGATGTTCACCATTGATGACTACTCCATCTCACGTGATGATCGGACATGGTTTAGTTGATTTGGATCACGTATCATTTAGATGACTTGAGGGATGTCTATCTAAGTGGGAGTTCTTAAGTAATTTGATTAATTGAACTTAATTTATCATGAAGTTAGTCCTGATAGTATTTGCAAATTATGTTGTAGATCAATAGCTCACGTTGTAGCTCCCTTATGTTTTTTATATGTTCCTAGAGAAAACTAAGTTGAAAGATGATAGTAGCAATGATGCGGACTGGGTCCGTGATCTGAGGATTATCCTCATTGCTGCACAGAAGAATTATGTCCTTGATGCACCGCTAGGTGACAGACCTATTGCAGGAGCAGATGCAGATGTTATGAATGTTTGACAAAGCTCGATATGATGACTACTTGATAGTTTAGTGCGCCATGCTTTACGGCTTAGAACCGGGACTTCAAAAACGTTTTGAATGCCACAGAGCATATGAGATGTTCCAAAGAGATGAAATTGGTATTTCAGACTCATGCCCGTGTTGAGAGGTATGAGACCTCTGACAAGTACTTTGCCTACCAGATGGAGGAGAATAGCTCAGCTAGTGAGCATGTGCTCAGAATGTCTGTGTACTACAATCGCTTGAATCAAGTGGGAGTTAATCTTCCAGATAAGATAGCGATTAACAAAGTTCTCTAGTCACTATCACCAAGCTACTAGAACTTCATGATGAACTATAATATGCAAGGGATGACGAAAACGATTCCCGAGCTCTTCGCGATACTGAAATCGGCGAAGGTAGAAATCAAGAAAGAGCATCAAGTGTTGATGGTTGACAAGACCACTAGTTTCAAGAAAAAGGGCGAGGGGGAGAAAGGGAACTTCAAGAAGAATGGCAAGCAAGTTGTCGCTCCCATGAAGAAGCCCAAAGCTGGACCCAAGCCTGAAACTGAGTGCTTCTACTGCAAAGGAAATGGTTACTGGAAGCAGAACTGCTCCAAATACTTGGCGGATAAGAAGAATGGCAAAGTGAACAAAGGTATATTTGATATACATGTTATTGATGTGTATTTTACTAGTATTCATAGTAGCCCCTGGGTATTTGATACCGGTTCAGTTTCTAAGATTAGTAACTCGAAACAGGAGTTACAAAATAAACAGAGACTAGTTAATGACGAGGTGACGATGTGTGTTGGAAGTGGTTCCAAGGTTGATAAGATCACCATCGCACACTCCCTCTATCTTCGGGATTAGTGTTAGACCTAAATAAATAAATGTTATTTGGTGTTTGCGTTGAGCATGAATATGATTGGATCATGTTTATTGCGATACGGTTATTCATTTAAGTCAGAGAATAATTGTTGTTTTGTTTACATGAATAAAACCTTCTATGGTCATACACTCAATGTAAATGGTTTATTGAATCTCGATCGTAGTGATACACATATTCATAATATTGATGCCAAAAGATGCAAAGTTAATAATGATAGTGCAACATACTTGTGGCACTGCCATTTAGGTCATATTGGTGTAAAGCGCATGAAGAAACTCCATACAAATGGACTTTTGGAATCACTTGATTATGAATCATTTGATACTTGTGAACCATGCCTCATGGGCAAGATGACTAAAACTCCATTCTCCGGAACAATGGAGCAAGCCAATGACTTATTGGAAATAATACATACCGATGTATGCGGTCCGATGAGTGTTGAAGCACGCGGCGGGTATCGTTATTTTCTGACATTCACAGATGATTTGAGCAGATATGGGTATATCTACTTAATGAAACACAAGTCTGAAACATTTGAAAAGTTCAAGGAATTTCAGAGTGAAGTAGAGAATCATCGTAACAAGAAAATAAAGTTTCTACGATCTGATCGCGGAGGCGAATATTTGAGTTACGAGTTTGGCCTTCATTTAAGACAATGTGGAATAGTTTCACAACTCACGCCACCTGAAACACCACAGCGTAATGGTGTGTCCGAACGTCATAACCGTACTTTATTAGATATGGTGCGATCTATGATATCTCTTACCAATTTACCACTATCGTTTTGGGGTTATGCATTAGAGACAGCTGCATTCACATTAATAGGGCACCATCTAAATCCGTTGAGACGACACCGTATGAACTGTGGTTTGGCAAGAAACCTAAGCTATCGTTTCTTAAAGTTTGGGGTTGCGATGCTTATGTGAAAAAAGCTTCAGCCTGATAAGCTCGAACCCAAATCGGAGAAGTGCGTCTTCATAGGATACCCAAAAGAAACTGTTGGGTACACCTTCTATCACAGATCCGAAGGCAAGATCTTTTTGCTAAGAATGGATCCTTTCTAGAGAAGGAGTTTCTC
This sequence comes from Thinopyrum elongatum, assembly GCA_011799875.1. Classification (NCBI taxonomy): domain Eukaryota; kingdom Viridiplantae; phylum Streptophyta; class Magnoliopsida; order Poales; family Poaceae; genus Thinopyrum; species Thinopyrum elongatum. The sequence goes on along the minus strand of CM022298.1, from coordinate 117,163,937 downwards.
TCGAAAAAAGTGTGTGGGAGGAAAGTAGAACTTGATGAGGTAATTGTACCTTCTCTCAATTTGAAAAGTAGCTCATCAGAGAAATCTGTTCCCGTGATGCCTACACCAACTAGAGAGGAAGCTAATGATAATGATCATGAAGCTTCAGATCAAGTTACTACCGAATCTCGTAGGTCAACCAGAGCACGCTCCGCGCCAGAGTGGTACGCTAATCCTGTTCTGGAAGTCATGTTACTAGACCATGACGAACCTACGAACTATGAAGAAGCGATGATGAGCCCAGATTCCGATAAATGGCTTGAGGCCATGAAATCTGAGATAGGATCCATGTATGAGAACAAAGTATGGACTTTGGTTGACTTGCCCGATGATCGGCAAGCCATAGAAAATAAATGGATCTTCAAGAAGAAGACTAACGCTGATGGTAATGTTACTGTCTACAAAGCTCGACTTGTCGCGAAAGGTTTTCGACAAGTTCAAGGAGTTGACTACGATGAGACTTTCTCACTCATAGCGATGCTTAAGTCTGTCCGAATCATATTAGCAATTGCCGCATTTTATGAAATCTGGCAAATGGATGTCAAAACTGCATTCCTTAATGGATTTCTTAAAGAAGAGTTGTATATGATGCAACTAAAAGGTTTTGTCAATCGTAAAGGTGCTAACAAAGTGTGCAAACTCCAGCAATCCATCTATGGACTGGTGCAAGCATCTCGGAGTTGGAATATACGCTTTGATGAGGTGATCAAAGCATATGGTTTTATACAGACTTACGGTGAAGCCTGTATTTACAAGAAAGTGAGTGGGAGCTCTATAGCATTTCTGATATTATATGTGGATGACATATTATTGATTGGAAATAATATAGAATTTCTGGATAGCATAAAAGGATACTAAAAAAAGAATTTTTCAATGAAAGACCTCGGTGAAGCTACTTACATATTGAGCATCAAGATCTACAGGCATAGATCAAGACGCTTAATAGAACTTTCACAAAACACATATCTCGATAAGATTTGAAGAAAGTTCAAAATGGTTCAGTCCAAGAAGGGGTTCTTGCCTGTATTACAAGGTGTGAAGTTGAGTAAGACTCAAAACCCGACCACGGCAGAAGATAGAGAGAGAATAAAAGTCATTCCCTATGCCTCAGCCATAGGTTCTATAAAGTATGCCATGATGTGTACCAAACCTGTTGTGTACCTTGCCATGAGTTTGTCAAGGGGGTACAATAGTGATCCAGGAGTAGATCACTAGACAGCAGTCAAAATTATCCTTAGAGGACTAAGGAAATGTTTCTCGATTATGGAGGTGATAAAGAGTTCGTCGTAAAGAATTACGTCGATACAAGCTTTCACACCGATCTAGATGACTCTGAGTCTCAATCTGGATGCGTATTGAAAGTGGGAGCAATTAGCTAGAGTAGCTCCATGCAGAGTATTGAAGACATAGAAATTTGCAAAATACATACAGATCTGAATGTGGCAGACCCGTTGACTAAACTTCTCTCACAAGCAAAACATGATCACACCTTAGTACTCTTTGGGTATTAATCACATAACGATGTGAACTAGATTATTGACTCTAGTAAACCCTTTGGGTGTTGGTCACATGGCGATGTGAACTATGGGTGTTAATCACATAAAGATGTGAACTATTAGTGTTAAATCACATGACGATGTGAACTAGATTATTGACTCTAGTGCAAGTGGGAGACTGAAGGAAATATGCCCTAGAGGCAATAATAAAGTTGTTATTTATATTTCCTTATATCATGATAAATGTTTATTATTCATGCTAGAATTGTATTAACCGGAAACTTGATACATGTGTGGATACATAGACAAAACACTGAGTCCCTAGTAAGCCTCTACTAGACTAGCTCGTTAATCAAAGATGGTTAAGTTTCCTAACCATAGACATGTGTTGTCATTTGATGAATGGGATCACATCATTAGGAAATGATGTGATGGACATGACCCATCCGTTAGCTTAGCATAATGATCGTTCAGTTTTATTGCTACTGATTTCTTCATGACATATACATATTCCTTTGACTATGAGATTATGCAACTCCCGGATACCGGAGGAATACCTTGTGTGTTATCAAACGTCACAACGTAACTGGGTGATTATAAATATGCTCTACAGGTGTCTCCGAAGATGTTTGTTGGGTTGGCTTAGATCGAGATTAGGATTTGTCACTCCGAGTATCGGAGAGGTAGCTCTGGGCCCTCTCGGTAATGCACATCATAAGAAGCCTTGCAAGCAATGTGACTAATGAGTTAGTTGCAGGATGATGCATTACAAAACGAGTAAAGGGACTTGCCGGTAACGAGATTGAACTAGGTATGAAGATACCGACGATCGAATCTCGGGCAAGTAACATACCGATGACAAAGGGAATTACGTATGTTGTCATTACGGTTCGACCGATAAAGATCTTCGTAGAATATGTGGGAGCCAATATGAGCATCCAGGTTCCGCTATTGGTTATTGACCGGAGAGGTGTCTCGGTCATGTCTACATAGTTCTCGAACCCGTAGGGTCCGCACGCTTAACGTTCGATGGCGATTTGTATTATGAGTTATGTGATTTGGTGACCGAATGTTGTTCGGAGTCCCGGATGAGATCACGGACATGACGAGGAGTCTCGAAATGGTCGAGAGGTAAAGATTGATATATTGGATGATAGTATTCGGACACCGGAAGTGTTTCGGAGTGTATCGGGTACATATCGGAGTACCGGGGGGTTACCGGAACACCCCGGGGGAAGATATGGGCCATATGGGCCATAGGAGGGAGGCACACCAGCCCACAAAGGGGTGGTGCGCCCCCCACAGGGAAGGAGGCCGAATAGGACTGGGAGAGGGGGCGGCGCCCCCCTTTCCTTCTCCTCCTCTCTCTCTTTCCCCCTTTCCCTCTCCGGTAAAAGGAAAGGGGGGGGGCGAATCCAACTATGAGCCCAAGTAGGATTCCTCCTACTTGGGCGCGCCTAGGGCTGGCCTCCTCCCCCTTCATCCTTTATATACGTGGGCAGGGCACCCCTAGAACACACATCAATTGTTCCAAGCCGTGTGCGGCGCCCCCCTCCACGGTTTACTCCTCCGGTCATATTCACGTAGTGCTTAGGCGAAGCCCTGCGCGGATCACTTCACCATCACCGTCACCACGCCGTTGTGCTGACGGAACTCTCCCTCGACACTTTGCTGGATCAAGAGTTCGAGGGACGTCATCGAACTGAACGTGTGTAGAACTCGGAGGTGCCGTACGTTCGGTACTTGATCGGTCGGAACGAGAAGACGTTCGACTACATCAACCGCGTTAAACAAACGCTTCCGCTTTCGGTCTACGAGGGTACGTGGACACACTCTCCCCCTCTCATTGCTATGCATCTCCTAGATAGATCTTGCGTGAGCGTAGGAATTTTTTTGAAATTGCATGCTACGTTCCCCAACACCACCTACCTATATATATGTGGGAGGGGGCGCCTAGCACAAGCACAACAATCCCTTAGCCGTGTGCGGCGCTCCGCTCCACCGTTTACACCCCGGTCATATTTTCGTAGTGCTTAGACAAAGCCCTGCGGAGATAGCTTCACCATCATCGTCACCACGCCGTCGTGCTGCCGGAACTCATCCACTACCTCGCCGTCTTGCTGGATCAAGAAGGCGGAGGACGTCATTGAGCTGAACATGTGCTGAACGCAGAGGTGCCGTACGTTCGGTGCTCGATCGGTTGGAACGCGAAGAAATTCGACTACATCAACCGCGTTGTCAAACGTTTCCGCTTACGGTCTACGAGGGTACGTAGACACACTCCCCCCTCTCGTTGCTATGCATCTCCTTGATAGATCTTGCGTGTGCGTAGAATTTTTTTTGTTTTTCATGCAACGTTTTCCAACATTACAGTCATAACAAGTTTATCTTAGTACACATGCTCGTATATATTAGTTCTCGCATGGATGTGGAGTTTTTAAGCTCGGATGCATTCACTCAGTCTAGCAATGATATATGTTTACGAGATATTTATTCTGATATATATTCACTTGGCCTGATATTTCTGGCATGTATTCACTTTGCCTAACATGGGACCACATGTTTCTAATACTAGATGATACCCCGCATGTTGCTGCAGAAATTGCTAACAAACAATTTGATGTTTAGAAGCATGAGAATTTCTAAGAAAATTTGTATATGCTAATGAAAATGAATTTTCTTTGGAAAAAAATATTGTTTAGAGTAAGACAGCGACGTGCTGAAAAGCTGAGAATGTGTGTATGTGAATTTTATACTAAAATATCGAGGTGATGAGATGAAAACATCGTTAAGTAGAGATATCTAAGCCCTTTCACAAAACCTAAAACAATGACAACTATAGTTATACATTTTTTTAACTCACTATAGTCATGCATTCCATAAAACATAACTTGCTCGGAAGAAAAAACAGTTCACTCACAATCTAATTTTCTATTGAAACGGGTCGTTTATAAATCATGAGGCTCACTTTTGACTGAATCATGCTTCTCACCAGATCAAACCTATATGTGACATTCCTGAACGAATTTGGGCATAAAGATATTAGAAAATAGATTGTTCTCGTCAATGGAATATACCAATTTAGAGATACATATAGACTGAGGTATAACAAACCTGAAGGCGAAGAGTTGTTGCTCGGTCATGTACATTGAAAAAAAAACATTTGTTACTTCTTTGATCTTTTTCCTCAAGATTTCCAAAAGGATCGAAGTGATTACGCTATGGATAGGAACAATGTATGAAAGATTTGCTATGGTAGAGTTGCAATTAGAAGCTGACCAAAGAAAACTAATGAGAGTTCTTCTTAATCACAAATGAAGTTGAACACTACTGATAACTAATTCCAAATTTAGGCAGCATGAGGGTGTAGTGTAGTCTGTAAGAAGCTGAATGCATGGTTGACGATGTAGTATGTGAGGTTGCATAATAAGGAATTTTTCAAAGAAATAACAGAGGTCACTGCATCTTCCATATGTGAGCTGCATATGAAACAAAAAAAATAAGAGAAAGGAATGTGAACAAAAAATATGATTGAGCAATATAAACAAAAATAGAATTTTCTATTTTGCTGCTGTCAATAGATTTTTTTTTAGAAAAGGAGGAGGACCCCCGGCCTCTGCATCTGGACGTGCATGCACGCTGTCAATAGATATAACATGCATTATCTATTACCCTCCTAATTACATATTAAGTTTTAGTATAACTAAATATGTCAAGAAAATTTAGATGTGTGAACCAATTCGTATCTAGAACTGGACATTTACCTCCGGCTAAAAGGACCATCTGTAAGCGTACTTAAGTTGGGAAGGCCCAAACGCAGCAAAACTCTCTGGCAACGGTGTATGCGTAGACCACGAAATCGTCAAGGTTTACTCACCTGTAGTGTATAGCCAAGATAAGTTGCAGAGGCTGCGGACAGTACTGGACCCGTTCTCCGTCCGATATGATCCTCGTCTGCTTGAACATGGACGCCCTCATCTGCCCGATGATGTGCTCGTGGAGATACTCGTCCGCCTGCGGGCTCGATACATCGTCGGTCGCCGCGCGGTGTGCAGGGCCTGGCGCTCTGCCATACGCCACCAGAACTTCAACCGCACCCCGGCCTGACACGTGACCACCGTCACCAAGATCGCGGCTCACCACGTGATATACTGACATGGCGTTGAAGGTGTCAGGTTTCTCTTAGTGACCAGAGTCATCGTCTTGGACTTCGTCCGCGTCGTCCGGCAGAGAACGCCATTCCCCCGTGCCCTCTGCTTTACATAGGCTTTGTTTGCGATGGTCATAGGCTCCTCGGACGGGGGTGGTGTTCCTACAGCGTGGCGAATGTCCACCTCATCCTCATGATGGCATCCGCTTTCACGTCCATCGGTGTGTGCTCTGGAAACCCCCTCACCATGGCATGCGCAACTGTTGGTTCGTCGCTCGTGTCCAATTGCGGGAATCGTGGGAGGAGAGACAATGCCTTGGTGCGGGAGGAGGCGTTGGAGGGCAGGGAGATCGGGGAAAGCAGAGGAGAGGGGAAGGGGAAGAATAAGCGGCGGCCAAGGAGGGAAGCGGAGAAGGCCAATATGCTCGTTTGGGCTCCCACCCTGTATTGATTGCGGGGCTAAGGAAGTCGGAAGTACAACATGCGTTGAATTGTCCTGGTGAATGTTAAGGTGAACCTAGGAGGTTGTGTTGAATCGGACGGCTACCTATAATGCATGCCTTGATCGATGGCTAGAAATAATTGGGGTGATGTGGCTTAAGGAGAAGCTAGAGAATTCCTTGTAGTGGGGTGCTCCTATTTAGATATAGTAGATGTACCAATGAAGTCGAATTAACCGAGGATCAATGTATATAGTAATGTATTTAATACGTAAATTGGAACTGCCGGGGCTTGGACAACCCCAGACAGTTCAAGAGTTGGTGTGCTTGTTGAATACTCTCTATTTGTGGGTCGTCTTATGTGAAACAAGGCAACACGAGGAGAAGGTAAAATGAATAAAATGGAGGGTTGGACTCAAACACTATTTGACCCACAATGGCAAGGGAAAAAGGAGCAGACATTGGTGCGTATTGGGACGACCCAATAAAAATAAACTCTTATCGTATGATTCCTCCTATGGTTGTCCAGCCAGATCTGGTCGTTATTGGCGGGCTCCTACCTTTCTTCGGTCATGTCAATCCAGATTCAGACAGCTCGCTACTGAGTTGCTGCCCTGCTTCTCCTCTCGGTCAATCTTGACCTGGGCAACCCTCCCACCGTCTTACCTCCTACCTCCCATCGGTTCCTATGCGTCGGGCTATGGGCCTTGAGTTATGGTCAAGATATGGCTTGATGTTAGTCGCTTTATGGTCGTTGGTTCTTGGTGGCTGGGTTTTGCGTCGGTGAGTTTGTTTTCACGGCGGTCCGCCTTCATCTTCTCTAGTTGAGTTGCCTTGGGGCGCGTTGCCGCTCCTTTGCCCTGCTTGATTGTTGGTCGTGACTGAAGTCATCCTCGTCACTTGTGGGTGTTACGTTCTCCCTTTGTTCGTGCTCGCTTCCCGTTGGTCTTCCTTCTATGGCCTTGGTGACGGTCGTTCTGGTGGCGTTGGGCTTTGACCTCGTTGCGTGTAGTGATGGTGTCCTTCGTTGTGGAAGTGGAGTTGTCCTAGTTGTCCTCGCACCGACACTCATGCTCGTGCAAGTTGGATCTTTTCGTGCTGGTGGCAGTGACCATTTTGAAGGAGGTGTGCTTTTTGTTGTCATGGTTGTTACTCTCCGATGATGCTAGCTCCTTCGGTGTCTGGTCATTGCTTTCATGCTTCTTTGTGGTCCTTACTTGTACTTGTTTGAACTCTAGTGTTATGTCTAGGTCGTTTATTGCCGACGCTTACGTCTGAATCCTTAGTTTCTCAATGTTGTTTAGGTTTGTGGTTTTTGTTGTTTGGGTCATGCCATCTTTGGCGTTGTACAGTGCCTTCTTGACGTTGCACTCTTCTTCCTATGGCATGAAATACTTTGTTTTTTGCGTGGAGCAAATGAAATACATGCAGCTCTCCTGCATGGTTAATTTTTTTTCCGTAATCAACTGGTCCGATACAAAGGCACTTTGATTAGGTGAATAATCTATGAAGGATTTGTTTTAAGCGAATTGCAAGTATATCTTTGAAACCAGCTTGCACACTACCACATTACAAAGACTGATTCCCGTAAAAAAAAAGGCTGATTGGTCTAAGATCCTTACTGTAGCTATGCTCGTTCATTCACTCGGAAAAAAAAACTATGCTCGTTCAGATGTTGTACATTTTTTTAGGGTTGACCAATTCCGGGTCTCGAGGTGATGGGCCGCGTCGTTGTGAGGCTGTTATACTAGGCCCAGCAAGGACGACCCACGGTAGAACGGCCCGCTACAGAGCAGAACGCGCGAGGTGGGCCATGCTAAACCTCTCCACCGATATAAGCTGATGAGCCCTAAAACCCTGGCCTCCTTCCTTGTTCTCCCCACCCCGCGCGGCGCCTCCTTTCCTCTCCTCCCCTCGCCGCCGCCGCCAGCGCCTCCTCCACCACCGCTCGTCCTCCTATACACAGGTAAGGTACAAGAACCCCTAGCGCCACCGCCTCGGAGGCTCCGCGGCCTCCCTTCTCCCGACTCTCGTGGTGTCCCGGCGGTGTGGTTGGTCTGCTGACGAGTTCGTGCTGGGATTGGGGTTTTTGCTGGCAGGTGAGGAGGAGATGTTGGTGCTGTTCGAGACGCCCGCGGGGTTCGCCCTCTTCAAGGTGCTGGATGAGGGGAAGCTCAGCAAAGTCGAGGTATTGGCTCCCGCTACGCCCATCTCTGTACCCGCGTTCGTCAGCGTATATGTTCGAGGTGGTTCGTTTTGGTCCGTCGGCTAACGATTCCTGTGGTTTTTGGTTTGCAGGATCTGTGGCAGGACTTCGCCTCGTCGGACAAAGCAAGAAAGGTGGAACGATTCGAGCCTCTGTTCTTGATTTTTCTCGTGGATGTTGTTGGTTGCTGTAAAGCTGTGATTTTTATGGTTAATCTGGGACTGCATACACCTAGTTTCTATATTGTCTCGGTCCAGAGGTCACCGCCATGCCTTTTGTTTTCGAATGTTAGCGGCTCAGGTTCACCCAGGGACTTGTGCTTGCGAGTTAGCATTTTTCCACATGGATTGTCACAAAAGCTTATTTTAGTATACAGTTTTGCTAGAACTCATCTAGATAAGATATAATTTGGTCTCATTCACCTTTTATAGCCATTGGATGTGATGCTATAAGATGCGTGTGTGCTGACGTGGGTTGTATCTGTTCTTGTTTTCCAGGTGAATGAGACCAAATTATATCTCATCTAGATGAGTTCTAGGTACTCCCTTTAGTATATTGACTGCCTGGTTGGATCCACTATCAGAAGATTTTCATCTAGGCAATTAGGCAGCTTGTTGTGAGAGGCTTAGTTTGTGGGTCCTTGTTCAATAATAATCTGTAGTGCTTTCTGTTGAGTGGCCATGGGGCTTGCTGTTCGTTGATATCTTACCTATGGCTGTAGGGTTGGTTCTCTTTGTTCCTTCTTATTAAGGATGTTATCTGTATCATTGATGATAACTAACTTGCTTTGATGGATTTTTATATCAGGTGGTTGAGCTGAAGGCTTTCAACAAGTTTGAAAACACCTCCGATGCTCTTTCAGCGGCTACTTTGCTAATTGATAGCAAGCCTAGCAAGGGTCTGCGCAAGTTCCTGCAGAAGCACTGTGATGGTGAAACATTGGCTGTTGCTGATTCTAAACTTGGCAATGCTATCAAAGAGAAGCTGGTTAGTTTGGAGACTCAGCTGTTCCTTTCGCATTAGCTGATCAATACTAGTGTATCACTGACGATTATGATATTTTGATTTCACAGAAAATTGATTGCCTTCACAACAGTGCTGTCATGGAGCTGATGAGAGGGCTGAGGAACCAGCTCACTGAACTTATGTCTGGACTAGCTGAACATGATCTAGGTCCAATGAGCCTAGGATTGTCCCACAGCTTGTCTAGGTATAAGCTGAAGTTCAGCCCTGAAAAGGTGAGCAACTGCTGCAAAGTCACCTAGGATTCTGATGCTTACTGTGACTATTGTTGTGCTTCAGTTTTACTGTTCCAAACTAATTCATGATTGTGCTCATTTATGCAGGTTGATACTATGATCATTCAGGCCATTGGCTTGTTGGATGATCTTGACAAGGAGCTTAACACTTATGCTATGAGGGTCCGTGAATGGTACGGTTGGCACTTTCCGGAGCTCACGAAAATTGTTGCAGATAATATCCATTACGCGAAAGCTGTGAAGATGATGGGCAATCGTGTTAATGCAGTGAACCTTGACTTCTCCGAGGTGAATTGTGCCTGCATGTCCAAATTTGTGTTCTCCATGTGCCTAAAACTTGGTATTAAGTGATAGTTTCTGCTTCTTTTAGATACTGCCAGAAGATGTGGAAGCTGAGCTGAAGGAGGCAGCTGTAATTTCCATGGGAACAGAAGTCAATGATCTTGACCTCTCAAACATCAGGGAACTGTGTGATCAAGTCCTGGCTCTTTCTGAGTACAGAGCCCAGCTCTATGACTATCTAAAAAGTAGGATGAATACCATTGCTCCCAACTTGACTGCACTTGTTGGTGAACTTGTTGGTGCTCGCCTTATTGCACATGGTGGCAGTTTGATGAATCTGGCGAAGCAGCCTGGTAGCACGATTCAGATTCTGGGGGCAGAGAAGGTTTGTTGACTAGCATACAGTGTGCTTCTGTGAATTTTTAAATTTGCTCTTTCTTTGACTAGTTGAACCTGATGTTCTGGTAGTTGTCTACTGTCATGCTTTTAATTTTTTTTGCTGCAACTGAACTTGAGCTTTAGCCCCAGGGACTTAAATTGGTTATTTTTTCTGCAGGCGTTATTCAGAGCTCTGAAGACGAAGCATGCTACACCGAAGTATGGTCTCATCTATCATGCATCATTAATTGGACAGGCGGCTCCGAAGCACAAGGGAAAGATCTCTCGTTCACTTGCTGCTAAGAGTGCACTTGCCATAAGATACGACGCCCTTGCTGACGGTGATGATAACTCTATGGGTCTTGAAAGCAGGATCAAGGTACTTGTTACCGTGGTGGGGAAGCAATTTTTCACTCCATAATTGGGATATTTTTCTCATATTTGAATCATTTAACAGCTTGAAACACGGCTTAGAGTTCTTGAGGGTAAAGAACTTGGGAGGTCTGCTGGTTCCACGAAAGGAAAGCCCAAGATAGAAGCCTATGAAAAGGACCGGAAGGGTGGTGGTGCTTTGATCACTCCTGCTAAAGTAAGTTGTTTATCGCTTGTTTTATGTTTCAAAGTGTAGACCAGTTCTTGAACCTTGTCATTTGTCCAAAACAGTAGAACTCTCATTTAACTGGAATATCTTTTTTAATTGAAAGATAGTTATCAGGATGTTACACTGATTTTGTTCTTATTATTGATCAAGATCCTGGCAGATCTAAGAATCACGTATGTTCTGTAATAGCAAAACCAAACTTGCTTTCAAGTATATATTTTTGTTACCTTGACATAAAAAGGAAATTCTGCATATTCTGTTACACAGCACCTGTTAACCAACAGCTTTTATATTTCCCAGTAATGATTATCTATACATACTATTGCTGAACAATTGGAGTTTTAAATTTGCCTGACCTTATTTTGTTGTCATTCAGACTTACAACTCAGCAGCAGATCTAGTGCTTGGACAAACCACTGAAGAAACGCCAAAGAAGTCAGAAGTGGCTTCAAAGAAGAGGAAGCACCAAGAGGAAGAACCTACTGCAGAGGCAGCTGAAGAGGATGGTGAGCAGGAGAAAGAGAAGTCCAAGAAGAAGAAGAAGAAATCCAAGGACATCGAGGAGACTCCAGCAGCTGTCACCGACGCTAGCGAGAAGAAGAAAAAGAAGAAGAGCAAGGAGGCCGAGGAGACCCCTGCAGCCGACGCCGACGGCGAGAAGAAGAAAAAGAAGAAGAAATCAGACGCTGAGGACGCCCCCATGGAGATCGATGTGTCCACTAAGGAGAAGAAGAAGAAGAAGAAGAAGCACGCTGACGAGTGAGCGGCACGGAGATACGGCGGAAATTTGTGGTGTAATGCTGTACTATCATCGTCTGAAAGTTTTGGGACTTGCCGTTCATGTAGAATGGAATGCCACATTAGGATTAGCAGCGACGAACCCTACAATTCGAAACTTGCAAGTGGTGAGCAGTCACTTAAAGAGACCCAATGATGTGCTCTCATCTATAACATCTGCTAGTATGTTCATTCTGTCGAGTGGTAATATATTTATCTGTTGTTAATTGCCAATTTTATCCCTTATTCATTACTTACTGTGCAGGGATGGGAACAACACTCAGCTAGATTTTTGTTGTTGTTGCACAACACTCAACTAGACATTGTTTCTTGTTGTTGCATGCATGACATTGCTGGCAGAATCGAACCAAATAAAACATTGCCACCACTGAGCATCTATATCTTTCTCCAAATCTTTCTTGGCTGTTCTTCCTTTGCTTCTTGCCTTCCAATGTAGAAGATCTATTTGGATTGTGAGGGGGTATTGATGCATAATCCAACACTTGATCTTAGGGGTGGCTTGAGCTGCCTGTATGATGTCATCTTTGCAACTGAATCCATTAGAAAACATTTTATCAGTTGTTCTATTTCTTCCTGATTTCGTCAGTATCATATGATGAAACCTTGAAACAATCTTAGGACACCTTCTGACACAGTGCCTATTTTCCTGTGGATGAGAAGGCATTTATATTCTGATGACACAGCGTTGTTTTCTTCCGACATTTTTTTAGTAATGCGATTGTTTTGAAATAGTCTTTTACATTATAAAGGTCTGTACCGCAATTTAAGCCAATGATGATTAGCTTTATGTTGGAATTACCGTCAGATAGTACCTGATGACGATATTTTTGCGGCTTTCTGAGGCTTATCATCGATAGCTTAATGTCTTCTATATTTGTTTATATTGTTCATTTCTCTTATCTTTAATTATCCCAGTGAGGGTTCTCAGACCATAGGAACAGCTCTGGTTTCGTTTCTTTGTTTCACCGGCCTTGCTTAAGTAGTAGGATTGGCACTATAACCTGTAACCTGCTGGCCCTATATTTTGTTTCCCTATATTTTAAGATCATCATTACCAATCAGCCAGAGGTTGACCTAAACCATTGAAAGGAAAAAAAAAACAGTGCATGGTTCAGGTAGGTAGCCTCCCTCTCTGTCTCAAATCCGTGATGCAAACATGCAACTAACAATAGTTAGCACCTGCTACTACTAGTAAATGCTGCGTCGGTGTGGTACTGTGGTGTAACTGAAACTGAATCTGCTCACGCACCAGCTGCCAAGAAGAGCGAGTGCCCTGGCGAATCATTTCACTACGTTGCACTATTTGACAGCTCTCGGCGTTCTTGTCTGTCATTCTCCCTAGGCTTATGAAGCACTTTAGTACAGCACATGCTCTACACACAACCCGGCCATAGTCCTCACAAATTTGCACTCCGGAGTCGGCACCGCCGCCTGCAACCTCCACCGGCGCCGTCGCAGCCGTCGCCGACGGTGGCCACCAACCACCTGCGAGCTGGCGGGTGCCCTACTACAGCTTCGACCATGACCTTCCTTCTCTGCCCTGCCGTCGAGAAGGCAGCGTGCACTTCTGTCCTGGCCGTTGCACCTGAGCTGTTCGATGAAATGCCATACACGCTGGTGATGTCCAAAAACGTCGTCACTGGTGTACAGAGCTTCTCTTCTCAGGCTCAGATTATCAGGTACATTACCCCTGCTGACAAACTCCATCCCTCTCATTCTTCATCGACTGAGGTTGCTCAATACAAATGTATCCACAATATGTTACTGATGTAGATATATACTATATCGTGTAGGTTTCAGCATCCTTTGCAACGCCCTGTTGTTTTGTTTCAGGTTCACGGTCAGAATATCATGATCACATATAATATAATCATTATCTACAGCAAGGTACTACTGATGCCATATACAGTATATATCATAACTCAAGCATCCCACCAAAAAGAACTTCACAAAACTACTCCTAAATTACACAAACGTAATTCATGCCCATTTTACTCACATGTACAGTACCATGCGAAGAGTAGAGCACACTTTCTAAATTAAAGAAATATAAATCACTTAGATATCTACTCCCTCCGTCCCAAAATAAGTGACTCAACTTTGTAGAGTGGGAGAGCAATTTTGGGACGGAGGGAGTACAAAATAACAAGGACTGGTTAGCTTTTGCGTGCCTTCACAAGTCTTCTATCTCTCCTAAGCATCACAAGCCGTTCCGTCACCTCAGTCATATCAGGTCGCTCTTCTGTATCTACATTCAGGCACTCAATTGCCAGCTTGCCTATTTCTTCAAGGACGTAGATGTCTTCTGCTGCTGCAATCTTCTTGTCGAACATTGTTCTCCCACTCTTTTCTGTTTCATAACATTTGCGGTACTCAACGATGAAGCTACACTTATAGACAGTCTTCCTGGTAATGAGTTCCAGGAGAACCACTCCGAAGCTGTAGACATCACTCTTTGGCGTTAACAGCCAGTTTTCATAAACACTGGGTCTATGTAAACCACCCGTCCAATAACTTCCTTGGTGGAATATTCTTCCACTTTACGTGACTGCGATAGCTGAAAGCACGAGACTTTTGGGGTAAACTTTTCATCGACAAATGAAGTAGTACATGTTGTATGGTTTAACATTACCGTGCCGTATGTCTGCAGAGCGCATGTGCCTTAACCCTTCTGCAGACCCAATCGCAATGTCCAAACGCAAGTCTAACGGGAAGACCTTACTCTGAGCAGGTCTCTGCTGCCGTGCTGGGCATGAAAGCCGAGACTCGTACTGAGTGTCTCCATTTGCTGGCTCCAGAGTCCAGACGCCGAGGGTGGTTACGAAATGTATCACATTTCTGTATATATCCGACGCAGTTTGCTGAGGCTTTTGATCATGATTCAAGAACGGTTTCCTCCTGAGTCTCCGATCAACTACGATCCGATCGAACGTGTTCGTATTGCTTTGGCAAAGAAGTACTGTATGACCTATCAAATGAGGTTTCTCCGGCTGATGTTGCCATTCCTGAAACTCTCACCGACAGTGCTGCTCCATTGCCTCGGAACCTATCTGAAGCAAGCAATGAATCTGAACACATGAGATCTCTGGCATTCCCAACACTTGCATACCGATCGATATTATTACTGTTCCTGCTACTCCATCGTCACGGTCTGTAACTGATTATGAATCTGACCAGAGCAACACGATTAGCAAAAAAATGAAGAGCATGGGAGGGACCGTGGACAGTGAAACGCCCAGTACACAGCCATGTGAGCGAAGGAAGGATGGTGGAGCTGCAGAGGATTTGGGTTTTTCAAATTGCCAGTGGTGACGGCACAGCTTCTGTTAATCCCATGCCAGCCATGAACAATCCAGTTCACTCAAGGTTAACAACACGCCTATGTGTTGATTTTGATGGCGAATCCGATGAAGAAAAGAACACCAACAGAAAGAAAAGTAAAAGCACTGTAGAGATCCAAGGCAGTTAAGTGGCTAGTTTGCAGACATATGCGACTGAAAATGCAGATGACACGTAGCGCTGATGATCTACTACGCGGTAAAATAAAAGGTTCAATGGAGCAATAAGGATGGCTAAGTCGACATGGGCTCTCTCTTGGGCTGCATTACTTGTTACAGTAAAGGACACTAGTGGTGAATGCTCTGTTTTATCCTCTGAAGCTGAACTCTGTATTGTTGTCTTAAGTAGAAAATAATATCTGTCCTATATTTCCTGTGTTTATTGGTTAAACTGAATCAAGTATGGTTGGTTTTATCCACTGAGCTCAACTCCTTGTAATCGACAGACTGCCGCGTATCGCCATCGTCGTGGTGCCTCAGCGGCCTGGTTGATGTTGGTGCTGTTTGAGACACCCGCGAGGTTCGTCCTCTTCAAGGTTCTTTATGAGGGGAAGATCAACGACGTCGAGGTAAGTGGCTCTGTTACGTCTATCTATCTATCTACCTGTTGTTTTGGCTTGCAGGATTTGTGGAAGGATTTTGGCTCATCAGACAAATCGAGAAAGATTGAGTGATTCGAGCCCCTGTCTTGATTTTCTCGTGGATCTTATTAGTTATTATTGCACAGTTGTGATTTTTATAATTAAATCAGGGACTGCCGTGTGTCTCGGTCCAGAGGTCATCACTATTTCTTTTGCTTTCAGATGTTAGCACTGCAAGTTCACCGACGGAATTCGGATTGCAGGTTAACATTTCGCCACATCGATTGTTGCACAAATTAAATTTAATATAATTTGATCGGCTGGATGGATCCACTGCCGGATGATTACTAACTAGGCAGCGTAATGTGAGAGGGCAAGTGTGCAGGTAATTATTCCATAATTTGGCATGCTTTCTGTTGAGTGGGCATGTGGCTCACTGTTTGCTGAGAATCTTGCGCATTGGCTGTAGTAGGGTTCTCTCTGTTTGTTCATATTAAGGATGTTATCAGTATCATTGGTCATAACTTGCTTGCTGTAATGGATTATATAACAGGTGGTTGAGCTGAAGGCTTCCGGCAAGTTTGACAATCCACTAAAGAAACGCCAAAGAAGCCAGATGTGGCTTCAAAGAAGAGGAAACACCGAGAGGACTCATTCTCGAAAAGAAAAGAAAAAGAATCCACCAAGAGGAAGAACCTACCAAGGAGGCAGCTGAAGAGGACGCGGAGCAAGAGAAAGTGGAGTCAAAGAAGAAGAAGAAGAAATCCAGGAGTAGTGAGGAGCCTACAGCAGTTGATGCCGACGCTCGCGAGAAGAAAAAGAAGAAGAAGAAGAAGAGCAAAGAGACCCCTGCAGCCGACGCCGATGGCGAGGAGGAGAAAAAGAAGAAGAACCGCGGGCATTTCTAACCGGTTCCTTAAAAACAGCGGAGTATCCGGCGGAGTAAAAACTTAGTGGAGTATATATCCTCCACTAGAATTTCACCAGACCTAGCTAATCCCTTAAAGTTAGCGGGGTAATTTATTTTCATTTGCATCACATATTCGGCCACTGAAACACATTCCCTTACTTCTTTATTTCATTCAATGACATTGATATATAATTAAAAAATTCTTCGTCACGAGAGTAAGACCAAAGAAAACAAGAATCATAATTAAACATTTTAGAAGATATCAAATTTCCCTAACTGCTCCTGCTAGTTGGATTAATATCTTCTCTATGTCTTCATTGTTGATCTGCGGATTCTCGAGTTTCAACACTTTCTTCTTCGATTCTAAAGAAGTAGACGTTGCTTCACATCTAATCTCATCTCTAGTCTCATCTCTAGCCTCAGTTCTAGCAACGAGTGCACGGACATCTATCAATTTTTGTGCTATCAATAGATCGATGTATTCTTCTTCCCAATACCAAAACTTGCATCCATCCTACACACATAGATAAGCAAACAATGAGCTACCAATGCGCCGAATCCGGTCAAGAACCGAATGAAAACAAGTACATACCCCATCATTTGTGCACTTGAAGAACACCCATCCAGGATGTTGCGGCGTGGTAGAAACTCAGCGCACCACCTACCGCATGCAGTCGTCGCACTGTATGACCGGCAACGGCGAGCCGGCGAGCCGCTGCGCCAGCGCCGAGCCCGGGCGACGGCCGGGCGTGTATTTGTCGGCGAACCTTCGACAGCTAGAGGAGGAGCCGGTACCTGCATGCGGCCCGGAGGCGTCGCCGAGGCTGTCTGGTCCGCTTCCCGGCCAATCCATGGCAAGGCGCAGCCGCCGGCGGCCGGATACGCCAAATCCGGCGGCGGCGGGAGCAACCACAGATCCACTGGTTCTTCGCCGGTGATGGGTGGAGGAGGCGCAAATCGAAGTGGTAGAGGACAGTGGCAGAGCCTACGGAGGGGCGGCGGCGGCGAGCGGGTGCCGGCGGGTGGTGGGAGGGGCGGCGCGGGAGTAGATGCAGCGCAAGAGGGGAGGGGAGAGGCAGTGAAGGGGAGCGCGGAGTAAAAATTATACTCCCTTACGACGGATAAGGGATCAGCTAGGTCCCGGTTAGAGGAGTAAAACCGTATTTTTACTCCTCTAACCGGTTACAAGGGATCGGTTAGAAATGCCATAAGAAGAAGGAGAAAAAGAAGAAGCATGCCGAGGAGTGAGTGGAACGGAGATACGTCCGAAATTTGTGGTATAATGCTGTATTATCATCATCATCGTCTGAACTCTGAAAGTTTTGAGTAGCCTCAACTTGAGACCCCCTGTTCCTGTATAATGGATTGTCACATTTTTTTAAATGAAGGCAAAAGATTTGGCTCATCGATTAGATAAGTAAAAAAAAATTGCCCAGTTAATTAACGGAAAACCAGGAGAAAACCGATAAGCCATGAAACAAGTAGCTGGCAAATCAAAATTGGAACTAGCTCAATTCGTAGAGTTACAAGCCTTTGCACAATTCGCCTCTGCTCTCGATAAAACAAGTCAGAATCAATTGGCAAGGGGTCGACGATTAAGGGAATTGCTTAAACAATCCCAGGCAAATCCTCTCCCAGTGGAAGAGCAGATAGCTACTATTTATACCGGAACAAGAGGATATCTTGATTCGTTAGAAATTGAACAGGTAAATAAATTTCTGGATGAGTTACGTAAACACCTACTATTCTTCCTTTTTCATCCGAAAGGGCTTTTTTATTCTATTTCACTATTTCATTCCATCTAGATCTAAGAAAGAACCCAATGCACTGAAATTCCACTAATATACAAAAAAGAAGAATAGATACAGGGTACACTAGTAGAAAAAGGCCCATTTGTCCCGGTTCATAAGGCCCATTTGTCCTGGTTCGGGAACCGGGACTAAAGGGTCGGGACTAAAGCCCAACATCTTTAGTCCCGGTTCTTATACGAACCGGGACAGATGGGGCTCCACGTGGCCGCTGCGGCGAGCCCAGAGAGAAGGGCCTTTAGTCCCGGTTGGTATCCACGTGTCAGCAGCTCAGGAGCTGGGGTTTTTGTTTTTTGTTTTTGAAAGGGGGGGAGGGTTTAGGGGTTTTGTAGGGTTAATTTAGGGGTTTCATATATTGTGTTAGCTAGCTAATAGAGAGAAGTGTCCTCTCTTATCTCCGTGCTTGGTCGACGCTACGTACTATACGTATAGAGAGGACTCGACACGCTAGCTAGTAAGCAAAAGAAGGAAACCATTAAGTACACAAGATCGTCATGAACATATACAGAGAGAAGTGATCGATCTCCTCCTTCTCCGAGAGATTGGTCGAACAACAAGTTTTCGTATATCTATCCGACGCTACTAGCTACATATATACAATATAAGATCCCTAACATCTGATGTCAAGTTCCACATGGTATTCTCCGGCTGGATTGATGACGTGGTCAAGAAAGAATCCAGCCAATTCCTCTTGAATTGCCTTTAAGCGATCTTGTGGTAGGAGTTCATCCCGCATCTGCCAAATCTAATTTGAAGAAGGGGGTCAATACATATATATGAATGAAACTCAACACAAATGATGGTAATAAAATAAAATTGTGAATATTATTGCTTACGCACTTCATATTGTTTTTCAGAGTAGCCCCGCTTAGAGGTCGTTGCGTTGTAGATGTACTCGCAAACGTAGTATCCACAAAAATTATTCCCGCCTTCCTGCCACAACCACTTTACGAGAAATAGAGGTCAATCAAACTGATAATCAAGCATTATAAATGGTATTGATGAAACTAGCTAGAATCAATGGGAGATGCGCGGAACTAGCTAGTAGTACTTACTTTCGGGTGTGTAAATCGCAGATCCCCCGGCAGTCCCAGAACTTCTGCGGTGAACACTTTCCAAACCCTGCGAGACAAAGAAAATAATTACTTGATATCAGGAAATGAACAAAGTTGCCGATATGGTGCGATAATGATCGATTGAACTTACTTCTTGAGCATTTCAGTCATGGCCGCATACTCCTTGGGATCTTTTCGTTTTGAGTCTAAGACGGTTACTAGTCCCTGCTCAAGCTTAATCTTTAGGAGAATAAAGTGGAAGCTGCACACGCATGCATAACTCATCAATTACATTACTATAACCTCGAGTAATAATGGAAACCGAATATGCAGAAGACAGTAATACTCACTTGAAGTTGTAAGGAAAGAGTATTTTATCTTTGTTTTGATTTTTAAGCAACGATTGTAGCAAGTTGGCATCGGTTTCTTTCGGATTATATTTAACCGTCCATTGTTCTATGAGATTTGTGTTAATGAACCCAACATCATAGATTTGTGCATTTCTGCATTCGACGATCTTCAATCTGCATAATATAGTGAGGATAATTATATATACATGCAATGAAAGAGCTGAGCTATATATAGAGACTTAATTACAGAAGTATAGTACTTACAGACAGTAGCAAGTGATGATTATTTTATCGAGGTCCTTTTGATTGAAAAACTGGAAGAACTCCTCAAATGGAACAGACAATAGATCAATTCCAACGAGGTCGTGCTCCTCTTTAACTCTCAGCGTCAAAATATCCTTCCCAGACTTGCAGGTGTCCATGTACCACTTATGGAATCTTTGCATCATCGTTGTTAGAGGAGGATCACCAGGTCTGACGAGAGGCTTCCCGTACTGGTATTTGTGTTCGTCCACCTCCATTGTATCAAAATGTGCATCGTCGGGCAGGTAATCACCAGGATTGGTACCGGGCAGCATCCCCGGCAGATTTGCGACGATATCGCTAGACACCTTGAGCGGGGGGCACGATTGGTTTGCCTGTTCGCCGAGCTGGGGAATTTTGTTCCCACTTCTTCGTTCTTGTAACCTTTTGTCAGTTGAAGTAGTTCCCGACCGGCGCGCTCCTTCCACTGCCTTTTTAAGAGCGCAGACATGGTTGTCATCCGGCGAAGGCGGTGGTGGTCACTTCAGGTTCTTCACAGTGCGCTTCAATTTCACCGGATCCATCTTCTCCTCCGGAGGTGGATTTTTCTTTGCAAAAAAGTCCCTCACTTGGGCTTTACAGATCTCCGCGTTTTCCTCGTCGGTCATCTCGTATGGTAACTTCTCTAGAGGCGTGAGAGTCGGACCGAATCTGTATTGCCTCCCGCCTCTGGCTGTACTGCTAGACGCCGGAGCAGTCGGAGTGGCTGCGGCTGTCTTCCTTCGTTGCTTACGAGGCAGAGAAGGAGGCGGAGTGCTACGACGCGCCGGAGCAGCCGGAGCGGCGGCGGCTGTCTTCCGCTGTTGCTGACGAGGCGGAGAAGGAGGCGGGCTGCTCGGACGTGCCGGCGCAGGCGGAGAAGGAGGCGGAGTGCCGCCACGCGCCGAAGCAGCCGGAGAAGGAGGCGGAGTGCCCTGATCACTCACCAGAGGAGGAGGCGGAGTGCCCTGACTCACCGGAGGAGGAGGCGGAGGCGTCCAGTTCGGAAGGTTGATGAGCTCCTTCCGCCATAGACATGGAGTCTTCAGAGCAAGACCCAGCTGAGTCTCCCCTTCACCGGTAGGGTGGTCAAGCTGGAGCTCCTCAAATCCCTCCGTTATTTCATCGACCATCACAACAGCATAGCCTTGTGGAATCGGAAGGCAGTGAAAAGTTGCGCCGGGTTGAGGAGGTGTAACAGAGCCGACAGCCGCCTTGACTTTGAGGTGCTGCCATTGCGTCATAAGGTGGCAATCTTGAGCCTCCGTGATAGCATCCACGGGGTAGCTGGGAGCCGTGAAGTCAGGCTGCTGAAGGACCTCGGTGGAAGCCACGCTGCTTCTCCGCTGAGATGGAGGGGTAGCTTCTGGGGTAGCTCCGGCAGGTCGCTGGCTCTGAACTAGTAGTGCTTGTTCCTCTAGCGCTCGTACCCTTGCATTCAGCGACTGCAGTTCCGTCTGCTCCACTTTCCTCCTCCTCTCCCGGGTTTTGTAACCGCCTACGCTGGGAAACCCAACCTTCCACGCAACGGAGCCTGCCGTGCCTCGTGTTCTTCCTGGGTGCTCAGGATTCCCGAGGGCCTGTGTGAGCTCGTCGTTCTCTCTGTCGGGAACGAACGTCCCTTCCTGCGCTGCGGCGATATACTTCTGAAGCTTCTTGACGGGTATTTCAAGTTGCTCCTTCGTCCAATGGCACTTCCCTGTTTCAGGGTCCAAGGTTCCCCCAACCCCGAAAAACCAAGTCCTTGAACGGTCTGGCCAGTTCAATGTCTCTGGTTCGACCCCTTTATCAAGCAGGTCCTTCTCAGCCTTGTCCCACAACGGCCGGGCTTTGAGGTAGCCACCTGACCCCGTGCGATGGTGATACTCCTTCTTTGCAGCATTTTTCTTGTTTGTCGCTGACATCTTCTTACTCTTCTCTGATGTCTTGTGGGCCACAAATGCGGGCCAGTGATCTCTTATCTTCTCAAATCGGCCGGTGAATTCTGGAGTCTTCCCTTTGTCGACAAACGTTGATTTCAACTCATTCTTCCACCTCCTGAATAGATCCGCCATCTTCTTAAGAGCATGAGCCTTGACCAATGGCTCTATAACTGGCTTATCCGGATCCTCCTCTGGCGGTAGGGTGAAATTTGCCTTCAGCGCGGTTCAAAGATCATCTTTCTGTCTATCGTTGACAAAAGACACTTGAGGGTCTTCGCTCTTAGGCTTATTCCATTGGTGGATGCTGATCGGGATCATGTCCCTAACAAGAACCCCGCACTGAGCAGAAAATGCTTCCTTGGTCCGGCTGGGTTCAATCGGTTGGCCATCGCCCTTGATTGCTGTGATCGTGAACCTTTCATCCTGGCGCAACCTTTTCTTCGGGCCTCGTCTCGTTACCGAAGTTTGGCTCGATCCGGAGGGCTAGAAAAGAAGAAAGAAGAGAGTTAATATGTGTACATACCAAAACAATTAATGCATCAATTAGCTAGTCAGCACAGGCTTAATTAATATATATACCTCGCCGGACTTTGCAACAACTCCTTCCTCCGTTTGCTCATCGGAGCCATCATAATCATGTCCTTCCACCTCCATTGTTCGATCACCGGAGCCTGCTTCACCCTCTCCTTCCAGACCATCGGTGTCGTTGAGATACGACAAGATATCACCTCCGCCGAGGATTATGTCCCCCAACAACTGTTCTGCTTCGATGTCTCGGTGCTCCATAGTTTCTGCAAATATTACAACATGGCAATTAATATACAAACATGACAGATGGATATATTAGTGCAAACGTAGACCTAGCTAGCTCGACGCTTCTACGGTTTGGGGTGGCCTCGACAACTCTTCTAGGGTTTGGGGTGGCCTAGGCAACGCTTCTAGGGTTTGGGGTGGCCTCGACAACGCTTCTAGGGTTTGGGCCGGACCGCCTCTCTCATGTATGTCCGACGTCCGGACCGACAAGGGATTTAACAAAATGACGCCATTCTGGATGTGCAGAAAATGGTCCATATTTTTCCTGATCTCATCTACCCTTCTATATGTCACGTTGTCTAGTGTCAAAGAATTCAAGAAAACCATGACTTCATCATTAGCCGGAAATGACAGGCGTATAATGGTACGAAGCTCTTCAAAGTTGTTTTGGAACGGAGTTCCCGATAGAATAATTCACTTTTTGGTACAAAGTTCAGCAAAGAGCCTTCCGAATATCGCTATTTGGAAGGCCTTTGCTGAAATTCATACCAAAAGGTGAATTATTCTATCCGGAACTCCGTTCCAAAACAACTTTGAAGAGCTTCATAGCATCATACGCCTGTTACTTCCGACTAATGATGAAGCCATGGATTTCTTCAATACTTTGACAGACAACGTGACATATAGAAGAATATATATATAGATGAGATCAGGAAAAAAATTGGATCAACTTGTGCACATCCATAATGGGGGCATTCTTGATAAATCTATATATGTCAAAATTCAAACTTTGACATATGATCAAACTTTGACATATGACCAAATGTTGCATATGTCAAAATTCAAACTTTGACATATGATCAAACTTTGATATATGATCAAATGTTGCATATGTCAAAATTCAAACTTTGACATATGATCAAACTTTGATATATGTCCACCGCGATATAAAATAATACATAGACTTGTTCGGGCGAGAGGGGGTTGATCGACGTCCCCCCTCATGTCGAAGTTACCGGAGTTATCTTCTAGTGGTTTGGGTGGCCTCGAGAGTTTGTCGGGTAGGGGCGGGAGGGGGTAGGAGATCGACAACGCTTTTTTTCTAGGGTTTGGGTGGCCTCGAGAGTTGGTCGCCCGGTATATCGAGAGGGGGGTGAACATTTTACCTTAGTAACTTAGAAAAAAAATGTTATCGGGGAGGGGGTATATCGACGCACCCCCCCCCCCCCCCTCATGTCAAACTTATCGGGAGGGGCTATATCGACATGACAACATATAGCCACAAACATATAAAAAAGTTATCGGGGAAGGGTATATCGACCCCCCCCCTCATGTTGAAGTTATCGGGGACGGGGTATATCGAGAGGGGGGTGAACATTTTACCTTAGTAACTTAGAAAAAAAATGTATCGGGGAGGGGTATATCGACCCCCCCCCTCATGTCAAAGTTATCGGGGAGGTCATATCGACAACGACATACATATAGCCACATACATATAAAAAAAGTTATCGGGGAAGGGTATATCGACCCCCCCCCCCCCCTCATGTTGAAGTTATCGGGGAGGGGTATATCGAGAGGGGGGTGAACATTTTACCTTAGTAACTTAGAAAAAAATGTTATCGGGGGGGGGTATATCGACCCCCCCCCCCCCTCATGTCAAAGTTATCGGGGAGGGGCTAATCGACAACGACATACATATAGCACACATACTATAAAAAAATGTTCCGGGGAAGGGGTATATCGACCCCCCTCCCCCCCCCCCCCCCTCATGTTGAAGTTATCGGGGAGGGGGTATATCGAGAGGGGTGAACATTTTACCTTAGTAACTTAGAAAAAAAATGTTATCGGGGGGGGTATATCGACCCCCCCCCCCCTCATGTCAAGTTATCGGGGAGGGCTATATCGACAACCATACATATAGCCACATACATATTAAAAAAATGTTATCGGGGAAGGGGTATATCAACCCTCCCCCCTCATGTTGAAGTTATCGGGGGGGGGTATATTGACAACGACATACATACAAGAAAAAATGTTATCGGGGAGGGGGTATCGACAACGACATACATACATGGAAAAATGATATCCATCTATACATACATAGCCACATACATATAACATGGAAAAATGCTATGAAAAAAAATACATATATGAACAAAAAATTAATACACATATGAACAAAAAATACTATATGACAAAAAATGCTCTGAACAAAAAAATTAATACATATATGAACTCCATACATACTATAGCCACATACATACATATATACATTATATATATATATGAACAAAAAATTCATCATATAAATTATGAAAAAAAAAATCATCATATACACAGAGCCGGGCCGGGCGGCTCACACAGCGGGGGCGGCCGGCGAGGCGACGCGGGGCGGCGAGGGCGGCGCGGTGGGGGCGGTGGGGGGGCGGCCGGGCGCAGGGGCGCGGCCGGGCGTGCTCGGGGGCGGCGGACGGCGACGGCGTGGCTCGGGGGCGGGGCAAGGGCACGGGCGACGGCGACGGCGTCGGGGCAGCCTGACGGCGTCGGGGAACTGCGATGAAACTGAAAATTTTCACAAGTCTTGCTTATATACACGAAGCATTGGTCCCGGTTCGTGACACCAACCGGGACTAATGACCCCTTAGTCCCGTTTGGTGCCACCAACCGGACCAAAGGTCTCTTTTCAGCAGCCCAAAGACGGGAAGCAGGGACCTTTGGTCCCGTTGGTGGCACCAACCGGGACTAAAGGGCGTGCATTGGTCCCGGTTGGTGCCACGAACCGGTACCAATGCACCCTTTTAGTCCCGGTTGTGCCCCAACCGGGACAAAAAACCTTGTGCTGCCCACGTCGCGGCCAAAAGTTTAGTCCCACCTCGCTAGTTGAGAGAGCTCGAGAGTGGTTTATAAGCGCTGCTGCGCCCACTCTCTCGAGCTCCTCTCAACTGCAGGCTTTCGGCCTAAACTCGCACTATGTGCCTGTGGGCCTGCTGCGGGCCTGAATCCTGGCCCATGGTTGGGTTTCTCTACTCGTTTAGGCCGTGGTGGCCCAGTAGGCGCATTTTTTTTATTTTATTTTGTTTTCTTTGTTGCTTTATTTATTTTATTTTGTTTCTACTTACAACAAAAATACTACTGTTGCTATTTTTATTTATTTTATTAAATTTTATTTTATTTCTACTTATTATTAAAGTTTATTTTGTTTCTACATATTTATTTTATTTTTGTTCTACTTATTTATTTATTTTATTTTTTGCTTTTTTTATTTATTTTATGAAAATTCTTTTTCTTTTAATGTTTTGAAGAGAAAATACTTTGATAATTTTAGTTGCATAAATTTTATATAATTTTAGTTTCAATAATACAAGAGGTTTAAAAAGTTGAAAAGCACTTCAAATGAACTCTGAAGAGGTTGAAAATGAGCATGATATCATCATTTCACCCACATAGCATGTGCTAAAAAGTTGAGAGGGTTACGGCAAAAACTGGATGCACTTCGTGTACAAAATGGACAATCTCTTTCGAAGTATCAGGGTTTCGGACAAAAACTCACCTGTTACAAAGGGATTTCATTTTTTTTGAACTAATTTGAACTCCAGACTTTTTGTGTGCTCAAAATGAACCATTCAAAGCCACATCATCAATTTTCAACCCTTTCTGACTTCATCTGTCTTCACTTTTTCTTCGCTTGTGTCCTTTGCTTATTGCGCCGTAACCATGGATATTCTTCATCGCTTAACAGGGTGCTTGGGTCAGCCTTGACTTTGAAGGGAGGAATTTCATGAAATTTTTCATAATCTTCAGACATGTCTGTCTTACCCTCCACTCCCACGATGTCTCTTTTCCCTGAAAGAACTATGTGGCGCTTTGGCTCATCGTATGATGTATTCGCTTCCTTATCTTTTCTTTTTCTCGGTTTGGTAGACATGTCCTTCACATAGAAAACCTGCGCCACATCATTGGCTAGGACGAATGGTTCGTCTGTGTACCCAAGATTGTTCAGATCCACTGTTGTCATTCCGTAATGTGGCTCTACCTGTACCCCGCCTCCTGATAGATTGACCCATTTGCACTTAAACAAAGGGACCTTAAAATCATGTCCGTAGTCAAGTTCCCATATGTCCACTATGTAACCATAATATGTGTCATTTCCCCTCTTGGTTGCTGCATCAAAGCGGACACCACTATTTTGGTTAGTGCTCTTTTGATCTTGGGCGATCATGTAAAATGTATTCCCATTTATCTCGTATCCTTTGTAAGTCAATACAGTCAAAGATGGTCCCCTGGACAACGAGTACAGCTCATCAGAAACAGTGTTGTCACCTCTGAGATGTGTTTCCAACCAACTGCCGAAAGTCCTGATGTGTTCACATGTAATCCAGTCGTCACACTGCTCCGGGTGTTTGGAGCGTAGAATGTTCTTGTGTTCATTGACATACGGGGTCACCAAGGTAGAGTTCTGTAGAACTGTGTAGTGTGCTTGAGACCAAGAATGCCCGTCCCTGCATATTATTGAGTCCCCTCCTAGCGTGCCTTTTCCAGTCAGTCTCCCCTCATACCGCGATTGAGGGAGACCAATCTTCTTAAGGTCAGGAATGAAGTCAACACAAAACCCAATGACATCCTCTGTTTGATGGCCCATGGAGATGCTTCTTTCTGGCCTAGCGCGGTTACGGACATATTTCTTTAGGACTCCCATGAACCTCTCAAAGGGGAACATATTGTGTAGAAATACAGGGCCCAGAACGACAATCTCGTCGACTAGATGAACTAGGACGTGCGTCATGATATTGAAGAAGGATGGTGGGAACACCAGCTCGAAACTGACAAGACATTGCGCCACATCACTCCTTAGCCTTGGTATGATTTCTGGATCGATCACCTTCTGAGAGATTGCATTGAGGAATGCACATGGCTTCACAATGGCTAATCGAACGTTTTCCGGTAGAAGCCCCCTCAATGCAACCGGAAGCAGTTGCGTCATAATCACGTGGCAGTCATGAGACTTTAGGTTCTGAAACTTTTTCTCTGCCATATTTATTATTCCCTTTATATTCAACGAGAAGCCAGACGGGACCTTCATACTGAGCAGGCATTCAAAGAAGATTTTCTTCTCTTCTTTGGTAAGAGCATAGCTGGCAGGACCTTCATACTGCTTTGGAGGCATGCCGTCTTTTTCGTGCCAACGTTGCAGGTCCTCCCGTGCTTCCGGTGTATCTTTTGTCTTTCCATACACGCCCAAGAAGCCTAGCAGGTTCACGCAAAGGTTCTTTGTCACGTGCATCACGTCGATTGAAGAGCGGACCTCTAGGTCTTTCCAGTAGGGTAGGTCCCAAAATATAGATTTTTTCTTCCACATGGGAGCGCGTCCCTCAGCGTCATTCGGAACAGATAGTCCGCCGGGACCCTTTCCAAAGATTACGTGTAAATCATTGACCATAGCAAGTACGTGACCACCGGTACGCATGGCGGGCTTCTTCCGGTGATCTGCCTCGCCTTTGAAATGCTTGCCTTTCTTTCGACATTGATGGTTGGTCGGAAGAAATCGATGATGCCCCAGGTACACATTCTTCCTGCATTTGTCCAGGTATATACTTTCGGTGTCAGCTAAACAGTGCGTGCATGCGTGGTATCCCTTGTTTGTCTGTCCTGAAAGGTTACTGAGAGCAGGCCAATCATTGATGGTTACAAACAGCAACGCATGCAGGTCAAATTCCTCCTGTCTGTGCTCATCCCACACACATACACCGTTTCCATTCCACAGCTGTAAAAGTTCTTCAATTAATGGCCTTAGGTACACATCAATGTCGTTGCCGGGTTGCTTAGGGCCTTGGATGAGTACTGGCATCATAATGAACTTCCGCTTCATGCACAGCCAAGGAGGAAGGTTATAGATACATAGAGTCACGGGCCAGGTGCTGTGATTGCTGCTCTGCTCCCCGAAAGGATTAATGCCATCCGCGCTTAAACCAAACCATACGTTCCTTGGGTCACCTGCAAACTCAGTCCGGTACTTTCTCTTGATTTTTCTCCACTGCGACCCGTCAGCGGGTGCTCTCAGCTTCCCGTCTTTCTTACGGTCCTCTCTGTGCCATCGCATCAACTTGGCATGCTCTTTGTTTCTGAACAGACGTTTCAACCGTGGTATTATAGGAGCATACCACATCACCTTGGCAGGAACCCTCTTCCTGGGGGGCTCGCCGTCAACATCACCAGGGTCATCTCGTCTGATCTTATACCGCAATGCACCGCATACCGGGCATGCGTTCAAATCCTCGTACGCACCGCGGTACAGGATGCAGTCATTAGGGCATGCATGTATCTTCTGCACCTCCAATCCTAGAGGGCATATGACCTTCTTTGCTGCATACGTACTGTCGGGCAATTCGTTATCCTTTGGAAGCTTCTTCTTCAATATTTTCAGTAGCTTCTCAAATCCTTTGTCAGGCACAACATTCTCTGCCTTCCACTGCAGCAATTCCAGTACGGTACCGAGCTTTGTGTTGCCATCTTCGCAATTGGGGTACAACCCTTTTTGGTGATCCTCTAACATGCGATCGAATTTTAGCTTCTCCTTTTCACTTTCGCACTGTCTCCTTGCATCAACAATGACCCGGCGGAGATCATCATCGGGCACATCGTCTGGTTCCTCTTGATCTTCAGCTTCCCCCGTTGCAGCATCATCGTATTCAGGGGGCACATAGTTGTCATCGTCCTCTTCTTCTTCGCTGTCTTCCATCATAACCCCTATTTCTCCGTGCCTGGTCCAAACATTATAGTGTGGCATGAAACCCTTATAAAGCAGGTGGGTGTGAAGGATTTTCCGGTCAGAGTAAGACTTCGTATTCCCACATATAGGGCATGGACAAACATAAAACCATTCTGCTTGTTTGCCTCAGCCACTTCGAGAAAATTATGCACGCCCTTAATGTACTCGGAGGTGCGTCTGTCACCGTACATCCATTGCCGTGTTCATCTGCGTGCATTATTATATATAATTAAGTGTGTCAAAAACCATTACAAAACATCATGAACAGATAAGTGACCAAATTAATAGAAGTTCATCATCACATTAAAACCAAAGTACATACATAGTTCTCATTGAACAACATATAGCTCTTCAGAGCATCTAATTAAACCATACATTATTGAAACTATGTAAAACATTTCAATGCAACAACAAATGCGATCATAATCGCAACCAAGGTAACAATTGATCCAACGGCATAATGATACCAAGCCTCGGTATGAATGGCATATTTTCTATACTTTCTAATCTTGAAGCGCATTGCATCCATCTTGATCTTGTGATCATCGACGACATCCGCAACATGCAACTCCAATATCATCTTCTCCTCCTCAATTTTTTTCAATTTTTCCTTCAAGTAATTATTTTCTTCTTCAACTAAATTTAACCTCTCGACAATAGGGTCGGTTGGAATTTCCGGTTCACATACCTCGTAGATAAAAAAAAATTATGTTGCGTTGGTCGGCATAATTGTCATAAACAAAAAATGAACCAAATAGTTATAAAATATAATATATACCACATCCGAATCATAGACAGGACGAGGGCCGACGGGGGCGGATACCAAAACCATCGCACTATATAATAACAAACAATAATAAAAGTAAGAAAATTATACAAGTATCTATGTAAATCATACAAGTAAGAATTTTTTTTCTTTTAGAAAGAAGATAAGAACAAGAGGCTCACCACGGTTATGCCGGCGACGAGATCGGCGCGGGCGATCGACGGCGGTGAAGACGGGGACGGGACGTGACGGACCGCTAAACCTAGACAAATCTTGAGGAAAATGGAGCTTGAAGGTCGAGTTTGGAGAGGAGAAAGCTTAAGTAGTGTTGCTCGGGCATTTCATCGAACACCTCATGTGCATAGGAGTGAGCTAGAGCACCACAAACACCTCCCCTCGCCGGCCAGAAAAAACAGAGTAGTGGAGTGCTCTGCTCGCGGGCGAGGGGTATATATAGGCACAACATTGGTCCCGGTTCGTGGCTGGAACCGGGACCAAAGGCGAGGCCCATTGGTCCCGGTTCGTGTCTGGAACCGGGACCAAAGGGTCCAGACGAACCGGGACCAATGCCCCACGAGCCCCGGCCGGCCCCCTGGGCGCACGAACCGGGACGTATGCCCCCATGTGTCCCGGTTCCTGACTGAACCGGGACTAATGGGCTGGGCTGGCCTGGACCAAAGCCCTATTTTCTACTAGTGGTATCAAACCTATAGAGTTTTTGCTTCAAAGAAATAGAAATATCATGAAATAGAAATATCATCATATAGAGTCAGGGAATGGAATAGAGTCAGCGAATGAAGCATATTCATTAACAACTCCATTTACAGATCAAAAATGAAAAAAAAGGAAGCATTGCCTTCTTTACTATATCTTGTATTTATCGTACTTTTGCCTTGGGGGGTCTCTTCCTCATTTAACAAATGTCTGGAACTTTGGATTAAGAATTGGTGGAATACCAGGCAATCCGAACTCAGAGCTTGCACCCCCATAAGTGCACGATCAGCCCGACAACCATACCCAACACGCAACGATCATGAACCCTCACACTGCTACATCGCAAAGAAACCTCCAGTGAGAGAACTTCGGCCAAAGACCACAGACACCACCAAATCCACATAGACAAGTCAGGCCATAAGGACAACCCAAGAGACTGGTGACCCTCCATCAAGCAGCTGCAAACGCCTTTTCTGTGGCGTCACTCTTCTTCTTTTGCTCCTGAAAGCCTCCTCCACAATCGTCTTGCCAGATCCAGGGCTAGCCGCCTCCAAACGTTTGAGCAAGCTATGAATCTCCATCTAAAAGAGAATCCCATCGACCTTGTCATGCACAGACACCACCTGACCAACGGTCACGTGCGAGTGGGTGACGGCAGCGTTGAAACCTCCACGGCCCACAAAGGCGAGCAGCTGGCTGGGCTCCAAAGGATCAAGCGCCAACATACCGACCGCCTCGATGTCATGGGCCATAGGTACCACCGACGTGATTGTCACATTAGGATTAGCTGCGATGAACCCAAACTTGGGGAGACTCCCAACTGCAGCCTCCTCCTTCCCTGGTAAAAGCCTAGGGTTCCTCTGCCTCCCGCTGGCGCCGCCGCCGGTCCGCCTCATCTCCGGTGGCCTTAGGGCCATGGCGACGCGGTGGATCTCGGTCCTTGCCGGCGGGAGGGCTCTGTTTTAGATGTTCCTTCGAGTTTTGTTAGGGTTTGTGTTCTGCCCAGGAAGACGAGATGGTGGCGGCTCCCTGAAGATGAAATAGGCGTGTGGAGGTATGTCTCCGGCGGATCTGTCCTTGGCGTATTTGCTCGGATGTGGTCGTAGTTTGTCTACGTTCGTGTGTCTTCAGGTTGGATCCTTTCGATATACGCTACTCTTCATCGGCGGCGGTTGTTGTTCTGCTCTGCTGGTCCTACAGGGCCTTAGCGCGACGATTTCCCAACTGTCTACTAGAACAAGTTTTGCCCGGCTCCATCGAGGGAGGGGCGATGATGGCGACGTGCCTTCGGCTCGTTTCAGTGTTTGTAGTCGTCGCTAGGTGATATACGGATCTGGATGTAATGTCTAGTTCTGATGTTCGTTGTACTGCCATGATTAAAGATGAATAGATTGAAAGTTTTCTCGAAAAAAAAACCCCCAAACTTGGAAGTGCTCAGCACTTAGCAGCCACGGTAAAAGCCGCTACGCTGAATCTTAACATGTGCTATGTTCATTCTGTGGAGTAGTAAAATATATCCGCCTGTTTCTTCATTCTCATTTCCGTTCATTATCAAATCAGCAGGTTCATTCAATTTGACATTTCTCTTTTGGTGTCGCATGCATCACGTCCAATGTCGCATTCTTTGGTTCAGAGGCCATAGGTGATTATAATTACTTCATGGCTTCCAAGTCAGATGTAAGTGTAACCTGCTGCCCTTGTATTTTTAAAGATAAGATCAACGTCTCCAATCAGCCAGAAACCATTGATAAATCCAAACGGGCCCTAAATATATCCATCTGTTCCTCCTTGCCATTTCTACTCATTATCCAGTCAGCAGATTCAGTCAGCACTTGCTGTGCAGGGATGAAAACTACACTCAACTGGGCATAATTTTTTGTTGTTGCATGCATTGCATGCATCACCTCTAATGTCACATTACTTGGTTCACAGACCATAGGCGATTAAAATACTTGCAGGGCTTGATAATTAATAGTCACTCGGATGTAACAGTAACCTGCAGCCCCTATGTTTTAAAAGATCAACGCTCCCAATCAGCCAGAGATTGACATAAACCGGTGATAAGAAAAACACTTTTGGGGCTTGTTAACAGTCAGTCAAATGTATCTGTAACCTGCCGCCCCTATATTTTAAGATCAACGTCTCTAATCAGCCAGCCAGAGATTGACCTAGACCAGTGATAATCAAGGAAAAGCACCGGATCCCCGAAAGTCAAAAGCAGCATCACTGCATGGTTCAGGCAGATAATCTACCTGAGCTCCCTCTCAAATCTGTCAAATCTAACCAGTTGCAGCAACCAATCCATGATGCAAGCGTACAACGAACCATAGCTAGCAGCCTAGCACCTAGTACTATGAACAGTCTGGAGTGTAACTTTTTGTTTTCTTCTTGGAGGCGTTGCTTTTGGAAACCTTTTATGTTTTTCATGTGTTGTATTTGGTGGTGGTTTGTGTGCGGCTGCTGCTGAGAAGAGTCGATCACTATGGCAGGACCTTTGTTTTTTTTTTCGTTTCTTCTTCCTTTTGTCCTTTGACTGTGTGCATCCTGGATGTCTTTGCGATATCTTGTAGGTGTAGAGGCTGGGTGTAATTGGTATCTCCGCGATATTAATGTATTTCCCTTTTCAAAAGAAAACAAAGCAAGAAAGGTTGAGTGATTCGAGCCTGTGTCTTGATTTTCTCGTGGATCTTGTTATAGTTATTGTACAGTTGTGATTGTTATAGTTAATCGGGGACTGCATACGCCGTGTCTCGGTCCAAAGGTCCGCTATTTCTTTTGCTTTCAAAAAATGTTAGCAGTGCAAGTTCACTGAGGGAATTCAGATTGCAAGTTAACGTTTTGCCACATCGATTGTTGCACAAATTTAATTTGGTATAATTTGATTGTCTGGCTGGATCCACTGTCAGATGATTACTAACTAGGCAGCTTAGTGTGAGAAGCTTAGTTTGCAGGTCCTTATACCATAATTTGGCATGTGGCTCGCTGTCTGCTGAGATCTTGCGCACTGGTTGTAGGGGTTTTGTTTGTTTGTTCATATTAAGGATGCTATCTGTAGACTGTATCATTGATCATGACTTGCTTGATTGTATAACTCATGGTTGAGCTGAAGGCTTTTTCAACGAGTTTGACAATCCACCGGAGGAACCCAAAGAAGTCAGAAGTGGCTTCAAAGAAGAGGAAACACCAAGAGGAAGAACCTACCGCGGAGGCAGCTGAAGAGGACGGCGAGCAGGAGAAAGAGAAGTCCAAGAAGAAGAAGAAGAAAAAATCCAAGGACATCGAGGAGACTCCAGCAGTTGATGCCAACGCTGTTCATTCTGCTATAGCAATCTGCTATGTTCATTCTGTCGAGTAGTAACTAATACTAGTATATCTATCTGTCGTTAATTGCCATTTTTGTTCATTATATCCACTATCTAGAGCAGATTCGATCAGCACTTGCTGTGCAGGGTTGGAGACTGGACTCAACTGAACATTCTTTTTTTTTTGTTGCATGCATCACCTCTAATGTCGCATTGTTTGGATCACAAACCATGGGTTATTAAAATACTTTCAGGGCTTGGTAATTAATAGTCAGTCAGATGTAACAGTAACCTGCTGCCGCCAGCCAATTCTTTTTTGTTGCAGGCATCACCTCCAATTTTATATTTTAAGATAGGATCAACCCTCCCAATCAGCGAGATATTGACCTAAAACCGGTGATGAGAAAAACACTTTTGGGGCCTGTTAACAGTCAGTCAAACTCAAATGTAGCTGTGACCTGCCGCCCCTATATTCTAAGATCAACGTCTCTAATCAGCCAGCCAGAGTTGACCTAGACCAGTGATAATTAAGAAAAAGCACCGGATCTCAGAAAGTCAAAAGGAGCATCACTGCATGGTTCAGACAGATGATCTACCTGAGCTCCCTCTCAAATCTGTCAAATCTAAACAGTTGCAGCAACCAATCCATGATGCAAGCATACAACATACAACTAACCATAGCTAGGATTCTCAAAAAAAAAAAAAAAAAACACTAACCATAGCTAGCACCTAGTCCTAGTTCATGCTACTGCGTCAGTGGAGTGTAACTGAAACTGAAACTGAATCTGTCCACGCACCAGCTGCCAAGAGGAACGAGTGTCCTGGCGAATCGTTCATTCACTAGGCTGCAGCAGTTTGGGACTGGACTGGATCCTTTTCTTCTCCCTTGATGAATAGTCAGTCAGTCAACTATAGACAGAGAAGATCAAATCAAACTTAATAGAGGGGGAGGGAGTGATGAGTCTGGTGTGGGTCCGTTGTGTCAGTGGCTGTGCGGTTCCCTTTCGCTGGCTCCTTGGATCCTCCTCCTCGCCACTTGCCAATGTGAGGTGGCCCTCATCATTCAAGCTGCCACAGGATATGCCCAGTGGAGAGAGAGAGAGAGAGAAAGAGGACCATCGTTCATTCATTCACTCATTCATAGTACCTGTCAGGGAAAAAGATATCCTAACGCGGCTCATGATAGTACCACTGAATCATCATTCATAAGTGTCAGTATTCATTTTCTTTTCAATTTTCTTTTTGCATGACAATCCCTCTGTTCCATAATCATAATGCAGTGCATATAGATTTTCTGGAAAGTCAAACTTTACAAATTTCGACCAATTTTGTACTATATAGGTAAAACTATCTATATCCACGACATGAAATATATGTATTATGAAAACACATCTTATGATGTAGTAATAGTATCTGATAAGATATTTCTCTGTAAACTAATATAAGACGTTTTAGATCACTGAATACATGCTTTTCTGTACAAACTTAGTCAAAGTATATAAAGTTTGACTTCTCAAAAAATGTATCGCACTGCATTGTGGAACTGAGGGAGTACTTCTTTTCTTAACTCGGCACAGGGGCAAGTAGTTTTCAGGCGGAGGCTTCTATTTTCTCCTTTTTCTTCTGAAGAATAAGCACTCCTACTCCTTGGATCCAGGAATTGCTTCTTGCTGAACTGGCAGTGCCGGTTACTATTACCAGTAGTACAAACGAACAGTGTACGGGTGAGCAGAAGAGAAGAGGATCCAAGCCGATTTCCGGCGGAAGGGGCGTCGCTGTCCCCTCGTCGTCAAGGGTTGGCTCCGTACTCCAACCAGTGGTGTCCAGTACAGACATCTTCCTCTCTTCCAAGGCAACTCTTCCTTCCTTCATTTCTGGATGGGCTTCTTTGGGATCCACACGCACACATAGCTTCAAAGAAAGAGATGAACAATATTTTGAGAGAGAGAGGGCATGCTGCTGCTGCCTGTCGCCGTCGTCGTTTACCCCGAGCCCGTCCTACAAATGGAAACGGGTGCTACATTCCAAGCCACCGGCAAGAATTTTGCTGTCAGGTCAATTCGGCATCTGCTGCTACTAGTATAGTACTACTACAGACTATTACCTTTTAGGGCATCTCTAAGGCGGACCGTAAATCTCCCGCAACTGTTCGGATCGCGAAAGTCATCCAACGCCGACCTGTATCGCTCCGCGAAACGGTCCGGACGCGATTTTTCCCGCAAATCGGAGACAAAAGTGGGGAGGTTTACGGGAGTCCGGATCGCTTCCAAGCCCGCTTCTGACCGTACTTGCCCACAAAAAAAATCTCCCTCTCCCGCGCGCGCTCCTGACCGGTGCCAACTGCCCGCATTCATGCCGCTGAGCACGCCGCTCCGCATTGAAGACGGATCAGGGCGGACGCGACCTCTCACTAACTCCGCCATTGAAGCTGCGTGCCGGCCAAGGGCGCCGCCCGCTGCACGCTTGACTGAACATGGCTCCTCGCCGCATTCATACACCTTCATTAACCCCGCGTGAAAACCGAGAGAGTGAGAGGGAGAGAGGACCATCATTCATTCATTCACTCATTCATACGTGTCAGCCAAAAAGAAAAAAGAAAAAGCAACACGGCTCATGATAGTACTGAATCATCATCCATTTAAAAAAAATAAAAAAATTGCATGGCAATCCATGGATTATGGAGCATGCTTTTCTTGACACGGCTCAGGGACAAGTAGTTTTCACTTTTCAGACCGAGGCTTCTATTTTTTTTTCTTTTGTTCTGAAAATGAACACTACTAGTAATGGACAGACTCTCCTTGGATTCAGGCATTGCTGATTCTTGCTGGCTGTAGTACCAGTTACTAGTAGTAGTACAAACGAACAGTGTACGGCTGAGCAGAAGAGGAGAGGATCCAAGCCGATTTCTGGCGGAAGGGGCGTCAATGTCCCCGTCGTTAAGAGCATCTCCAGCAGACCCCTTAAAACGCAGACCTGTAAACTGAGTTTACAGTTCGCAGAATGCATCGGATACGGTCCGAAAACAACATTGGTAGAACAGAAACGTCAAATGAACCTGCAAATTTTGAAATCTGAACTTCACGGGAGAAATCGAACTACTTCAGTAGAACTAGCAGCGTTCATAGTACTTGATCGTCACACATATATCATACATAGCATTTTTATACAAAGTAGATCGGAGGAGCGGCAGCCACCGTAGACCCTACTGCCAAAATTTGGCTCACCGGAGCCATCCGGATGCGGTGGCGACGCTACGGCGGCGGAGGAGTTCAGTCGTCGTCGGAGGAGGAGAAGACGAGGTCGACGTAGATGTTGTCCTGCGCCTTGGCTTCGCGGCGCCATCCCTCGAGGTTGGCGTCGAAGTCCTGCGCCTTGGCAAGCCCCTGCTCGAGGAGGATATCGTCGAGAGTAGGCGAGCTCGACGGCGCTGCTCCATCTCCTCCTCCTTCCGTGCACTACGCGCGATGATGGCCCGCTCGAAGATGTCCGCCTCGACCGGGGGGAGGAAATCCTCTGGCCCGATGACGCCACCGCCCAGCCGCACCGGCTCCTTCGGCTCCCTCTTCACTGCGCGGAGCGGCGGGAGCTCCTCCGGCTCCCTTTTCACCGGCATGAGGAGCGGCGTACGGGAGCTCGACCCCCCCGGCGGAGGAACTGCCCGCGCCGGAGAACAGACGCGCCTGCCTGCGGTCATACTCCTTCATCTTGCAGCGGAGGAGCGACGGCGGCTGCTCTAGGCCGCGGTTCGTGTACTTCTTCGCGGCTCGCTTCCTCGCGCCGTCGGGGTCGTTGCTACCGCCGGAGCGGCGGCCCGAGCTCCACATCCCGCGCCACATGGTGGAAAGCGGCGCGGATTTAGCTCACCGGCGGCGAGAAATGGGAGAGGAGATTAAGGAATCACGACGGCGGGGGCATAGGATTTCGCCCGGTATAGTCGCCGCAAACTCGTAGATATACCGCATGCGGGGGGCGGTTTGCAGGCCACCGTAAAATATTTTACAGACCGGGCGACTATACAGGCTCTGGTCTGGCCCAAAAAAAGGCCAAACCCGTATAGTCGCCGGGATTTTATAGTTTCTGCGTTTCTAAGGAGTCGGTCTGGCCCAAAAAAAGACCAAACCCGTATAGTCGCCGGGATTTTATAGTTTTTGCGTTTCTAAGGAGTCTGCTAGATATGCTCTAAGGGTTGGCTCCGTACTCCAACTCCAAGCCCCAGCTCAACTCAAGGAAGCTGGCAGTACTACCAGTGGTGGTGTCCAGTGCTTACATCTTCCTCCCTTCCAAGGCAACTCTTCCTTCCTTTATTTCTGGAAGACTTCACTTCTTTGGGATCCACACACGGACAGTTTCAGAGATGAACAATACTACTTGGTCCCTTCGGTATTTTGTGCCAAATTTTGACTATAGATTTAATTAACAAAATTTCAATGCATGTCACAATAAATAGTATCATTGTAAACAATATTTAAATAGGAATCCAAGGATGTAATTCTTTATGATATGCATGAACATTTTGTCAGTTAAATCTATGATCAAATTTTAGCATAAAATACGAATAGAATCAATAAGCCACGACGAAGGTAGTAGTAGTGTAATTTGAAAGAGAGAGTATTCTGCTGCGTGTCGCCGTAGTCGTCCACTCCGAGCCCATCCTATAAATGGCTACTAGTACTACTCCTTCTATTTTATAATGTAGTGATCCCACAACATGAGCGACTGTGGCGGGAGCATGACAAATACCTTTGAATTAATATTTGAAAGAAGTTTTCAAAGGTATGATTTTTCAATAAAATAATTTATATATTATTAATCTAATGAATTGTTAAAGTTGAATCTCGAAAAGTCTCAGCGCACTACACTGTAGAATGGAGGGAGTACAATCCAAGCAACTGCCAAGGATTTTGCTGTCAGGTCAATTCGGCATCTACTGCTACTTTCCAAATTTCTATTGGAAAGAAAACAGTATATGTATCTGTCAAGTACTCCGTTACGTGCCAAGTTGGATTAGGATAGTACATACGTGATTTTTGTCCATTTCCCGTTTGTTCATGTTGACAATGTGCAGAAAAGCGTATGAAATGCCGGGCGAGAACGACGTGTGCAGTCAAGCTCCTGCTAAGCAGAAGTGGATGTTTTTATTTGTTTATTATGTAAGGCTGTTAAAGGCTTAAAGCATTTTTGGCTTTCGGCTACACCTAAAAGCCCCGAATGCATCACCCTAATCCTAATGCCTTATTGCCTCCCTCCCTAGCGAGATCCCCGCAACCAATAGGCCTTTATGTTCCTTTTTATTTATTTCATTGTTATTCAGCCTTTGGCTCATTGGTTGGACAACTCTCCCTAGAAAAGAGGAAAAGAATTTCACAAGATCCTCAAATGGAGAAGCAAAAATCCAAAAAGGAGCAGGCAATCATGCACAATATAAAATTGTACGTACTATATGGTCTAACAAGGATGGTTGGTTTCCATTCGAGAATTCACGCATGGATATGATTTAATTAGGCGGATTTGATGGAAAATTTACACGAGAAAATTTCTTGACCTTTCGATGGAAAATTGTCTTCACCGAAGCATAAATTTACAAATGTGTCATTCTCTCTACCGGTCCAGAGTCATTAGTAAAATATTTGTGGCGTTGCCTTTGGTCCATGCACACCCTATAAGACCAAGTCTCAACGCGCGGTCGCTTTCGATGAGAACCCTCTCACAGTCAAGGGTACGGGTGCATTTATTGTGTACGTTGACGCCTACTATGCACATACACATCGAATACCATTTTGTCTATGCCTACGATGGGGCTCCATTCCCACAGGAACGGCTGACCTGAATAATTCCTATCCCGCGTGGCTGCCATCCTAGGATCCGCATGGACGTCGTTGTGGTACTCCTCGTAAAACCCCTGACCTGACCAAGTAAATAGACAGGGACAAGCCTGTGAGTACATTTGAATGTACTCGCAAACATCATGAACAGAAGATATACCGAATGCAGCAGATATTATGTGATCAAGTTGAATTAAAATTATATGTGTATGCTCATGATGAACTTAAATGCATGCTGTCAGGAATTAAATCATGGCATGATAACATATTGGCATGTACATGAAGGAAATATGCCCTAGAGGCAATAATAAAGTTGTTATTTATATTTCCTTATATCATGATAAATGTTTATTATTCATGCTAGAATTGTATTAACCGGAAACTTAGTACATGTGTGAATACATAGACAAACAAGAGTGTCACTAGTATGCCTCTACTTGACTAGCTCGTTGATCAAAGATGGTTAAGTTTCCTATCCATAGACATGAGTTGTCATTTGATGAACGGGATCACATCATTAGAGAATGATGTGATTGACAAGACCCATCCGTTAGCTTAGCACGATGATCATTTAGTTTGTTGCTATTGCTTTCTTCATGACTTATACATGTTCCTATGACTATGAGATTATGCAACTCCCAAATATCGAAGGAACACTTTGTGTGCTATCAAACGTCACAACGTAACTGGGTGATTATAAAGATGCTCTACAGGTGTCTCCGAAGGTGTTTGTTGAGTTGGCATAGATCGAGATTAGAATTTGTCACTCCGAGTATCGGAGAGGTATCTCAGGGCCCTCTCGGTAATGCACATCATATGAAGCCTTGCAAGCAATGTGACTAATGAGTTAGTTACGGGATGATGTACTACGGAACGAGTAAAGAGACTTGCCGGTAACGAGATTGAACTAGGTATTGAGATACCGACGATCGAATCTCGGGCAAGTAACATACCGATGACAAAGGGAACAACGTATGTTGTTATGCGGTTTGACCGATAAAGATCTTCGTAGAATATGTGGGAGCCAATATGAGCATCCATGTTCCGCTATTGGTTATTGACCGGAGATGAGTCTCGGTCATGTCTGCATAGTTCTCGAACCCGTAGGGTCCGCACGCTTAACGTTCGATGACGATCGGTATTATGAGTTTATGTGTTTTGATGTACCGAAGGTTTTTCGGAGTCCTGGATGTGATCACGGACATGACGAGGAGTCTCGAAATGGTCGAGACATAAAGATCGATATATTGGAAGGCTATGTTTGGACACCGGAATGGTTCCGGATAAGTTCAGGCATTTTTCGGAGTACCGGGAGGTTACCGGAACCCCCGGGGAGTCAATGGGCCTTATTGGGCCTTAGTGGAAGAGAGGAGGAGGCGGCCAGGTGGAGGGCGCGCCCCCCCAAGCCCAATCCGAATTGGGGTGGGGGGCCGGCCCCCCCTTTCCTTCTCCCTCTCTCCCTCTTCCTTCTTCTCCTACTCCAACTAGGGAAGGGGGGAAACCTACTCCTACTGGGAGTAGGACTCCCCCCCTTGGGCGCGCCATAGAGAGGGCCGGCCCTCCCCTCCTCCACTCCTTTATATACGGGGGAGGGGGGCACCCCATAGACACACAAGTTGACAGTTGTCTTAGCCGTGTGCGGTGCCCCCCTCCACAGATTTCCACCTCGGCCATATCGTTGTAGTGCTTAGGCGAAGCCCTGCGTCGGTAACTTCATCAACACCGTCACCACGCCGTCGTGCTGACGGAACTCTCCCTCGACCTCAGCTGGATCAAGAGTTCGAGGGACGTCACCGAGCTGAACGTGTGCAGATCGCGGAGGTGCCGTGCGTTCGGTACTTGATCGGTTGGATCGCGAAGACGTTCGACTACATCAACCGCGTTACTAAACGCTTCTGCTTTCGGTCTACGAGGGTACGTGGACACACTCTCCCGCTCGTTGCTATGCATCACCTAGATAGATCTTGCGTGTTCGTAGGATTTTTTTTGAAATTACTGCGTTCCCCAACAGTACAAATAAAAGAATATATAAAAACATTAGTGATAAACAAGGAAAGTTAAAGGAAAATAAAATAAAAGAAATGCCGGTCGGATGTCTAAAGTGACACCACGGTAGGTCTTGAAGAGAAATGCCTAGCGGGTATCCACAAGAGTAGTGGCGTGATAGACCGCCTGAGAACTCGAGGGACGCCACGAAGAGGTCTTGAAAAGAAATGCCAGTCGGGTGTCAAAAAGTGACGCCACGGTCGGTCTTGAAGAGAAATGCCAATCGGGTATCCACAAGAGTAGTGGCGTGATAAACCGCCTGTTAACTCGAGGGACGCCACGTAGAGGTCTTAAAAAAAATAAAGTTGAGTGCCCGGGGTAGTCTAGCCAGCCCCTGAGACACTCAAGAAATATAAAATAAGAGAAACGGGTTAGTCCTCAATAATATGCATAACCATAAAAATATTCACATCAATAGTATTCAAAATAACCATGACAGTGTTAGTGATGATAACAATATCCTGCAAAATAGTTCAGGCCCAATTTAATTATTTTCCTCCGAAGACCGACACTTGACCAACCTAGAATGTAGTCCTTAACCGCGGACACGGCTATTCGAATAGGTTTAAACTCTGCAGAGGGTGTACCCTTTACCCACAAGTAAAGGATTTCTTTAGTCAGTACCGTGACACCGACTAATTCCCTTTACGGTCTTTGGGTTGAAAACACACCTAACCAGCACACACCAGATTAACCGACCGGATGCCAGGAATCACCCAAAGCATCGTTCCAGAAAAACTCTAAGTCGGGGAGACAACAATCTCGAGTAGCATGGGATCACTATTAATACGCGCGGATTCCAAGGGGTGCCCCCCTCTCGTTTACAACCGGAAACACCCATGCCCCCTGACCCGATGACAGGATTTAGTCCACGGCCGTGGAAACCCTCATCGTGGCCCTCTATATGGTGTGTGCATGGAAAGGGGTTATCAACTTACTGAACCATACCCTACCTGTGGCAGGGACAAGTGGTAGCACGAAACAAGTATGGGGGTTACCGGAATAAGACTCGATCTACGGTCGACTAAAGAGGTTCAAGTTTTCCTGCAGTGGTTAGCTCAACAAAGTATCCTTTTAATAGTAATGCCAAAACAGGGCCACAACCCTTGCATGCTCCAACATGCATAACCAACAAGGCATGATCACGCTTCAACATGGTCACCCTTCTGCCGGTACTGTATTATACTTATGCTTGCTCCTGCAAGTTAGTCATGACAAGCACACGATGCATGGTAAGAGGAAACATGCCATCACTACATGCATGCAAATTTTATTCGAACTCAACCTATGGATGACTTCATT
This sequence comes from Thinopyrum elongatum, assembly GCA_011799875.1. Lineage (NCBI taxonomy): Eukaryota > Viridiplantae > Streptophyta > Magnoliopsida > Poales > Poaceae > Thinopyrum > Thinopyrum elongatum. The sequence goes on along the minus strand of CM022298.1, from coordinate 117,120,571 downwards.
TATTCTTGCAAACAATATAAACATGCGATCCACCATATCAAGTGTTCAAGATGCTTGCCTTGAGCATGCAGATGTGTTGGGTGTACTCCAAAAGTTTGAAATATTTATATTCCCTCCATTTTCATATTTTCAAAAATATTTGAATTACCACATATAGTAAAAATAGTGCCAAAAATTATTTCAAATATTTTTGAAATAAATACTAAAATAAACTAGAGTAAAAATAAAAAATAACAGAAAAGGAATCAATTTATTTGGAGTTCATATGATTTACTTAGGGAGTTTCTAAGTTGAAATAATTAAAGAAATGGACTATTTAAAGTGTCCAGTGAAAACAGAGTTTAGGAAAAATGTTCACCTAGGCTGGAATAAAAGAGCATGATTTTAGGAGTATTTAGAAATTTGAATCACTGGATTTGGAGTTGAAAAGGTGGCTGTGGAATTAATGGAATACTACTGAAAAAGGAAAAAAAGGGGACAGAGCTGCGCCATGAGCGCTGTTTAACCGAGAGTGCCACTGGGCCGAGCCCAGTGCATCAGCAGCGCGGGAGGCGGTGACGTCGAAGGCGTATCCGCAGATTACGCCTTCACTTAATCCGAGCTGGCCGGCAGTTGGGTCATTGACCGTGGGGCCCACTGGGCCCACTTGTCATGCTTGACCGGTCCTCCCGTCCTTCTTCCTCGCGGCAAAGAGAGGAGCGCCAGCGTTGCTCGCCGCCATTGATGGAGAGCTCGGTGGCCTAAGGCGACGGCGGGGACGGATCCGCCATTCCATCCCGCGCCCGTAGGTGGTCTGGGCAACGCCGAAGATGGACGGAGTGGAGTGCGGCGAGGTTCCCCGCGGACGGCAGCGTCGGACAAGAAAAGGGTTTCGCCTGAGAGCGGTCCCGAGCAGAATTGAGAGGGGGAAAGGAACTGAGGGATCAAGAAGGAGCTATTGAACAGAAAAAAGAGGGGATGGAGGCTTTGCAGGAGTCAGAAGCATCCGAATAGTGGCGGCGGGTGTGGTTGCCGGAGAGGTAGAAGGCGACCGCTCCGGTCGTTTTGATCCTTCGGAAGGTCTACAGAGGAAGGAGGGGAGTGGTGTCATCAGCTAGACGAGCTCGGGTGGTCCTTAAATAGCCCACAGAGGTCGGTTCGGCGATGAGCTTATCCACCCGACGCGGCGGCGATGATTGATGGCAGACGAGGGCGGTGGCGATGGTCAGCGAGGTCGGCGGAGTTAGGTGAGGGCGGTGGCCGCCCGGATTTTATGCCAGGGACGTGCTGGTTGGCTCGGGATGCTTGGGCGGCGTCGGCCACGGCAGACTGCGGCGGCGGCCATTGATGGCAGGCCGTGGACGGTGGCGAGGTTGGTAGTGGCCGGCGGAGTTGGGTGAAGGCGTTGGAGGCCCGTAGTAATAAGGGAGGGGGGTGCGCTGGCTAGCACAGGAGGCTTGGGCGGCGGCGTGTCCGCTACGGCGGCGGCCTGTGGGCGGCGCTGGACGGTGGTGGCCGACGCTTGCGGACGAGGGGGGTGTCGGTGAGGTGCTGCTGGTGCGGGCGGCTTGCGGGGGAGGTGGGGCGAACCAGAGGAGGCAGCAGAGGGGCGGCAGGGCTCAGGTGCCGTTGGCTGCAATGCGGGCGCTCTGGCCGCGCCCAGCGCACGCACGTAGAGTGCTCGACAGAATACCAGAGCGTGGTACAAGGGTTTGCTGGTAGTGAAAATTGACAGGGTGACGTTGCTGGGTATGATAAAGTTGATGGACATATTTGTTTGGCCAAAAAAAGATAGTTGGCAATGAAAGCTTGATTGGTTGCAAAATTATGTCATGCCTACAACCTGTTTGACAGAATGCCATGGCCACCTAGTGATCTCTTCTAGATGTGAGAATTGGCAGGATGATGTCTCCTTGGATGATAGAAATGGTGGTCGAGTTGGTTTGCCAAAAACAAAAACTTGCTAGTGCAAGTTTTGAAGAATTTAGTTTCTGGACAGAAACTACAGAGGAATACTTGGTGAACTAAAAAGATTCCAATGGAGCTAAAATTTTGTACTTAAGGGTTTACTAGGAAGGACTACAGGTGGGAAAAATTTCAAGATTTTTGGAGCAAGGAAAATTGGGGTTGTAGTTATAACCTAGAAAATGGACAGAATGGAAAAGAGGGAGTTTCACTCAAATTTTTTAAAAGACCAAGATAGGTTTTTGCATCAAAGTGATATATAGGCATCACATGACCCCTCATAATTTTTGTGGAATTTTGAAAGAATTATTTGAAATGGTTGTAGTGCAACAGAGGCATTTAAAATATTAAAATAGCTATTAAAAGAATTGTTTTGGGCAATTATTTTATTATGAAAATAATTATTACTGCTATTAAACTATAATTGAAATGTTTTAGGAAAACTACCAAAGCCACAATATTATTTTCAAAAATTTCTATATGGAGGGAAGAATTTTGGAAAACAGAAACAGGAAATACTCTGAAAATAATAAATGACTTACTTATAAATCAAAATTTTATTTCTGACCAAATTTTACTTAATAAAAAAGTGGTTAAATTTTTGGGGTGTTACAGCACCTTAAAAGGAGAAGCAAAAATCCAAAAAAGGAGCTAGCAATCATCCCATGATAGGAAATTGTATATGGCTAAACATGGAAGGGGGCCATTTGAAGAATTTAACATGGTTATGATTTCATTAAGTGGGTCTGGAGGGAAATTTACATGAGAAAAAAAATTCCCGACCTTTCGATGCAAAGATGTCTTCCCTCAAAACATAAATTTACAACGTGTCATCATCTCTACCGTACCACCGTCACACAGTTTACTCATAAAAATATGGCGGTTCCATGCACACAACCCTATAACGACCAAGTCTGAACTTCCCATCGCTTTCGACGAGAACCCTCTCGCAGTCAAAGGGGACGTGTGCATTTATCTTGTACGTTGACGTCTACGACCGCATATGTACATACACCTCGCGTACACTATGAAATATCATTTTACCAACGCCTTACAAAAATCACCGCACCTTATCCACCATGCAAACCCTTTTCAAATTTGTATTAGGCAAAAGTTTATAAGTTCGACAAACTATAAAGAAAAGAAACCAGTAGACATCTCATGAACACACTTTCATAACACATACCCCTCTGTAAACAAATACTAGTTGAATGCCCGTGCGTTGCTACGGGCAATAACACATAATTTGTGTCTCGATGCTGATAATATAGGTGAATTAATCAAACAGATAATCAAATGACATATAAGTAGACGATGGGAGCGACCCTCATAAGTTATATTCTTTCTTGTCTCTCCACCCAAATAGATATCTCTAACATAGTTTCACCTATTTTCTTCTATTTCTTTGATTGTTCACGATGGATTGTGCAAACAAATTACTGCAGCATGTAGTTGCAATTAGCATGTAACGCCCCTTAGACATAATGGGTTAGAGAAGGTCTACAAAATAGGGAGTTTCTAATCCAGAAAAAAAAACCCAAAATGTCATCTACTGTGCGAGGATACTATTTCCCATTTCCGAGCAGAAAATTATTGATATTTTAACCTTGTGAGATTTGTCATAATATGAGTTAGACAACACAATTTTAAAGAAGCATCTCTGTGTCAGTTAGCTAGAAAAAATAAACCAATGTCATTCGAATTTACTCGCTGCTGCTACTTTTCTAATTCTTTCTCACCCCGCTGTCGTTTTCTTCATCTACCCTATCAACTCGCCTAACTCTCCTTGCCTAAGAGCATCTCCATCCACCCCCCACCCCCCCTCCCCAACAGGCCCCCAAGGCGTTTTTTTACCGCCGGCGTCTAAAAATCGGGCCAGTCACGCCTCCAGAAGCCCAAATTTCGCCGGTTAGGGCCGAAATTGGCGCCAGCGGACCCAGGACGAACCTGCCGCACTGGAGGCGCCAGGGGAAGCGTTTTTTGCGCGAAAGAACCGCGGGCCCGCCAAGTCAGTGACCAGCCGTGTCTCGTCTTCCTCAGCGCCTCGTTTCCCGTGGAGAATCAATGCCAAGGCTGCCGCCGGTCAGCCTTCCATTGATTCCCCACGGGCGGCACAGTGAAGGCCCGGCGACGCGCCGTCCACCTCCCGCCACGCGTACACACACGTCTACCACCCCCCGGCGGCTATAAAAAGCCACCCCCTCCTCGCCGGTAGACGCACTTTCCTTCGCCCGTTGTCCCTCTCTCGTCGCCGCCTCCCCATCCCGTCTCTCTCTCCCCAACACCAGCCACCGCGTCTACGTCCTCCGATGGGTGAGCGTTTCCCCGGCGACGGTGCGGCGGCCAACGGCTTCGGCCACCGCACCCTGCACGAGTGGGAGGTGCACCTCCTCCACCAGGCCAACTACCCGGCGTCGCCTGACATGCGTGCGCCGGGGCGGTGGAGGCTCAGCGCCGGAGGCGTCCCAGTCCCCCCGCAGCCCAACATCGACCACCCCCGCCTACTTCCACGATGAGATCGAGCGCGTCCGGGCCTCCCTGCCGGAGGAGGTGCGCGGCCGCCCTGAGTACGCCGCCGACAACCACGCCAGCTGGGCGGTGTACTTCCAACGCCGCCACGAGGAGCAGCTCGCATCCACCAACAACGCGCCGGTGAGGGGGCGCCACAACGCCGACGGCCGCCGCCTGTGGTGGGGCGTCCCCGGGCGGACGCTGCACTTCAGCCTCGAGCACCTCGAGGGCGGCCGCGACGTGGGCGGCATCATCATCCTCGAGGACAGTGACGACGACGCACCTCCGCCGACAACCAAACCCGTCCGACAAGGCGACGCAGGCGAGGGGTGCAGCAAGGACGGCGGCAGCGTGAAGGAGGCCAACGACGACGGCGACGACTACAGCGCCTTCGGCGCGTTCTTCGGCCTGTAGGAGGGGCGGCGGAAGGCGGCGCAGTAGTTTTTAATTGTGTTTTTAGTTTTGAATTATGTTTTAAAGTTTTTATGTAAAAAAATCAATGAAATTTGTCGAATTTGGCCAAATTTTGTCGTGTTTGGCCGAGTTTACTTTTCAAAAGGACGGCATCTGGGTTCGGCTTGGGGCGGCGGTTAGGAATCCGGCTGCCCCCACGCCTAAAATAACGCCGGCGCGCCCCCAGGCGGCGATATTTTAGACGCCTGGGGAGCCGAACGGTTGGAGATGCTCTAACAACCAGCCAGTGTCACCCATGACTCGCGGATGTTGACGTGCACCGCCTGGCTGCCCCTTGCCCGAGTCACTGCCTTAGCTGGCGTCGTCCATCCCTTCAAACCTATCACCATCTCCGACGCCTTTGACCTTCCGCTTAGCCGCACTCTAATCTGTAAACCCACTACCTTTTTTTTGTCCACCCTATTGAAGCGCCCACCTCTCCCTACCTAACCGCCCGCCACCGCCACCCGCAGTTGATGAGTGCTCACGCACGCCACCTCGCCCTTCGCCTGCTCGAGTCACCACTGCCGGTGCCTGCCACCGCCACCCACAGTTGACGAATGTTGGCACACGCCGCCTTGCCTTTCCCCTATTCAAGTCACCGCCTCCATCACCATCGTCAGCATGCCATCCCTCTAAACCCTACAGTCTCCAGTGCCACCGACCTCCAGCACCCCTCACTCGAATCCTTTTATCCCGTGCCTCTCATGTGTCATCAGTGACATGGCAAGCGGCAATTTTTTTTACCTCTAGCAAGGTCATGATGAATCATTGTATGCCGCAGCCTACCGTCTCAGTGCTAAGTGTGCATTTCACACACACAAAAAAATACTAATAATGTCCGTTCCTGCACAAAAAATACAAATAAATGTTCTCATTGGGATCAAAGCATGTTTCAGACTCATCTTGATGACATCAGTGTGTCGAAGCCTTCTAAGCTCCAAACATATAATGATAAACCATGTTAACAATCGAGGCTTTTATTCAGAGAGCTAAAGATACAAAGTTTACACACATTAATCTTTACTCAAGAAATCTTGAACTGACTATCGAGGATTCATTTTGCTGCATCCCATGCAGTCAGAAACTACAGATTGCCAAACAGCTTTTGCTTGTACTAATCTTCAACTACATTATGATAAACCACAACTTTGACTATTGTATGATAAGCGACACTACAACAGTAGCTACCATCCACCATCGCCTCTCATATTTCTCACAACACCATCCAATCCTTGATGCGCAAAACTAACCTTCACTGTTCTGCTCAGAGGAAAAGGAGACCGAAAAGGATATACCAATTTTATTGTAGTAAGAAAACGAAACTAAGTAACACAAGCAAACCTTCTCCCATTCACTTTAGTTAAATCCAAATGGCCATGTTGTGCTTGGAGATCAAGCTAGAGAAGATATCAATATGCTATTGAACGGACATGATTGAGAAAATGTCTTCAAGATGCACTTGCAAGAGTAGCCAAAATCCAGATTCAAAGAAAATTTTCCTTTGCGGAATAGTGATGGGTTAATTTAATTTAAGTGCAAGTGCAGACCACCTAACACACCTGGTCATGGCAAACTAATTGTAATACTGTACTTCTCTACATAATATCAAAGTAGCAGCAACACAGTTTTAAACGCGGTGTAAATTTGACCTTAGGCAAAGAGTTGAGAAGTCTTAATTCTAAACTGAATTTGATGTCCACAAGTTACGCTTTGCACCCACACTACATACATCCATGCTTTTCACCCATACTTTTTGTGATCTGTACCCACCCGTTCGGCTCCCTGAAGAATTAGTTGCTCGGCGGCATTACGATTAACTTTAATTCCATTAATAACTTCTGCAAGATAGAGTATGTTTCGGACTTGTATTAGTATATGAAGACTTGCATTTCTTTTCCTGAGCACCATGGAAGATGACAATCAAATGTTTTTCATGTCTAATTGAGTAAATGCATAGTTTTGAACTTAGCTCCTTGAACCCACTTAATTGATCATTTTCTCTTGTGCACAATTAATATAAACTAAGTAAATATTATCAATTCTGAAAAACAAATAAGTGAGAAATCATGGGAACGTATGTGCTTCTCTCGATTGGTTGCCTTTTTTCATTTCCTCGAATGATAGCTACTCTTTTTTTTACCTGTCATGTTTCTTGAAATATAAATAATACACATGTTTACTTGCATTGGTAAGAGGAAAAATGGTATAGGAGCATCCGCAGTACAAGGTATTAAAATTCCAGATAGTTGGTACCTCATCAAGAATGGCATAGTTGCTTAACTTTCCTCCTCAAATTCATCAACATCATTATAGAAGTCACCTCTTATCAGCTTGTCATACTGATGACATAGTTCAACAGCTTAAATTCCATGTTCCGGACAATTCTGAGTCATCCCACTGTAGAAGATGATAAGGAATTAGAATATATGCAAAGACTCATTAGAATATATTGAGCGATGAGATATTCTTCTAAATAGCTCATATGCAAAAAATGAATATCTGCCGACTCCCATGAGCCATTTAAAATTACAAACCTGGAAGAAACCAGAACTTGAATGAATATTGAAGCTCAGAGTTGCAAACATTAGATGGGGCATCAGAATCTTCAAACTAAAGGTAGCACACAAACAAAGGTAAGCATCAGGTTGGCCTTCACAAAGAGCATTGTCAGATTATCTGTTTAATCTATAGATGTCTGCTACAACAATTCGAAGTCATATAGGAAAAAAATACATAAAACCAAATCGAGGAAAAAAGCGAACACATCTTCAAATTAGAAAAAAAATTATCTACAGATAATTTCTAGCATGATACACGGTTAAACCATAAATTAGATCACCAAACTGTTAAGTGTTGCCTCTTTACTGAAACTACAATCCATATGCTAGGATTTTAGAACAACCTCTTATTTATATTTATAAGTGCATTAATATTCCAAACTGTTAACCTACTTTAGAGCTCTTCCAACACAGTTCATGGTTGTAAGTATATTATGGGCAACATGATTCTCCCTCCTTACGCAGCAAAAATCATGTGGTTGAATCTCGCAGTGTGTTGGGCAAGAGGATTAACTTCCGGACAAGAAAATGATGATAGTATGTGTCAAATTCTTGCTAGTATAAAGAAGAGCAAGGACGTTACCTTGGTATTTTCTTTTCAGGAATGTTACTTTGGTTTACACAAGCAAGTAGAATCATACGCGAGCCTCGCTGTATAAGTTAAGCTTGTTTAAATGTATGAACTTCATCATGAAACTATTATCAAGAAGTAATGATCATATTATGTCGATATATCTGTAAAAAAACAAAGTTAACTACTACAGCATGACAAGGGGCAGTTTAAACCTCCTCTGACTGAATTATATTATGAACTTAAATCACTAACGATAGTCAGCATAACATTGCGCGTCATTGATCATGTTCAGAAAGAGGTTGCCTAAAATAATAGTGCAGATTTTTGGAAGCAAAATAAGTTAGGTTGCCTAAGATAGTAAGACCACTTACATCAAAATACCCCCGGCAGATGCCTCATAGACCAGTCACCAGTATCATATTAGGGACCAGCCCCGTTACACATACCTAAGGTAGTAGGTAGATCAAAGTGAGCACACATATTCAGAACGGAAGAATATCTCGAAAATTCAGAACGTAAGAAGATCTCCAAGAATAGATAAGCTGATGTTCAAGTGTTGAGCTTAAGATATGCTTACTTGCCACTGCTTTCCTAGCCAATCCAAGCAGATGGGGTGGAACGGGAGTTTGAAGATCGCAACCTGAACAAAATAACTAAGAAAATCAGGTGAATAAACCCAATACATAATACATGATTAAAAACATCAATTACGTACAATGTTTGTGGCAAGTTAAAACCACAATTAGCAAACCTTGATCCCTAATGTGATGATCAGAAGGGAGCAACAAGCAGGCTGTTAAGGAGAAGTTGACACCATCGCCGGTGGGAAGACGACCAAGAGCGACGAGCCCCAGTCAACGCGGGGTTCCCTCTCTTTGCACACCGACCTCGTTTCTACCGGACAGCGCCACGTGCTGACGAGCACCTCTTCCTCTGCAGCTGCTTAGGCCAGCGCCACCGCCGCGCTCCTTCTCTGGATGGAAGGGACGGAACGGGAAGCAACCCCTCCTCTGAATCCAGATCAAGCGAGGGTGGGAAAAGGAAAGGAAGATACAGATACCTACGAACGAAAAATCTAGACGTGGGTAGGCCTCACCGGTGGAGGAAGGTCGAGCGAAGGGGCGGCAGCAGACGGGCGAAGACGGTGGGCGGCTCAGGCGGGCAAAGACGGTGGGCTGCAGATCCGCGACGTATCTGAGGCGCCGGCGGGGGCGGCGTCCTGGTGATCCGCGACGGCGGCGGCGGTTGCCGGCGTCGCGGAGGCGTGTCCCTGGATCGGCGGCGGCGTCTGCAGCTGCGCCTCGTCCGCATGGTGGCCGACGCGAGAGCCGGATGGCGTTGGCCAGAATCAGAGGCAGGGGCGGCGGAAGAGTGGAGGCGAGGAGCGACGAGAGGAATGATGCAAACAACTGCGGGTCGGGTTTTTTCCCGTAAAAGAGGTGGTGAGAGGGGACGAAAAAAAAGACGAAAAAAACCGGACAAAAGTGGTGGGACGAAAATAAACCGTGGACACAATCCTACCAACTCAGACATTAGGAACAGAGATAACTATCTGCACACCGATTACTAGCCGACATACCATTTCGAGGATGCGTCAACATCACAAAAATGCCATGTGGATCCAAGGCGGTAAAAAACAAAATCGCGAGAAGAAAGAAAAAAAAAGCAAACCAATAATCAATATTGCTACATTTTGTTTATTCATCAACTTGTTTTGTTACGTCGCATTTTCCTCTTCCTTAACCATCCTACGTGGGCTAGGGCGCCGTGGCGGTTCTGTAGGACAGGAACGTGACACGGGCGCAAGGAAACATCCATCCAGAGAGATACAGGTGCAGGTGCAGGTGCAGACCCGTCGCGTCGCGTCCGAGTCAAAACCAAAACCAAAACCGGTTGGGTTCCACTCCTCCATCCCCACCGCCACCAGCTCCGTTCCGTTCCCCTCACTCGCAGGCAGCCAGGCGCCCCCGACTTTACTACTCCCCACCCCCACCACCACCCCCCACCCCCCTCGACCCCGGCGCCCCGCCCCCCCGGATCGCGCGCGGCCTCCCGGCGACACCGCCCGCCCGCCCGCCCGCATGCACCGTCGCCGGTGAGGAGCCGTCCGCCGTCCCCATGGGCTGCGTGCACGGCCGCCCCTCCGCCGCCTCCACCACCAGCCCCGACGCCGCCCGCCGCCGGAACCCCCAGCCGAAGCAGGATGGGGCCGCCCCTGATGCCGCCGCTGCTGCGGCGGAGGGGCAGCAGGCTGCCGGGAAGGACGGGCAGACGGGCGCCGTCGCCGTCGCGGCGCCGGTGAAGCGGGAGCGGCGGTCGCGGTCGTCGCGGCACGGGCCGGAGGTGCGGCTCGGCGGCAGCTTCGCCAACAAGGCGCGCGGGGAGCAGGTCGCCGCCGGGTGGCCCGCCTGGCTCTCCGCCGTCGCCGGCGAGGCCATCAACGGCTGGACCCCGCGCCGCGCCGACACCTTCGAGAAGATCGACAAGGTGCGCCTCCCGCCGCGCCCCCCCCCCCCCCCCCCCCCACCCCACTCCCCCGCAGCCCCGTGATCCGTGCCGCGGCAGCAGCGCCCGCCGGAGGAATTTCGTGTTTTTTTTTTTTGTTTTGGGTCTGACGAGCGAGTCTGGCGGTGTTTCAGATCGGGCAAGGCACGTACAGCAATGTGTACAAGGCGCGGGACTCGCTGAGCGGCAAGATCGTGGCGCTCAAGAAGGTGCGCTTCGACAACCTGGAGCCGGAGAGCGTGCGGTTCATGGCCCGGGAGATCCTCATCCTCCGCCGCCTCGACCACCCCAACGTCATGAAGCTCTACGGCCTCGTCACCTCCCGCATGTCTTGCAGCCTCTACCTCGTCTTCGACTACATGGTCCACGACCTCGCCGGCCTCGCCGCCAGCCCCGACATCAAGTTCACTCTCCCACAGGTCAAGATCCCATTTAGCTGGAACAGCCACATAGTGACAAATTATACTCCCTCCGTCCCAAAATAAGTGTCAACTTTGTACTAACTCTAACTCTACGGTAAAGTTGTACTAAGTTCAAGACACTTAATTTGGGACGGAGGGGGTATTATTTAGAGTGTGTTGTGGTGTAGCTAGTCGAGTCTGATCGAGGTGTTTATGCTCTGCAGGTCAAGTGCTATGTGCATCAGTTGCTGTCAGGGTTGGAGCATTGCCACAATCAGGGAGTGCTGCATCGCGACATCAAGGGGTCGAATCTACTCTTGGATGACGACGGTGTGCTTAAGATTGGGGACTTTGGTCTGGCGTCGTTCTTCGACCCGAACCATAAGCAACCGATGACCAGCCGTGTGGTGACACTCTGGTACCGGCCACCAGAGTTACTGTTGGGTGCTACGGATTATGGAGTAGGTGTGGACTTGTGGAGTGCCGGATGTATCCTTGCTGAGTTGCTGGCTGGGAAGCCTATTATGCCGGGACGGACCGAGGTTAGCTATGGAACACTTGCTCCTTTTCCACAAATGTTACTAAAGTTGATTCTGTTCAAGTGTGATTTTGCTGAAGTACTGTTCATAGCTTGTCAACCATTCCATGCAAACCACGTTAACATTTTAAGGCAGGTCTCGTGCAAGACGGCCTTGCTGATGAAAATGATATACAATTTAGAGCATGTTCAGATAGAATAAGCACTACTTCCAAATGTTGTTCTTTATCAGGGGCCGACCCAGAGAGAAATTGACCCGGTGTCTCACTGTAAAACCACACATATTATGTTGTTCTTTATCAGGGGCGGACCCAGAGAGAAATTGACCCGGTGTCTCAGTGTAAAACCACACATATTTCCCATCCAAAAATGTGGTGTCACACACTATACTGTACACAAAAATTACCAAGAAAACAATCTTGCACCCGGTGTCCTGTGCACCCGGGTAGTTGAACCTGGGTACGCCCCTGTTCTTTATTGGTCATCGGGCATAACTGTTTTCCTCGAAATGTGGCAACACAGAACATGGTGGAAGGACATTTTTTATGTTATCACTGCTATAAAAACAGCCATGGCGCAGCGGTAAAGCTGTCGCCTTGTGACCATGAGGTCGTGCACCGGGCTGCCCTTTTTTTATCACTGCTATAAAAACGACTGGAGTAGATGTTAAAGATTATTCTAGCTCTTAGTATTTTGTTATAACCTTTACTCTTTTATCATATATGTGCCCTTTGGTCCTATAAAAGCTGTCATTTTGGACAAGAATGGAGTTGAAATTTTGGCTACCAGTATCTTTGCAAATATTTAGACTGCATACTTGAAAATCATACATGTGAGTTTGTCTCAGAAAGTTTAGTGGAAATGCTGAAGCATACCGAATCAGTGCCTAATACTTTGTTGCATGTCTGCAGTTCATATCTGTCATGAATACTTCAATTCTATTTGTGTTACACTTTTAAGTGATATAGTAATACTTTATCCCCACATTATTTTAATTGTATATTTACAATGTTTTTTAATCATGTCTTCTTTTCAGGTAGAACAGTTGCATAAAATATTTAAGCTATGCGGATCCCCCGCTGAAGAATATTGGAAAAAATCAAAGCTGCCTCATGCAACCATATTTAAGCCCCAGCAGCCGTACAAAAGGCGAATAGCAGAGACATTCAAAGATTTCCCGCAATCAGCACTTCGGCTGATTGAAACACTCCTATCAATTGATCCTGCCGATCGTTTAACAGCAACTGATGCATTAAATAGTGATGTAAGTTTTCTGAGTATTTACCATTCTTTTCCTATTTGATGTAAATTGGTAACAAGAATGAGATTCTCAACTCGTTGGATAAATTGGCTCAAATATGGCAAATAAATTAGTCATGCAATAGATGGAACTTCTATGTGTTGCGTCAATAAATTAGATTATTGCATCTTCTGTATACGTTTAAACTTGTAATATTGATATTTGATTAGTTATATGCCCTCTTGATGTTAGAGTTAAATCCAATTCATTGGAATCACATTGAGATCACGGTATCTTGTTCTTCCTCTGTACAGAGTTTCAACTTTTAGGTTCATATAGGTCCATGAAATTATGCTCGAAATTTGTCTAGAGTTTATCATGTGTTTCTGATATTTAACATGATATTTGTAAGACAGAACACGAATTCTAATTTTGATATAATTTAAGTTTCTTGCAAACACTTTGGTTGAGGGCTAGTTAATTAATTAATTTTTTTATGAAGTATCTACATTGCTGCTCCTTGTTACACCATATTTGATAACTTACACCTTTTTGCACTACCAACACAGTTCTTTAAAACGGAACCTCGTGCTTGCGATCCATCAAGTCTGCCCCAATACCCACCAAGCAAAGAGATGGATGCAAAACGAAGAGATGAAGAAGCTAGACGGTTTGTCATCCTAACACTCCTTCCTTCCCTTAGAAGGTTGTGTTGATTTTCTGCATTTGCGTTTGCCTCATCTTTGTGGATGCTCTAAAATGTCATTTAAGCTCTTCAGAACCTAGAAATGTAAACACGTAGTGGTTTTAGAAAGCATGCACCGTCAAAGTTATATGGCATAGATGGGCCGTAGAAACAAACTAGTATAACGCCCGTGCATTGCTACGGAACCACAAAAATAATTCCACTTGCACTTGCAATCAATCAGGCAACACTGCAGTTGCGTAACCGCAGTGACCATGGGAGCACCATGGCAAGATTCGCAGCGGCATAGCCATGGTTGGATTTTGAAATTTGAAAGTTAGGACAATGGAGATTTGGAGGAGTAGCAGTCGAAGCATGGGGATTGGGGAGGAGCGGACACCTTCCTGGGGAGGAGCCGCTGCAGGAAGAAAATCCTCTGGTGGATTGACTGGCTGGTTCATGCCGCGGAAAAGAATAATGTAATGTCATGTACTTGTAGAATACTTTCCTATGCAAAACATGAGTGGCACGGTGGCTTGTTGGACCAGAAGGGGTCTGGTTGGCCCTGGATGGATGAGGGGGATTGGGATGGAGTTGGGAGGTGAACTCGTCACCACCACCACCAACTCCAATTATAAGATAGTAGAGAAACTCCAATTTATATAAGATAGTAGAGAAAAGAGTGCTGAAGAAATCGTTGGAAGTTATAGAGTAGAGTTAGGAATACAGTTACAGGAGTATTCTAAAATCTAGTTTGCCGTAGGAGCCTACTTCTGCAGAATGCTTCGATGAACTTGATAACAGGAAAGCATAACTTGACAACACTGTACAGCACAGCAGGATATAAGGAAGAAAAATAACATTTCTTTGATTCAAAAGGTAACTTCAGTGGGTGCTAGACGTATACTCCCTCCATCCGAAAAAGATTGTCCCAAGCTTGTCCCTCAAATGGATGTATCTAGCACCAAGTTAGTGCTAGATACATCCATTTGAGGGACAAGCTTTTTCGGACGGAGGGAGTACTTATTTGTAGTACTAAAAAGTAAGTCTCGGCTATCGTGCCAACTGCCAAGATTCCTGTATTCCTGGGAGCTTGTTGGGAATAATTGCTTAGACATCATCATGAGTCATGCTGTCATGCAACAATTTGTCCCACCTTTCTGGTGTATATTTAATGCTTCTTTCCGAAAATATTTGTAAATATCTTCTTGTTCTCCACCTCTTGACCTTGTTCATTGGCTGATATAAGCTTGAGCTTTTGCGCTGTGTAAATTGTTTATTGGCTTATTCATTGGTTGAAAAACAGTTTAAGAGCTGCTGGTAGTAGACCTAATGGTGATGGAGCTAGGAAGACAAGGATGCGGGATCGACCAAGGGCTGTTCCAGCACCAGAGGCAAATGCCGAACTTCAAGCAAATATCGACGTATGTCAAGTTATCTTGGTTCCCTACCAGTTTCAGTTGCATGAGCCTTTTTTTCCGCTTGGCACGTCCGCTGTTGCAAACGCTAATCTGGATTCAACTTTACCCTTTACAGAAAAGAAGGCTAATAACGCATGCAAATGCCAAGAGCAAGAGCGAAAAGTTCCCTCCACCCCATCAAGATGGCGCACTCGGCTATCCGTTAGGTTGTTCGAATCACATGGAACCTACATTTGAGCCCCCAGACCCGTCTTCGTTCAGTACCGTATTTCCTTACGACAAGACCGCCGTGCCTACATGGTCTGGACCACTGGTTGACCCTCCTGGGGGCAACCAGAAACGGAAACACAAGTCTGGACGCTCTTCGAAACAACCATCAACTGCCCGTGCTCGGTGATATATTATGTGATATTTGGTGCATAAGAAATTCTTCAATACGGACAATTTACTCGGCAACAGTTCCTGGAAGCTGGGGAGATCTGATTATACGACCAAGGCAAGCAGCGATGAATTTTTTCAAGACCCATGAATTCATTCCATGCACGGATTCTTTTCAAACCGCAGTGTATAGATGGGAGAGGGAGCTCAGTTAGTCGAATTCTGTACATTAGGTTGTCCTTTTCATTTCTTACAAGCAGCTATATGTCATGTTAGATTCGTTTGAGGGAGTAATGGAACTTTTTAGGTCTACTTGGCATGCCACTGCAACTTACTGTTAACTCTTACTGCAGTTATATTTCATGTTAGATTGGATATTTCTTAAGTTATGTTTCATGTTAGGTTGAGTATTTCTTAAGTTATGTTTCATGTTAGATTGGATATTTCTTAAATCTGATGTTTTGTCCAGCTTTATGTTTTCCCTTTATGACTTCAAGTTGTAGATTAAGACAATTTGGACATCAGTCTATAAAAAAATTTGTTGCATTGTCCTTCAGTTCTTCAGCAAAATGCTGACATTTTAACAACTTGTGGCAATATTTCTGCATATATATGCTCTACTTGCATGCCCGTCACCGCGGCGTAATGCGTGCCCGAAGGTTGTATCTCCTCACGGCGATCGACGCTGAGAGCGAGTTTTCGCCGGTTTCTTCCCGGAAACCGTGGTCCTTCCTGCAGATTTCATCTTCCCGGAGCGCGAAGTCCGGGTCGATTTCGCTGTCGACGTCGTCCTGCAGCTCGTCGAAGACCCACGAGTAGTCGCTGAGGCTACTTTCATCATCACTGCCTGTCCCCCATGGACACATCTTGTCTCCTGGACCAGAGGATGATGATAAGTACTAGTAGTTCAGATTCGGTGCCAGCATTACGGCTCAAAATTCAAACACCAGTTGGCGGGCAAGGGACGGCGGATGAAAGCTCACCGGCGGCGTTGTCTTCGATTGCCCGGACTTTCTCCACCAGCGTCTGGAGCAGCTCATGGTTCAGCACATCGTAATCCCTGCAGCATAAAAATGGGAAATCAGATGAGACCAACGTACTGTGACGTGGCGATTGGAGATCGTGATTCGACGGGCCGCCGTACTTGAAGGCGAAGATGGCGTGCAGGATCTGGGCGGCGGCGGCGGCGGCTAGGAAGGCCGACCGGAGCAGCAGCACCTTGGACACGACCCAGAACGGCTTGGTGAGGTCGTCGTCGGCGGCCCCCAGCCTGATGAGCGCGACCTCCACCACGAGCGTGATGCACAGGCCTGGTTTGATCAAAGCCAAGTAGTTAACACACTTTAGAAATGAAGCAATGGAGTGAAGGAAACGATGATCTGATGAGTGTGAAGATGCGTTACCGAAGTAGAGCTGGCCTCTGATGGCGAAGGTCTGCTTGGCGCTGGTGAGGAGGTAGAGGAGGAAGACGACGCAGCAGTAGAAGAAGAAGGCCTTGATGAAGCGGGACTCCACGAGGATGGCGTTGTGGAGCACGTAGAGCTTGTCCAGCGCCGCGAAGATGTTGGCCTGCTTCGCGCTGAACTCCTCCTGCATGCATGCGCATCGGGCGACCTCCGGATCAATGGCGGCTCAGCACGTCTCGGAAACCAGAGCAGAGGAGGGAGAAGAGGACCACCTGCGCCTGCAGGATTGACTCCGAGTTGTGCATGAGGTGGTCGTGGGCGCGCCGGAGCTGCTCCTGCCGGGACAGCAGCTCCTCCTGCTGCTGCCGCCCGAACCGCGCCAGCTTCTGCATCGCCTCCCTGCTCTCCTCCAGCGCCCGGGCCAGGAACCCGTGGAGCTCCCCGAGCGCCCGCGTCGCGTTCGCCTGCCCTTCCAGCAGCGCCCTCTGGTTCTCCAGCGACCTGCCGGCGGCGCTCCCGATCTCCTCCGCGGTGCGCTGCAGGCCCTCCATCCGCGCCGCCATGGCGTCGCCGACGGCCCTGACCTCCCGCTCGATCCCCGCCGCCTCCTCCTTCAGCCTCACCATCTCCTCGCCCAGCCTCGCGTACTCCTCCTCCACCCGCGCCATGCCGGCGTCGATCCGGCCCCGCATCTCCTCCTGCCCTTCCCTGAGGCCCGCCTGCGCCGCCGCGATCTGCCTCGACTGCTCCGCGATGGCCGCCGACTGCGCCAGCACGTCGGTGATCCGGGATTTGAGGTTGTTGGACGCGGCGGCCAGGTGCTCCGTCTGCGACACGATCGACGACATGGAGCCGTGGAGCTTGCTCGATTCCTGGATGATCCGGTCCGACCTCTCCTCGATCGCCGACAGCTTCTCGCTCGCCGCCGCCGCCGCCCGGGTCAGGTCGTTCACCAGCCTCTCCGTGCTCTGCTTGAACGCCTCCGCCCTGCATACACACAACTCGCAGTCAGATCAATCAAGAAAACGCCAACGCTGCGCCTCGCCCCAGCAGGAGGCCGGGCCGGCGATCCTGCGCTGCGCGCCCTCCAGCAGCTCCACGCCCCTCGGCCCGCCGCCGCCGCCTTCCATCGAGAAGTCGACCACCGTCCTGCCGCCGTCGTCGTCCGGCAGCGTTGGCGCGGCGACGGTCTGGCTCGTGGGTTTAGAGGAGGAGGAGAAGATGCCCCATGCAGTGGCCGCGGGGCACAGCGACGGCGACAGAATCACCAACGCCAACGCCACCGCCACGGCAACATGAAGAAGATGGCCTGTGCTTCTCATCTTGAAATCGGGTTACCAGTCTGGATGGATTGGGACTCTGAATGATTTTGCGAGTGTGATGTTCAGGCCTGCACTGCGAATTCGTGTGAAGATTATTATTACTGTTCCGATCGATGCAAACGAAGCAGACGCGTTGTACACTTGTAATTAAACGGAGCTGTATTTGCATAGACCAAAGCAGGGAAGCTTTGAAGCCTGGTCATTATTATGACCCCGTTCCATCCAATCTTGTGAATCATCAGTGACACAGATCAGATGCATGCCTGCACTAGCAGCAGTAGTAAGCAGTAATTGATTGTGATGTTCATCTCCGTCGCATGCATTCACAGAGCGAACGAATCAACTGCAAAAGGGGAAGGAACTGATGCGTCGAAAGATGTAAATCTTTCTGGAGCAAAGCAAACCCTGAATAATTTATCATGCACCGGAGGTTAAACAGATTCTATTTAGTTAGGTTATTAATGAACGGTGGAATTTCGTTTTAACCGATTGCAAATCTGCGGATCTGCCGCCGTGCCCCTGATCCCTTGTCCCAGGTCCAGCATTCATCTTCTTCTTCTCCGGCGGTGCTTATCTCTGTCCGTCCGATCAGACGACGGCGGCGGCGCCGACCAGGCATGGTTTGCGGGTTTCACAAAACGCCACGCACGGCGCCGTTTCGAGATTCCTGGCTCCTCTGCATTACGATCATGCAAGGAAGCAAAGAAACAGAGCGGTAACGTACGGGACAGAAACCAGTAACAGGCATCCGGCACCTACGTAGGTACGAACGAACTGCTGCGGCGGTTCCGGCCGGTTCGCCTCAAGCTGGAACTCGATCGTCTCCTCCACTGCCTGCCCGCGATCCCTCCCGTCTGCCTGGAGATGAGAGTGGACGGCGGATCGGAACGGAGCAGGAAGAAGAAGAAGGCGAGGGGAGAACGAATGAGTCGTGAGCCCCGGGCCGTATTTATAGATGCGCAGAGGGATGGCGGTTCAGCGTTTTTGCGTTGGCGCCAAGCAAGGAAGGCGAACCAGTTTGGGAGATCCATTATTAATCGCACCACCGCGTTCAACAAGTCGGTAAGCCCGGGTGATACGAGTACGCAGGAACGACGCGTTCGGTACTCTCTGAGACCCAGCGATGATCACCCAAATTTGAATCACGCGGCGTCTGTGCACCGCCACCGGGTGAACCAATTGCTCCGTTCCCTCGAATATAAGATGTATCCATTTTCGTGCACGTCAAACTTGGGTGCGTTTGGTCAGGATTGTTGAATAAAATGCCGACGTCCACAGTACAAAATGTGTGAACTATGAAAATACTTTTTGTGATGGATCTAATGATGCAAATTTGGTAATGTAGATATTCATGTTTTTTTCCTTCTAGAAATTAGGCCAGACGACTTTTGAGAAAACTAATACAATTTATATTTTGAAATGGAGGGAGTTCTACTGTGCCGCACACCGACACGCCCCGACGACGCCCGGAACGGCATGGTCAACACATGTTGTAAAAAAGCCGCCGGGCCCAAAGAAAACCACTGTTTAAGGCATTTTGGAGCAAAACATTGCTGAGCAGATGCCCTGTATGCATGCAGCGATGCAAATATTTTTGGGCAGCTCCAATTTTTTTGCCACTCGTGCTACATATTTACATCGTCACAGCAGGTTGCCGCAATAGTCAACCTATGCGGTGCGAAACGCAACCGCCCATTGAAGTTTCCGCCGCTGCCCCCATGCCCCAACCTGCCGCCACCTCATGCCGATTCCGGCCGAATCTCGCCGTTGCAACCACCACCGCGAGTCTGTCGCCCGCCCCTGTGCGAGCCACCCATTTCCTCCCGGAACAACCACCGCCGCCGTTGCCGATCCGAGATCCGTCATCGCACCCGATTTGCATTGATTTCGTCCGCCCTCCATCCCACCACCGCCCGAAATGGCCGCCATACAACCGGTGCTCGCTATGGAGGTCGATTAATGGCCGCCACACCCCCCCCCCCCCCCCCCCCCCTGAAGGAAATATGACCTAGAGGCAATAATAATGTTGTTATTTATATTTCCTTATATCATGATAAATGTTTATTATTCATGCTATAATTGTATTAACCGGAAACTTAGTACATGTGTGAATACATAGACAAACAAGGCGTCCCTAGTATGCCTCTACTTGACTAGCTTGTTTATCAAAGATGGTTATGTTTCCTGACCATAGACATGTGTTGTCATTTGATGAACATGATCACATCATTAGAGAATGATGTGATGGACAAGACCCATCCGTTAGCTTAGCATAATGATCGTTAAGTTTTATTGCTACTGCTTTCTTCATGACTTATACATATTCCTCTGACTATGAGATTATGCAACTCCCGAATACCGGAGGAACACTTTGTGTGCTATCAAACATCACAACGTAACTGGGTGATTATAAAGATGCTCTACAAGTATCTCCGAAGGTGTTTGTTGGGTTGGCATAAATCGAGATTAGGATTTGTCACTCTGAGTATCGGAGAGGTATCTCTGGACCCTCTCGGTAATGCACATCATATGAAGCCTTGCAAGTAATGTGACTAATGAGTTAGTTGCGGGATGATGCATTACAGAACGAGTAAAGAGACTTGCCGGTAACGAGATTGAACTAGGTATGATGATACCGACGATCGAATCTCGGGCAAGTAACATACCGATGACAAAGGGAATAACGTATGTTGTTATGCGGTTTGACCGATAAAGATCTTCGTAGAATATGTAGGAGCCAATATGAGCATCTAGGTTCCGCTATTGGTTATTGACCGGAGATGTGTCTCGGTCATGTCTACATAGTTCTCGAACCCGTAGGGTCCGCACGCTTAACGTTCGATGACGATTTGTATTATGAGTTATGTGATTTGATGACCGAAGTTTGTTCGGAGTCCCGGATGAGATCACGAACATGACGAGGAGTCTTGAAATGGTCGAGAGGTAAAGATTCATATATTGGAAGGCTATATTCGGACATCGGAAAGGTTCCGAGTGATTCGGGTATTTTTCGGAGTACCGGGGAGTTACGGGAATTCACCGGGAGAAGTAATGGGCCTTATTGGGCCATACTGGAAAATAGGAGGCAGGCCAAAGGGGAGGTGGCGCACGCCCCCCCATGGGTCCGAATTGGACTAGGGGAAGGGGGCGGCGCCCCCCTTGCCCTTTCCTACTCCTTCTCTCTTTCCCTCTTTCCTTCTCTCCTACTCCGAAAAGGGAAAGGGATTCCTACTATGACTTGGAAGTCCTAGTAGGACTCCATACACTTGGCGCGCCCCTAGGAGGGCCGGCCTCTCTCCTTCTCTCCTTTATATACGAGGAAGGGGGGCACCCCAAAGGCACACCAAGATTTGTCTTAGCCGTGTGCGGTGCCCCCCTCCACAGTTACACACCTCGATCATATCGTCGTAGTGCTTAGGCGAAGCCCTGCGCCGGTAACTTCATCATCACCGTCGCCACACCGTCGTGCTGACGGAACTCTCCCTCGTCCTCAACTGGATCAAGAGCTCGAGGGACGTCATCGAGCTGAACGTGTGCTGAATTCGGAGGTGCCATACGTTCGGTGCTTGATCGGTTGGATCGCGAAGACGTTCGACTACATCAACCGCGTTAAGCTAACGCTTCCGCTTTCGGTCTACGAGGGTACGTGGACATACTCTCCCCTCTCGTTGCTATGCATCTCCTAGATAGATCTTGCGTGAACGTAGGACAATTTTTTAAATTGCACGTTCCCCAACAGTGGCATCCGAGCCAGATCTATGCATAGATGATATGCACGAGTAGAACACAAAGAGTTGTGGGCGATAATAGTCATACTGCTTACCACCAACGTCTTACTTTGATTCGGCGGTATTGATGGATGAAGCGGCCCGGACCGACATTACATGACCGCGTTCATGAGACTGGTTCTACCGACGTGCTTTGCACAAAGGTGGCTGGCGGGTGTCTGTTTCTCCAGCTTTAGTTGAATCGAGTTTGACTACGGCCGGTCCTTGTTGAAGGTTAAAACAGCACACTTGACGAAAAATCGTTGTGGTTTTGATGTGTAGGTAAGAACGGTTCTTGCTAGAAGCCCGTAGTAGCCACGTAAAACTTGCAACAACAAAGTAGAGGACATCTAACTTGTTTTTGCCGGGCATGCTGTGATGTGATATGGTCAAGACATGATGTGATATACGTTATTGTATGAGATGATCATGTTTTGTAAAAGTTATCGGCAACTGGCAGGAGCCTTATGGTTGTCGCTTTATTGTATGAAATGCAATCGCCATGTAATTGCTTTACTTTATCACTATGCGGTAGCGATAGTCGTAGAAGCAATAGTTGGCGAGACGACAACGATGCTACGATGGAGATCAAGGTGTCAAGCCGGTGACGATGGAGATCATGACGGTGCTTTGGAGATGGAGATCAAAGACACAAGATGATGATGGCCATATCATGTCACATATTTTGATTGCATGTGATGTTTATCTTTTATGCATCTTATTTTGCTTAGTACGGCGGTAGCATTATAAGATGATCCCTCACTAAATTTCAAGGTATAAGTGTTCTCCCTGAGTATGCACCGTTGCGACAGTTCGTCGTGCCGAGACACCACGTGATGATCGGGTGTGATAAGCTCTACGTTCACATACAACGGGTGGAAGCCAGTTTTGCACGTGCAGAATACTCGGGTTAAACTTGACGAGCCTAGCATATGCAGATATGGCCTCGGAACACTGAGACCGAAAGGTCGAACGTGAATCATATAGTAGATATGATCAACATAGAGATGTTCACCATTGAAAACTACTCCATCTCACGTAATTATCGGACATGGTTTAGTTGATATGGATCACGTGATCATTTAGATGACTAGAGGGATGTCTATCTAAGTGGGAGTTCTTAAGTAATATGATTAATTGAACTTAATTTATTATGAACTTAGTACCTGATAGTTTTTGCATATCTATGTTGTTGTAGATCAATGGCCCGTGCTACCGTTCCCTTGAATTTTAATGCGTTCCTAGAGAAAGCTAAGTTGAAAGATGATGGTAGCAACTACACGGACTGAGTCCGTAACTTGAGGATTATCCTCATTGCTGCACAGAAGAATTATGTCCTTGATGCACCGCTAGGTGAAAGGCCTGCTGCAGGAGCAGATGCTGATGTTATGAACGTCTGGCAAGCTCGATCTGATGACTACTCGATAGTTCAGTGTGCCATGCTTTACGGCTTAGAATCGGGACTTCAAAGACATTTTGAACATCATGGAGCATATGAGATGTTCCAAGAGTTGAAGTTAATATTTCAAGCAAATGCCCGAGTTGAGAGATATGAAGTCTCCAACAAGTTCTATAGCTGCAAGATGGAGGAGAATAGTTCTGTCAGTGAACATATGCTCAGAATGTCTGGGTACCATAACCACTTGACTCAGCTGGGAGTTAATCTTCCTGATAATAGTGTCATTGACAGAGTTCTTCAATCATTGCCACCAAGCTATAAAGGCTTCGTGATGAACTATAATATGCAAGGGATGGAAAAGACAATTCCCGAGCTCTTCGCGAAGCTAAAGGCTGCGGAGGTAGAAATAAAAAAGGAGCATCAAGTGTTGATGGTTAACAAGACCACTAGTTTCAAGAAAAATGGTAAAGGGAAGAAGGGGAACTTCAAGAAGAATAGCAAGCAAGTTGCTACTCCCGGGAAGAAGCCCAAGTCTGGACCTAAGCCTGAAACTGAGTGCTTCTACTGCAAAGGGACTGGTCACTGGAAGTGGAACTGCCCCAAGTATTTGGCGGATAAGAAGGATGGCAAAGTGAAAGGTATATTTGATATACATGTTATTGATGTGTACTTTACTAGGGGAAGGCCTGCTGCAGGAGCAGATGCTGATGTTATGAACGTCTGGCAAACACGGTCTGATGACTACTCTATAGTTCAGTGTGCCATGCTTTACGGCTTAGAACCGGGACTTCAAAGACGTTTTGAACGTCATGGAGCATATGAGATGTTCCAAGAGTTGAAATTAATATTTCAAGTAAATGCCCGGGTTGAGAGATATGAAGTCTCCAACAAGTTCTATAACTGCAAGATGGAGGAGAACAGTTCTGTCAGTGAACACATACTCAAAATGTCTGGGTATTATAATCACTTGACTCAGCTGGGAGTTGATCTTCCAGTTGATTGTGTCATTGACAGGGTTCTTCAATCACTATCACCAAGCTACAAAGGCTTCGTGATGAACTATAATATGCAAGGGATGAACAAAACAATTCCCGATCTCTTCGCAATGCTTAAGGCCGCGAAGGTAGAAATTAAGAAAGAGCATCAAGTGTTGATGGTTAACAAGACCACTAGTTTCAAGAAAAAGGGCAAGGGAAAGAAAGGAAACTTCAAGAAGAATGGCAAGCAAGTTGCCACTCCCGGGATGAAGCCCAAAGCTGGACCCAAGCCTGAAACTGAGTGCTTCTACTGCAAATGGACTGGTCACTGGAAGCGGAATTGCCCCAAGTATTTGGCGGATAAGAAGGATGGCAAAGTGAACAAAGGTATATTTGATATACATGTTATTGATGTGTACCTTACTAATGCTCGTAGCAGCGCCTGGGTATTTGATACTGGTTCGGTTGCTCATATTTGTAACTCGAAACTGGAACTGCGGAATAAACGAAGATTGGCTAAGGACGAGGTGACGATGCGCGACGGGAATGGTTCCAAGGTCGATGTGATCGCCGTCGGCACGCTACCTCTACATCTACCTTCGGGATTAGTTTTAGACCTGAATAATTGTTATTTGGTGCCAGCGTTGAGCATGAACATTATATCTGGATCTTGTTTAGTGCGAGACGGTTATTCATTTAAATCAGAGAATAATAGTTGTTCTATTTCTATGAATAATATCTTTTATGGTCATGCACCCTTGAAGAGTGGTCTATTCTTAATTGAATCTCGATTGTAGTGATACACATATTCATAATATTGATGCCAAAAGATGTAAAGTTGATAATGATAGTACAACATATTTGTCGCACTGCCGTTTAGGTCATATTGGTGTAAAGCGCATAAAGAAACTCCATGCAGATGGGCTTTTGGAATCACTTGATTATGAATCATTTGATACTTGCGAACCATGCCTCATGGGCAAGATGACTAAAACTCCGTTCTCCGGAACAAGGGAGCGAGCTAATGACTTATTTGAAATAATACATACCGATGTATGCGGTCCGATGAGTATTGAAGCATGCGGCGGGTATCGTTATTTTCCAACCTTCACAGATGATTTTAGCAGATATGGGTATATCTACTTAATGAAACACAAGTCTAAAACATTTGAAAAGTTCAAAAAATTTCAGAGTAAAGTGGAGAATCATCATAACAAGAAAATAAAGTTTCTATGATCTGATCGCGGAGGAGAATATTTGAATTACGAGTTTGGCCTTCATTTAAAACAATGTGGAATTGTTTCACAACTAACGTCACCTGGAACACCACAGCGTAATGGTGTGTCCGAACATCGTAACCGTACTTTATTAGATATGGTGCGTTCTATGATGTCTCTTACTGATTTACCACTATCGTTTTGAGGTTATGCATTAGAGACAGCTGCATTCACATTAAATAGGGCACCGTCTAAATCCGTTGAGATGACACCGTATTAACTGTGGTTTGGCAAGAAAGCTAAGCTGTCGTTTCTTAAAGTTTGGGGATGCGACACTTATGTCAAAAGGATTCAGCCTGATAAGCTCGAACCTAAATCGGAGAAGTGCGTCTTCATAGGATACCCTAAGGAAACAATTGGGTACACTTTCTACCACAGATCCGAAGGCAAAATCTTTGTTGCTAAGAATGGGTCCTTTCTACAGAAGGAGTTTCTCTTGAAAGAAGTGAGTGGGAGGAAAGTAGAACTTGATGAGTTAATCGTACCTTCTCCCGAATTGGAAAGTAGCACATCACAGAAAACAGTTCCCGTGATGCCTACACAACCTAGAGAGGAAGCTAATGATGATGATCATGAAACTTCAGATCAAGTTACTACTGAACCTCGTAGGTCGACCAGAGCACGATCCGCACCAGAGTGGTACGGTAATCCTGTCTTGGAAGTCATGTTACTAGACCAAGGCGAACCTACGAACTATGAAGAAGCTATGATGAGCCCAGATTCCTACAGATGGCTTGAGGCCATGAAATCTAAGATAGGATCCATGTATGAGAACAAAGTATGGACTTTGGTAGACTTGCCCGATGATCGGCAAGCCATTGAGAATAAATGGATCTTCAAGAAGAAGACATACGCTGATGGTAATGTCACCATCTACAAAGCTCGACTTGTCGCAAAAGGTTTTCGACAAGTTCAAGGGGTTGACTACGATGAGACTTTCTCACCCGTAGCGATGCTTAAGTCCGTCCGAATCATGTTAGCAATTGCCGCATTTTATGATTATGAAATCTGAAAATGAACGTCAAAACTGCATTCCTTAATGGATTTCTCAAAGAAGAGTTGTATATGATGCAACCAGAAGGTTTTGTCGATCCTAAAGGTGCTAAAAAAGTGTGCAAACTCCAGCGATCCATCTATGGACTGGTGCAAGCATCTCGGAGTTAGAATATACGCTTTGATGAGGTGATCAAAGCATATGGTTTTAAACAGACTTTTGGTGAAGCCTGTATTTAAAAGAAAGTGAGTGGGAGCTCTGTAGCATTTCTGATATTATATATAGATGACATATTGTTGATTGGAAATGATATAGAATTTCTGGATAGCATGAAAGGATACTTGAATAAGAGTTTTTCAATGAAAGACCTCGGTGAAGCTGCTTATATATTGGGCGTCAAGATCTATAGGTATAGATCAAAATGCTTAATAGGACTTTCACAAAGCACATATCTTGATAAAGTTTTGAAGAAGTTCAAAATGGATCAGTCAAAGAAAGGGTTCTTGCCTGTATTACAAGGTGTGAAGTTGAGTCAGACTCAAAGCCCGACCACTGCAGAAGATAGAGAGAAAATGAAAGTCATTCCCTATGCCTCAGCCATAGGTTCTATCATGTATGCTATGTTGTGTACCAGACCTGATGTGTGCCTTGCCATAAGTTTGGCAGGGAGGTACCAAAGTAATCCAGGAGTGGATCACTGGACATTGGTCAAGAACATCCTGAAGTACCTGAAAAGGACCAAGGATATGTTTCTCGTTTATGGAGGTGACAAAGAGCTCGTCGTAAATGGTTACGTCGATGCTAGCTTTGACACTGATCCAGATGACTCTAAGTCACAAATCGGATACGTATTTATATTGAATGGTGGAGCTGTCAGTTGGTGCAGTTCCAAGCAGAGCGTCATGGCAGGATCTACGTGTGAAGCGGAGTACATAGCTGCTTCGAAAGCAGCAAATGAAGGAGTCTGGATTGAAAGAGTTCATATCCGATCTGGGTGTAATACCTAGTGCATCGGGTCCAATGAAAATCTTTTGTGACAATACTGGAGCAATTGCCTTAGCAAAGGAATCCAGATTTCACAAGAGAACCAAACACATCAAGAGATGCTTCAACTCCATTCGTGAACAAGTCAAGGATGGAGACATAGAAATTTGCAAGATACATACGGATCTGAATGTAGCAGACCCGTTGACTAAGCCTCTTCCGCGAACAAAACATGATCAGCACCAAGACTCCATGGGTGTTAGATTCATTACAATGTAATTTAGATTATTGACTCTAGTGCAAGTGGGAGACTGAAGGAAATATGCCCTAGAGGCAATAATAAAGTTGTTATTTTATATTTTCTTATTCATGATAAAGGTTTATTATTCATCCTAGAATTGTATTGATCGGAAAATTAAATACATGTGTGAATACATAAACAAACACCGTGTCCCTAGTATGCCTCTACTAGATTAGCTCGTTGATCAAAGATGGTTAAGGTTTCCTAACCATAGACATGTGTTATCATTTGATAACGGGATCACATCATTAGAAGAATAATGTGATGGACAAGACCCATCCGTTAGCTTAGCATAATGATCGTTCAGTTTTATTGCTATTGCTTTCTTCATGTCAAATACATATTCCTTTGACTATGAGATTATGCAACTCCTGGATACCTGAGGAATACCTTGTGTTCTATCAAACGTCACAACGTAACTGGGTGATCATAAAGATGCTCTACAGGTATCTCCGAAGGTGTTTGTTGAGTTGGCATAGATCGAGATTAGGATTTGTCACTCCGAGTATCGGAGAAGTATCTCTGGGCCCTCTCGGTAATACACATCATAAGCTTGCAAGCAAACGATTAAGGAGTTAGTCACGAGGTGATGTATTACGGAACGAGTAAAGAGACTTGCCGGTAACGAGATTGAACTAGGTATGAAGATACCGACGATCGAATCTCGGGCAAGTAACATACCGATGGACAAAGAGAATTACGTATGTTATCATAACGGTTCGACCGATAAAGATCTTCGTAGAATATGTAGGAACCAATATTGGCATCTAGGTTCCGCTATTGGTTATTGACCGGAGAGGTGTCTCGGTCATGTCTACATAGTTCTCGAGTCCGCACGCTTAACGTTCGTTAACGATATAGTGTTATATGAGTCATATGATTTGGTGACCGAATGTTGTTTGGAGTCCCGGATGTGATCATGGACATGACGAGGAGTCTCAAAATGGTCGAGAGGTAAAGATTGTTATATAGGACGGTGGTATTCGGACACCGGAAGTGTTTCGGGGTGTACCGGGTGATCATTGGAGTATCAGAGGGGGTACCGGACTCCCCCGGGAGGTTAGTGGGCCTATTGGGCCATAAGAGGGGAGCACACCAGCCCACAAGGGGCCGGCGCGCCCCCCATGGCAGCCGCCCTAGTGGGGAAAGGAAAGAGGGGGAGGGATTCGGCCTCCCCCTTCCTTCCTCTCCCCCCTCCGACAAATATGGCGGGGGGGGGGGGGGGGCAAGGGCAGGAGCCCAAGTAGGATTCAGACCTACTTGGGGTGCCCCTTGGCCTCTCCCCTCTCCCTCCCACCTATATATATGTTGGGGGGGGGGGGGCGCCTAGCACACCCAAGACAATTGCCTAGCTGTGTGCGGCGCCCCCCTCCACCGTTTACACCCCGGTCATATTTTCGTAGTGCTTAGGCGAAGCCCTGCGAAGATCACTTCACCATCACTGTCACCACGCCGTCGTGCTGCCGGAACTCATCTACTACCTCGCCGTCTTGCTGGATCAAGAAGGCGGAGGACGTCACCGAGCTGAACGTGTGCAGAACGTGGAGGTGCCGTACGTTCGGTACTTGATCGGTTGGAGCGCGAAGAAGTTCGACTACATCAACCGCGTTGTTAAAACGCTTCCGCTTACGGTCTACGAGGGTATGTAGACACACTCTCCCCTCTCGTTGCTATGCATCTCCATGGATAGATCATTGCGTGTGCGTAGAATTTTTTTTGTTTTCCATGCAACGTTTCCCAACAATAACATGAGAATCAAAAGTGAAAATATATATGACTTACCACATTAGATTATTGTATAGTTGCAAACTATTCATTGAGTAGAACATGTATAATAAAATGAAAATAATTTTTTTCATGCATGGTTACATGTTGTGGTGGACCTTTCTTCATACATGGTTGCATGTTGAGGCGGGTCTTTTCTCATGCATAGTTGTATGATGAAGTGACATGCTTTTATGTTGAGAAAAATAAATTAGTGATGATAAACTATTTAGGTATATAGGATATGATATGGATGAAAGAACGTTTGATAGCACTGAAGACAAAGGAATTCTATCAAGAGGTTTGAGTGGATGAAAAATTTCCTCCAAATTAAAGAACGAATGAATTCTATGAAAAAGTCCTAAATATTTCAATTATGTGAATCAAACGACCAACGTAAAAAGATTTTTTTTTGGCAAACTGAGCCTATGTCAGATGGTTAAGTTCTTTGTGGTGGAACCAACCTACCAGGGTTCAAGTCCTAGACTTGACATTGATGACCATATTTTCCTGGATTTATTTCAGACTTTCCGGCGATGCTCCTTCAGTGGAAGGAGATGTTCCGGTCGACTACGGAGGCGCCTGTGGTGAATCGGTCAATCTTAAGATGATGTGCCGGCTCAATCTCTCAGAGGTGCTTATAGGGGTACATAGGATGTCATGCGTTCATAGGGCTGACTGTAATACCGTGTTTGGGCAACCCTCTCAACAATTATGAGGTCCATTCGAAGAACACAAAGACTAATTTAAGTAAGAAGTCTCCCTATATCGGAGACTTCTTACTTAAATGAAATTAGATTATTCTTTTAGTTTGAGTTGCTAGAATCTTAGGTGGTTCTCCGAAGAAGATAGCAAAAAAGAAAATATATCCCTAAAGTAGAAACTATTAGGTACGCTCTATGTTTGTAATGTGTTAAAAACATAGAAAAAATTCTAAAGATTTTTAGATAAGAGGTTATTCCTTTAAAAAGATTTTAAAAAAAAATCTAAGGATATAAATTCTTTAAAATCATATGGAATGCTTTCGAATCGAAGGAGCCCCAAGTGAAAATCTAAGATCGTTTAATCTACTACAAAGTGACACACCTTAATTTGGTAAGGCAGGCTATGAGACCACTGCTCCCTTGTCAAATCAACAAAGAAGATGAGCGAAGGCACGAAAAAACGTGTTTTGTGAACCACTCGCTCCATGGCCCATGGAGTAGGTGGCAACGACTCGCCACCGAGGACCCACAAACTTGAAGGTGCCAAACTACTCAACGGATGTTGATCTCTGGTCCGAAAACCGGCAGGATGGAGATGGTAGACGTTCACGTTGGCGATAACGGCCAAGGTTTCACAACATGAACGTTCTTCTTCTCTTTTTTAGTTTTTTTTGACAAAGTTTGTTATTGTCTTGGTTCTTTCATTTCTTGGAGAAGAAGAGGCTCATGTCAACAAGGGGCGTGCTACGCGTCCGCCGGCTGATATCTTTAAAAGATCAGCTGGCTCGCGGGCCGTCGGATTTGCTGCATCAAGCGAGCCGAGCGCGCCTTCAGAACTGCAACACAAGTTTTGTTGCAGAATTTTTTTGCAACGGCTATTTCGTTGCAAAAACAAAATTGCAACTAGGGTTTTGTTACAACTTTTTCTGTAACCGAGGTCTTGTTGCAGAAAATTTCCGCAACAGATGTGTTGGTGCAAAACTAAACCGTCGTAGACCATTGCAACACCGCATTTGTTTCTGAAACATAGCCTCTGTTTCGAAAACACGTTCGATAAAGGACGGCATGCAAGCCTTCATTTGGACGCGTGTCATGCAGTGGAGGTGGCGGACGCGGCCACTACGATCCGCGGGATGACGGTAAGCTTTTCCCTGTCAACAATATGAGCCTGTGTTCTATATCCTTTTATTATCGGCGGCTGCTACGCATCAGCCGGATGATTTCTCTAGGAAATCATCCGCCTTGCCAGCAGCTCGATTAGACGCATCTGACCCGTCCGATCAGAGCAACTCAGCCCCCACGTCCTCCTTCTCCTCTCATCTTGCATCCACAGGGCCATCGGCGCTGCGACACCCGCCTCTTCAGCAACGACGGCGATGGGAATGAAAACCAGTGACGGCAGCACCGACGCACCTGCCATCACACCCAACGGCGGAGACAGGTCCCAGGCAGCCCGGGCGGCTGCCTGGGGCGTGAGGCTGATTCCCTTTGTATACTGTAGAGGACAGTGTAGCTATACTGCTACAGTACTAGAAGGCTGCCTGGGGCGGCCGGGGGCGTGGCCGAATCCTGGCGCCGCCATTGATCACACCTACGCCGACGAGCGCACGCAGCTCCCCGAGCTGTCGGCGACTGCTGCATCGCAGCACCGCGAGCCACCGGGCTGCTCCATGGCAACACAGGGCTCGCCGGCGCCGCACGAAGCTTCATTGCAACTCCGGCGAGAGCTTCATTGCAACGTCGACGAGCTTCAATGGCCTCCCCGACGCTTCAATGCAACTCCGGCGGTGCTTCACTGCAGCTCCGGTGGCGCTTCATTGCAACCTGGGCGGAGGCAACTACAGCTCCGGCGGCCCCCGGCGATGCTTCACTCAGCACCGACGAGCTTCAACGACCCCCGCGCGCTTCACTGCAGCTCCGGCGGCCCCCGGCGATCTTCATCACAACGCCGGCGTGCCCCCTCTGCTTCACCGGCTGCTGCAGCCCCGCCAACACCGCAGCACCGGTGACCTGACGGCATCACGCCCCATCCGGCATATAGCACGGTGGATGCTACAACTTTGCGGGCCTGGTGCCCCCTCCGCGGCGCCGTCGACGCTCTGCCGCACTGGACGACAATGCCTCAACTGCGAGATGCCGACTGCTGCATCCCTGCCGGCATTGCAGCACCGATGACCCTGGCGACGTCGCACCCCATCTGCAGGCTGCAGCTCGCGGAGTGCCTGCAACAAGAAAGCGCCGGCGATGCGTGGTGGCTGGACGGGCGTGCGAGCACTAGCTCGCCGGTGGCGGAGTTGATTGGAGATAAAAGGGAGGCAGAACGGGAGGCAGAGGGGATCGAGCGCATGGAGCGGTGCGGCCGAGAAGATAAGGAAGAGAGAAGCGGTTTGGTGGTCCCCGCTTGGACACGTGGCGCATGACGAAGACGACTTAGGGGTTATTTGGATAGCAAGATTATAGAGAACTAGTTCTAGTTAAACACAATTTCTGTTGTAACAATCAAAAATCTTGTTTGGATCGCCTAACCGAATCATGGATAAACAAAACTGAGTTCTACAAAACCTCAAAAACCCAGCTTATAGAAAAACGACTATTTGGCGTTTTTATATAAACCAGTTTTATGAATACGGCGGGCATGTACGGAGCGCATGCCATGGCCGACGTGCTCCTCCTTCTGCCGACGACAGCCGCAATCTGACCTCCACAGATGCTACGCTCCAGAGAGACGCATTGTGCGCATCACGAGCACCCCACGACATCCTCTGGCATGAGCGAGGCGCCGCCGAGTAGGTGAGCTCGCCGAACGTGGTCGTCGTCGTGTCGCATGGGGACGCATCAGAGCGCCGCCACGTCCTCTGCAGACACATGCGAGGCGACGCTGGAAGTCAATGCGGCTCGATGAGCTCTCGCCACTCTGGCCCGGACGTGGCCGTCGGCGTGTGACACGGCGACGAATCGCAAGCGTTGTACAGGCATCAGCGAGGCTACGCCGGAAGTCGGCGAGGCTCGGCGAGCATGCCGTTCGGGGCTCGGATGTGCCTGTCGCCGTGTGGCATGGCGACTTGGCGAGGCGGGATCAGCTGCCGCGGAGCACAGAGTGCCATAGCCGATGTGTTCGTCCTGCCGAAGGTTGCTACAACCTGATCTCCCCAGCGAACGCGAGCGGCGAACGGCATCACATCGTAAGCACCGCCCCCTGCCTGGTCATCCCAGCGGCACACAGAGGACACTGCTGCATGGCCGTCAGCCTGGTTCGTTTTGTCCACAACGACGCCACCGACGGTGCCCTTGTCTCTGTCGCCGTATTTGGGGAAGCGGCCGCAGCGAGGGTTACAGGAGCGCTCGACAGAGACGCTCCCGCTAAGCGCCAGCAGCTCAATAGATCGACTGAAGGAACGTATATTGGAATTTTGACGAAGTCATTGTGTGATGGAGCCGCGTATCCATGCTTTCTTATTTTTCTCATCCAAACAAAGTATTGTATGTACATACCTTGACAGAATAACTAATCAAAACAGATTTTCCTAAAAATCCTCTAAAAACCCGTTTTCTAAAATCGCACATCTAATTCCCTGTATCCAAACAGAAATCAACCGGTTGAAAAGAAGAATTTTCCTTTATTATCAGGATATTATATTTAACATAAATCAGATTTCGATCGATCGAGAGAAAGAGAGAGCATGAGCAGCCGGTTAGTGAATCTGGCGGTGAGGAACATGAACGGCCGTCCCGCCCCCTTCAACCTGTACCGCATAGATCCCGCCAAGTTGTTCTACCCGGCCGGCGGCGCATCAGCAACGGCGATGTCGTCCGAAGGAAGATCATCAGATCCAACGACAATGGGGAAATCTCGGTTGCCTAGGCCGGCCATCTCCTTCGACTGGCCCTGCGAAAAGAACGAGGCCGCGGCCGGGCAGATCGATTTCATGTCGATCGGCCGCGGCGGGAACGCCATCATCGCCGTGGACAACGTCGGCCGCACCATCCTGTATAACGCATACCTCCACACCATCCGCACCAGCCTGCCCATGATGTCCCAACCATGCGGGACCCCATCGCCATTGCCGTCGGCGACGACGACCTGTTCGTCATGGCGAGCAGGCCCGGCCCGCGGCCCCAGATGGAATGCTTCCAGGCCTTCCTCCGGGACAGCAAGTCGTCCTCGTCCTTCAAGAAATGGCGTTGGATCTACCTCCAGCCACCGCCCTTCACCTGGCGCTGCGAATATGACCATCATCCGATCTGCTGCTGCTGCCGCTACCACGACAGCGACGGCTTGCCGGGCACTGAGTTCCAAGACGCCTTTGCAATCTGCGCCCACACGATGGTCGGCGACTCGCAGATCTGGATATCCACGCCAGCCGCCGGCACGTATACCTTGGACACGGAGAGCGGCGCGTGGAGCAAGGCGGGCGACTGGGCGCTGCCGTTCAGAGGCCGCGCTGTGTACGTCCCGCGAGGACGACCTCTGGTTTGGCTTTTCGCCGGACTACGAGCAGCTCTGCGCGTTTGACCTGACCGCCATGTCGACGGCGATGGCGCCGCCCGTGCCGCTGATGGCGTGGGACGATCTGGACTGGCCGGAGAGCTGGGTCCCGACGGCCGGACGTACCGTGCCGCTGGGCTCTGGCAGGTTCTGCGTCGCCAGGTTCTTCTATACCTGGGTGAACCAATTGATCACGTTCGCCAGTGGGCTCACCTATGATAACCACACCACGACGAATCATGCGGTGCTCACCGGCGCGGAGATGGAGCGCGGTGGCGCGCACGGGCTGGGAAGGATGATCCGACACAAGTCCAAGCGTTACGACTACGGCTGCAACTTCGCCAAAACCCTGTGAATCACGCATGGGAGGCCTCCCCTGCCTTTTTTTTGCATGTGTGTTATGCGTGGTGCTCGTGTTTTTGTTATGGCTGAAGTAGTTGGAAAAAATAATAACAATGGGAAATATGCAGCTGAACCCCGACGCGTACTTCCAGATCGCGTCGTCCGGACATGTTATGCCATACAACACAGTTACGCAGGCCTGGATCGGTCCGCTTGGCAGTCCAGACATGTTTTTTTCTCGCAAACCGGAGGAGGGGGGGGGGGGAAGCGGGGGGGCGGGGGGGGGGGGGGGGGACAGCTATTTGATGGGGGGGGGGCGGGGGGGGGGGGGGGTGGGGGGGGGTGGGGA
Source organism: Thinopyrum elongatum (assembly GCA_011799875.1). Lineage (NCBI taxonomy): Eukaryota > Viridiplantae > Streptophyta > Magnoliopsida > Poales > Poaceae > Thinopyrum > Thinopyrum elongatum. Next base: position 117,085,288 of record CM022298.1, on the reverse strand, counting down.
GGGGGGGGAGGGGGGGGGGGGTGGGGCGGGGGGGGGGGGGGGGGGGGGGGGGGGGGGGGGGGGGGGGTGGGGGGGGGGGGGGCGGGGGGGGGGGGGGGGGGGGGGGGGGGGGGGGGGGGCTTTGCGGGCGGCCCATCAACCCCTCGCCCGCGTGCTTTCCTGCCCGGCGTCAGCTGCCCACATTCATGCCGCTATAGAGCGGCCGCTCTGCATTGACGTCGGCCCAGAGCGGACACGGACTCTCACTGGCGCCATCATTGAAGCGGCGTGCCGGCCGAGAGCGCCGCCCGCTCCGCGTCCACAGTGTCCGCGCATGTTCAATGCCGGAGAAACGTTTATTGTACGAGACGGGACGGATATCTACGACGCCCGTTCAATGCCCATCCGTCCGTATGACACCATTAAGCAAGCTCGCCAGCCGAGAAACCAACTCTGGTGCCGCACATTGATGCACCCGGACACTTGGCCTCACCGGAATCCGCTATTTAAAGGCAGCCACACCCGGCTAAACTCTACACCACAACACATCCGCTCCATCCTCCTTCCTTGCACCACATCCACCTTGACCGCTAGCGGGAACGCTCTGTGGGAGAGCCTATCGACGGAGAAGAAGCACGAGGTCGCCGCCCTTGAGGCCTCCTGGTAGAGTTGCCGTGCCAGGCGGATCGAAGCCGGCATGCCCACCAGCTCCCCCGAGGTCTCCGACGACGATTCCACAATGGAGACAGGGTCCGACAATGACACATCACCGGAGCCGGCATCGATGCATGGCGGCTTCACCATGGAGTAGGTGCAGGCGCATTACAACACCGCCATGGCGGATGAGGAGCAGTCTGCGCCGGCTCCTATGTCGGCGTTCTGGCAGGCGCATAAAGAGCAGAGGTGCAACCTGCTCATCCTCGAGCAGCACCGTCTAGCGGAGGGCCAAATCTACGTCGAGCGCGCAAGCTAGGAGGCCGTGGCCGCCATGGCCGCGGCAAACCCGAACTCCGTTGCAGAGCAGCTGACGCTTTACGAGGCCATGCGTGCTCAACACGCCGCTCTCAACGCAGTGCCGGCGTAGCCTGACGCGGATGCGGACACAAGCGCTGGCGGTCGAGGACGAGAACGCCGCCAGCTGTGCCTCCTAAGAGCCACCGTCCAACTTTCGGGGCGCATGTGGCTTGTGGACAGTGACATACCGTCCACGTTCATCATCGACCTCACGTCCACCGGTACCGGCGATAAACAGGTCGCAGACACCTCCGAGGATGAGTAGGGCATGGGAGGCGGCAGGGCATGGTGTCCCAAGTGGGCCGGTCCGTCTCCCATGACCTACTCTTCCTCGCCGGAGACCGCACCTTCATTTCACGGGTCTTGACCCCATCGCAGCTCATGGAGACGGCAGATGGAGGACGTGGTCACTGATGCGGAATACAAAGTGGATGACGGCCCCCGCCGTAGGATAGGTTTAGGGTCATTTCTTTTTTTTCCTAAATGTTCAAAATGTAATGAAAATCCATCGTGTTTGCATGAATCTCATCCGATTTATATGAAAATCCGCCCTGTTTGCATGAATTTCGTCCGATTAGTTCAAACAACGGTTAAAATGTAGTATACGGGTAGCGTTGGATGGCCGGCTCCCGCATCATTGTCCGCGGACTGGTCCCCCTGTCCGCGGATAGATGCCGGAGCAAATTTGCGGGTCAGCGTCTGAGATGCCCTTACTATCCAAAGAACTCCCTTCCTATTAACCCTATCCTATATACTTAAAAAGTTCACCCCCACTACTTGAGTTATCTCAACATGCAGCATAGACACCTCATTAGACCTGGCCATGAGATACCCGGCCCGGCCGGCCCGGCCCGAAAAAGCCCGACCTGGCCCGACCTTGCCCACAGGTCGGGCCTGGGCCTGAGATTTCAGCCCGACGCTCGGGCCGGGCCGGGCTCGGGCCAGGCATATTTGCGATTTAGGGAAGGGCCCGGTGGGCTTTTGCTCTGATGGGCCAGGCCTAGGCCTGATATTTAGGCCCGACGCCCGGGCCGGGCCGGGCCCGGGCCCAGGTTTTTTGCAGCGGGCTTTGTTTGGCCCGGCTCGAAGCCTGGTCCGGCCCGACATTTGGCCAGGTATACACCTCATCATCTAATCATATCGAGCCATCGTCACATCTCATGTAGTCCCACTCAAGCCCACCTCCTCAGGTCTGACCTATAAACTCCATCATCAATTATTTTATTTTTCCTATTTTTTCGCTACTCTCATCCAGCAGTTCCGTAAGCCTAACAGTCGACTCAACGCCAGCCGTCTAGCGCGAAATTGTTTCCTCTTCCGCTTCTGAAACAGACGACGCACTTTCCTAGCCCACATGCATCGTCTCACCTCCCCACAAAAATTTCTCTCCAACCAATAAACGGAGGTCCACACATCTCATCTTCCGTCCTATTGATCAAGGTGCAGCCGCCAGAGATGATCTTCAGCGCGCAACCTCATGCTCACGCCAAGATGGGCCTTGATGATGCGCCTGAACGATAGCGCATGGCCGGCGGCGCCTCGGCTTTGCCCGGCCAGCCATCTCTGACCTTCTGCATCGGTTTCGTCCGGCCGCGTCTGCCGTCGACACCCAGGCCCTAGCCTTGATGCTGCGCCTGGACAACAGCGCATCGCCGGCACCGCCTCGGCTTTGCCCGGCCGGCCATCTCTGAGCGTCTGCATCGGTTTCGTCTGGCCGCACCTGCCGTCCATATACAGCCCCTGCGCCATCACGGTAGGACCTTGCCGATGCCTGTCGTTACAACCCCTCAGCACCTCCTCCCTTTGCTCCGGTGTGCAGGCGTGAAGCACAACAATCTGGTCTGCATGGCATGCGCTGGGAGAGGACGAAAAGGGCTCTTTGAAGCTGGGCTATGCTTGCCTCTACTGTACTATTTTTATTTACTCATGTATCTCACGTTCTCTCAATCAATATCACTAGGGCCGCCGGAAACTTGTGGGATTTCATATCAACATGCAAGCTAAACTCCTCTCTCATTGGCGTCAAGTAATGCATGACTCTTTCCCTAATTCCTATCACAGCAGCGGATCTGAAGGTCATCGATATTCTTGATATATTACACTTGATTTTGAATCATTAACCAATTAACCAATACATGTCAGGATTAATTGATCTGTTCTATTGCAGTTCATTCAGATTTGTTAACTGTGTTTTGTTCAGAGAAGTTTTGATTTATACTTCCAGCAGTACTCTCTTCGTGTCTATTATCCGTCCATCTGCTAATATTGTGTTAATTAAGACAATAGAATGGATGAAGTACAGGGTTTTAATTAAGTTCAACGAAAGCATCCAAGATTACCCTTCACAGTCAAAATCCTTGCCATATCCATGGTGATGGGTCATGCTTATTTTTTATTTTACAGAGTAATTTTGGTTTTCTTCCCACAATTGTATTCTTTGATTGCTAATATATGTCTTCATTTTTCTCATGATTTTTCAGCAATAGTATTGATGTGTGACGGCATGGTGCCTAAAAAGGGGTTGCCAAAATTGGCAACCAGGCTGTGTTATATGCATTAGTAATGCCTCATTCTTGCATAGGGATTAATTTGATGGTAACATGAATTTTCTTCCTACCTAATTAAGCATTTCACTTTAATTACTATCTTTGCTGCAGGTTATTACTACGTTATACTACCATGAGGTGCAGTTCCCTTCCTCTGAATTTGAAATAATGATGTTTCTTGCAGCTGTTAGTATAAAAGTTTTCCTGAGAATTTGGAATTATGATAGCTGTTAGGATAAAAGTTTGCAATTTCTTCCATCCAACATGTTACTATACAAGCGCTCTTCCCAATAAGGCATCGTATAATAGCTGAAGTCCTAAGGCATTGACCGATATGCATTTGTACAGTTTATGGTAGATTCAGAAGCGTCAAAATTCAATATATGCCCATCTTCAATATGTCAAAATGTTACCCGCTTTTTTCTTTGCAACACACAGATAAGTAGAATGCCTATTAACTAATTCATGAAATAATACAATACATGTAGGTGCTTATATTTTATCTATAAATAGTTTGGCATAAGTAGAATGTCTATTAACTGATTCATGAAATAATACAATACATGTATGTGCGTACATTTTCTCTATAAATAGTTTGGCATATTATTTTTAATTGTCCCAACTGATCTATATCTTGCATTTGGCGACATATTTTTTCTCGCCTGCTATGTCTTGCCCAGTCGGAGAAGGCATGATAAATTGTTGTTGCGCCCATCTATGTTGTGACCTCTTATCTTCGTGATTATGTTTTATTTGTTCGTTTCATGCATTGGCAAAATGCACCCTATTCTTCCTTTGATGATTTTTTTTCACATATTTGTTCCTAGCGAATGAGGCAACATTATCAATAGATATGTTGTTTTGTTACATATCCTAGAAGAACCGGCTGAAGAAGGTTAGACCAATGCTTTGAAGTTTAAATAATTTTGTAATGTCAGTAATGTGGTTTAATGTTTGCTTCGTACAATATGTTGGTCCGATGTGGGTTTTAGAACTAAATGCAAGATTAGTTTGCCTCCATGCAGCAGAGGGAATATTTCACATGCAATTAACATTGATCGCCACACATAGTGACCATGTTGGATGTGGCAAAGGTGACCTATTCACCTTTTTTTTCCGGTAGACTGCATAACTGAAGTGACTTTTTCGACTTATTTGTTGGAGTTGCATAAATATTGTTGTGATCCTACCCCGTATTATAGATTTTCCACCGTATTAAGGATCAGGCATATGAATTCATATTCCCGTCGTATGTTTCACAACAATAACTAAGGTGATATTTTTTTCCAGTGATTTGTTGGACATGCTTTGTGCAATTTAGTGTGTAGTGCAGCTCTTTCAATGCTTTAGGATACATCATGTTTCACAATCAAAACAAGTTGCAGTAAGTTTTACTTTAAAAAAAAATGTTACACTTAGGTTTTTCATAACATTTTCATAAGATATACTCCCTCCGTTCGGAATTACTTGTCGCAGAAATGGATGTATCTAGACGTATTTTAGTTCTAGATACATCCATTTCCGAGACAAGTAATTCCGAACGGAGGGAGTATATGATTGTGGTTATTAAGTCTATTCCACATTGAATGGCATATGTAGTTGCAATTCGAAGATGGTCATATTGTCATGAATGGAGCTCCAAATGAATTGTGGTGGTCATTTGTATGATTCCAACATGGCTCCCTTTTATATATAACTTTTTAGATAACACGTAACTTTTCACATTGCTGAGGATGGTTCATTATATATGGAGTGCTAAGCATGAAGGCAACCGAATATGAGCAAAATATATTGCAACCGGTCCCGCAGCAACGCGCGGGGTATCATCTAGTTTCATAAGTCTTGCTTCTTTGGGTACAATTTCTCATGTAGGAGTAGTATCTATCTACAAGGAATTATCATTCATAGACAGAGATATGGAGAGTTTACGAGCAAGCAGCTACTTATCAATTAATATTACATATACAACATCGTACAAGGAACAAGACAACAATTATCCAAAATATCATGAGTAACAATACAATGGCGTAGAGATATGCACAGTTGCTTCTATGGCATATCGCAACCCACAAAACACTCTGGGAACTAATGATGACGAAGGATAAAAGCTCTTATCAACTTCTAAGTAGGGTTGTTTATGTGGAAGACACTTATAGAAGGAAGTACTCCAGGGATCGTACTCTTGACCATATTGTGTCTGGAAGGAAGTTCTCGGGGGCATCTCTACACGTCAGTGGCCTCAAATCTCTCAGCATTTTATCTTGTTTCCTGCAATATGCTCAATATGCTTAAACTCTTGCTCGCCATCGAGCAATGCAAGAAACTACAATAATGCAAACGAAATTTTGGAAACTGAAGGTAGGGCCAAACCATATAGGTTGGTTTGTTAATTTACTTCTGGTACATGGTAATTAATATTTCTTTTTTGGCATTGAGAACAATTAGTAACTTTACTTTTTTGCGGGGTAATTAGTAACTTTATTGAGACAGAGGAAATAGCTGAGGATGGGCCAACAAGCATGGTAGAACACACATACCTCACTAGTTGAATTGCTCATCTTGAAAATAATTATGTTCGGTTGGCCAATAATGCTCACCCGGAGGAGAAGGTTCCAGCCATGTCTCGCTGTGATTAGTCTGTTGAAATTTAAGCTGTTATTACTTATGTTAAATGGAAAGCAGCTGTAAGCAGTTATCATCAATCAAGAAACCCAACTGGTAAAAGTGATTTGAAGAACGTAAGCTAGCTTAGCTCTTATAATTGTTTTGTACAACACACACCATCATGTGAATTTCTTATGCAATCTGTAAGTTGATTGGTGCAAGCTGAGTTTAAGGTAAGATCAGGTGTAGTCGTTCTCTCTTGTGGGGTCACGGAAATGCTACCATATCATTGCTACAGAGGATTTAAAATTATAACTGGAACCAGAAATATTGTTACCTGCAAATATAAAAGATAAATATTTTTCACTACTGCAAATACTTTCATTCTGCTACAAATAACTTGAATTTTAGCTCCATACACGAAAACGACATAACAACTATGCTAGAAACCACAATGGAAAGGAAAAAAATTGAAACTGGAGTGAAGGCGAAATCATAGAGACTTGTCAATTTTCTTCTGGTCGGGTAATATTCATTTATGCCATGGACAAACAATTAGCAACTGCGGTTAGACAGAAGAATAGATTGATGTGGCCAACAAAGCACGCTATGGATATTACCTCAAAAGTTGAATTGTGTTCCCAAGGCATAGGATATGGAAAAGGTTTATCTGGAGCATAATCATGTGTAGTTCCCATCAAATGATCAACCCAAGCAGAAGTAGTATCGGGTTGTCGTCGCTCATAGCCACCAGTCTGCAAAAAGTCAAGCTTTTATTATTATATATCTTAAACAGAATACAGCTGTAAGCATGCAGGTTACCAACAAGTAGCTAGCAGACCAAACTTGCTAAAAGTTACTGAACAGTGTTAGCAAGCTTATTAACTCTTCTAGCTGTTGTATACAGCAACAACAACATAAAGGCATGTATAATGGCTGATTCTTTTCTTATGTATTCATGTCATTTAAAGTGACAATATACATGTTGTACAATAGATTATTTCTTAATATCATCCCTAAGAATTAATATGTGTGGGCTTAGAATTATAGAGTGAAATTAAACTATAACACAGACTGAGAGGGGAGATATCTCGTACAATGGAGGAAAAAAAAGCATATCTTTGCTTGCTAAGATATCTTCTTTTACTTAGACAAGGCAAACATCTTTTCCAGTTTCTCTCTCTTCCAACTATGCAGCCATTCTATGTAGAGTAGCAGTGCTAATTAAGCGCACCATTGCACATATAGTAATGCCCACTCGTTATGGATGCATGGTCCAGATTTGGTTGGCCCAAGCAGTTCAAGCTAGTTAGCGTACCGTGGCATTCTGGTTGGGTGTAAAAGAATTCATGCTATTCCCAAACGAAGTAATGGACGAGTCATTCTGCATTGACATCTGATGAGCAGGAGGATCCGGTTGGGGAAGCTGGAAACATGAAGTAATGATGAGTAAGTCCCTTCAATTTCAATAATAACACCACTACAAACCTACCGATATTATGATCTTAGTAAAAAAAAAACAACATATCAAAGAAAGGTCAAATACAAAAATTAGCTATATTATTCTTCAATTGGTCCACTTGATCAAGTCAAATTGAAAAGTGGGCTTTTTAAATTTGGTCAACGAATCAACATAGGAGCAGGAATTCTGGAAGAGCTTAAGCACATTGGAGAAGTCGTTTCCACATCTAGTAAATATTAAAAAGACCAAATTAATAGCATGATTAATAGTATAACCAACAACCAGCTATATGAAGTTGCCGTGTCATGTATGGCCAACCTAACAGCACATTCATATAAGGCTAGTCATAGCAAGGAGTAACTTACACTAGTGTCATGCATATGACACTAGTCTATATTACTACATTTATAGTGCAAAGTATCATAGAGATAATATCATAAAAGGTTGCATTTATTAGCTTGTGGACTCAATTTTTCTTGGGATGCCCTATGTGATGGTAACATAATATGTTACCACCATCATCTCTTTTCACATTTAATACTATGCCATGTCATCACTATGACTACTTTGCATTGCACGAATAATATGTTTTCAGGATGCATGTTACTACCTATGTTACTTCCACCATGTCTAGCCTAACAGTTCAGCCATACTTGCATGCTATGTCATTAATGTGTGGTCCACCATATTCTCTCACAAAGGATGTTGGAGTCGATGCTACAACTGGCTATAATCCTATAGTCTGGTTCTCTTCTCTCTCCTCCAACTAAGCAAAAATCTAATGTGGCATCTCTTATAGCCCGTCTATGTCACTCTATTATACTTACTCTAATATCGCCTGCATTGGAAACTAGTAGGAAGTATACCATGGATGTATAATATTGCAATTAACGGCGCAAGTGGTAGACATATTCATGATAGAGTTTACAGGAGGATCATGACCGTATGCAAAACTTGCCGTGGCAACTTCTAGTTGATACTATTTGAAGAAAAGAGCCCATGCATTATAAATGCAAAGCAAAACTAGTAAGGACTTTACCATGTCTGTATACCAAGTGCTGTCTTGACTCATCAGAGAGTTTCCAGAAGGAGCATTAGCGTATCCAAAACTCTGTAGATAAAGAGCAATCGCATAGGTTACTTCTAGTTGATACTATTAGAAAGGTAAATATCACATGCGTTATCATTGCACAAGTACAAAGAAAGTTTACCGTGGGCATATCATATAGGATGTCATTCGTAGGATAAGGGTAGTAGGATGGACCAATCATGGAGTTTTCAGGAGTATAATTACATCCGACACTCTGCAACATCATAATCAAGAGCAATTGCCAAGGTTACTCCCAGATGCCATATGAACAACAAATATCACATGCATTACCATTGCAAAGGAAACTTGAAGGGAAATGTACCATGGTCGGCGTCTCATATGACTGGGTGTCATTAAAAAGCCAATTAGTACATGGGCTCATCAAAAATTCCTCAAGAGGAGCACTACGGCCAACACTCTGCAAAATTAACATCAAAAAGTTTGAACCAGCTTATAGAAAAATTTACCAAAATCTATAGTACCAAATCAATACCATTAGATTCATCATAGAATACATTTTCATATGATATAAATTTTGTATTGAAATAGAAATATTTTTCTATATAAGTTTGGTCAAAGTTAGTGAAGCTTGACTTCCATGAAAACCAATACACACTATATTATTGAAGGGACGGAGCGAGTATCAATTGCCTGTCTGTGGTCGCCGGATTTGATAAAGTTAAAATAATTTCCTTGAAATTCGTCCATGCATGTACTAGTTTGGGGTTCTCCTATTTTGGTATGTATTAAAATGTGTGGAAACCCAAACATTATGTCTGTGCCCCAAAGAGTGGGTAGGGTTTATATATATCGATGCACGAACAGAAATATGCGTGCAATTATATACCCATGCATGCATGGCTCTACACATGGTTCAAACGAGACAAATTTGGCCACTGAGTTTTGCCTCTGGCACAGAAATTGATTTAGCACATGTACGTGGCAATAATTTTCAACAGAAAAGGGAAACACATATACCTCGCAAGCGTACGTCAGTAAGTCCCGATTGACATTAGGATAGCCTTTCCGATGTAGCACGCAGATAGCAACATGTGGCTAATAAAAATAATCCACACGAAAGATCAATTAATAATACGTTGCCTAACTTCGTGAAAAAATTGTATACATGAGTTAACCCCGTTTTTTATCTAATGTTGTTAGATGCAAAATACTGCAGTCATTGTAGAAAGAGCTGATGCAGAAACATGGATAATTTCGGGATATACGAGCTGATGCAGAAACATGGATAATTTCTGACAGTAGAAGGATTAAGAAATAAACTTTCTGATCGAAATAATTTGAGGATGTAAATCCTGCAGTAGAAGTGTTAAGAAATAAACTTTCTGGTCGATGCCTTATTGTCATGTACACAAAAACATCATCTATTTTTTTCCTAAAAGAAATAAATAGCATTTCAGTTCAACTTTACGTAACTTCGATTCAACACCTGAAAAGTCTTTTGGTACCCGTGGCTCCATGAGATCAGTTCATATAGAGCATAAAATCAAAACTCATGTGTGCGAAGTTGCAAACATTGCAAGCCAAACATCTGCCTACCTGCTTGATTTTCAGAGTAAACTGAATCACGGTGAATCCATCCTTGGGATAGTACAAAGTGGTCATGTCAAACAGCTGGCTTTCTGCCTTTGGTATATGTGGTCCTTTGTTCTCCCATGTCCCTCCTCGCAAAGCCATCCTGCTGCGAGGCTTGATAAGCGTGCAAAACACCAATACTGGTGTTTCCACAACATCTTTGTGCAATTCGTTTGTCAGTAGCCCACCTGCAGGTGCAAGAGACCAGTATGTGAGCTCGATCTCTACATGGTTTGCCTGGTAATGCATGGAAAACTGGAAAGCTTACTTACTTTGCTGCTGCCAGTCGGGGAACTCCTCGTACACGCGGAGCCAGCGGACCTGGCCGGCGGCGCCGCACCGGAGGTACTTCCCCAGAGAGACGGCCATCTTGCTGGGGCCGGAGTCGTACATCTCAACAGATTTCGACAACCAATCTTTCTCAGAAATCAAGGACTCCCGGTCGACGCCGCGGGAACCAGTGCTGCTCATATCTCTCTCTCTCTCTCTCCTCGATGGATCGATCTTCTCGGTGAGCTCCGGCGTCAGTGCGTCTCTCGTCTTGAGCTCCTGGCACTGCGCCAGTCGCTTTATATAGGGGAACAGCCCGAGAAGAGGTGGGGGAGTGAGGAGAGAGGGGCGGGGGATATGAAAATGCAGGTCCGAGGCCAGGTCGGGGACGGAGTCGGGGGGTGTCAGATCGTGCGGCGGGCACGAGGAGGCCGACTGAGTTAGGGGAGCTCCGGGGAGCTCCGGGGAGATTCTAATTCCGAGCTGGGAAACGGCTCGAGAGAGACAGAGGGAGAGAGCAGGGAGGTTTTGGGGTGGGGGAGAATCCCGAGGAAGGGCTAGTAGCTGTACTGTACTGTACTACCGTCGACGCCGCTCAGGACAAGAACCCACGTGGCGGGGCTGCTGCAGGACATGATCACCCTGTTGCTGCGCTCTAGTGCAGTACAAGGAATGGTGGTCAACTCGTCGTCATATACTTTCCTTTAAAAAAAATCTGTCATACACTACTACTCCAGAGAAAAGCAAATTACTGGCAGAATCTTAAACCGCTCCACTAACGGCGGGTTTACCGTCCGTCACCAGTGGTGTGTTTGTCATATCACACACTAAAGACCGGACTCAAAATCTACATTTACCTCCATAAGCTTGCTAACGTCGTTTTTATATAGTACTCCCTCCGTCCCAAAATTCTTGTCTTAAATTCGTCTAGATACGGATGTATCTATAAAACATGACTTGATACATTCGTATTTAGACAAATTTAAAACAAGAATTTTGGGACGGAGGGAGTATGTTCCAAATTTGCTCAGTGACTCTGACGGCTAGCTTACGTGATGGCACGGTGGGTCCTAGCTAGCTAGGTCCTAGTCAGCATGATTGGCAGACTCTGGTAATCTAGTTCACCCTTTCGCCTCCTCACCAGCACCAATGCCACAGCAGTCGCATACAGCTTCTTGCTCGCACGGTTATCTGTCAACGTCCGGAATTGCATGCAACGAACTCGTAGATGCATCCGGGCATGCAGATCGACGCAAAGTTGCTCTTCGCTCAGCCAGCGTTCGCCCGAGCCCGGCACACCGACTGTAGAGAGCACAGAACGACGACGTCACACTGGGATTTTTTCGTACGGGTTAAGAAAGCTTGTCAAAGAGAGTGCAGGTGTGACATGCAACTGGCCTTGGAGCTCGGTGATGAGCGTGTAATAATGGACAGTATGGACTGAACTAGTGAGGTACCGTCGTTATAAAAGGTCTCTTTTGAAGAAGAGAGGAAGGACACGAACGAGAGGATGGTCAATTTTGGTGGACATCACCAGAACGTGGGTACGTAACTTACTAACGTAGAAGCCATGCAGCATTGCCTGCTGTAATCATGGAAAACCAACTAATGAGCACGAGTTTCATGGAGCTTGTGTGGTCGAGTCGTGCGAGGACAAGGCCACCATGAAGATGAAGAAGATGTGTGGAAGGTCGATTTGTGGTGACTTGGGACACACACACGCGCGCATGCATGCGCGCGCACACAGAGAGAGAGAGAGAGAGAGAGAGAGAGAGAGAATTTGGTTTCTAAATTTATATAAATATATATCACATAAAATATTTTAGATACAAATACAAAGATACTATTCTTACTTGTCTACTACTGATATATTCTTTTGTTGTATTAACAATGGTCAAATTTTGGAATCTTGACATGCGTATTTACTCGTCTTTTATTTTTGAATGGGATAGTAGGTAAGTACACCTATTCCAAAGTACGAGCATCGCTAAGGGTCAGTTTGGATAGTGTTCTGGACATCGTTCCTGGCAAAAGTTCATGCCTGGGGGCTGCATGATACGGTGGTGTTGTCATGCGCCTGGAGATGTTTAGTTCATAGTTTGGCCTCCTAAATTATTAAGTGAGCCATAAAGTCACAAGTCCGACAGTTGCACCCTAGGCTACCTAGTTCGGACGCCTGGTCCAAGCTAAGCGAGGTTCCCTTTATAAACAACTAAGGCTAATCAAGGTACGCAGGAACCAGGCCAGACCAACATACATTTCCCCAAGACATCAAACAAACACGGTCCAGGCACTTCCCAGGGAGGCTTCATGCAGGCCATTTTTCAGTCAGGACTTGAACCAAACACACTCTAAATGCTGAGGTTCTAAGGTTTTTTTTTTCGAAAAGCAAATGAAAACATATTTTATACCCAAATTTTCGCAGCGCAACATGTGGCCGGGGTCGGATGGCATATTTGGTTTGTAGCTTGTAGACAGGCTTAGCCAGCTAGCAAATGTGGCTGGATAGATTAGACTGCTGACCAATGTTTTTTTTACTAGGACTGCTGACCAATGTTTTACTACAAGTACGGTGGACCATATATGGCATAAAAGTGTGGAAGGCAACCAAACGTATCGTACGGTGTTTGTTTGTTTGTTTGTGTTTGTAGAGGCGATGTGTGTCCATGTGCTAGAGTGAGATCAAAAGTCTTGACAATTACCACGGCTGATTCTTTATTCGACCGCGGGTGGAGGGGGGGCAGCGAGCAGGCTGGTGTCTCCAATGACTTGGGCATGATGCATGGTGGTACTTGTACGGACCCCTATCTGTCGTCTCGGTGTGGGCCATGGCTTGAGCCTCATAAGGGCATGTACAATGGAGATATCACCTTGGTGCTGCTTTAGCATTTCCATGTAGATAAATGTGCTAGAGCATCAGCGTGAGGTCGTAACCACCCAATCGCATGACTGCCTCATTAGGCCCGCACTTAATCTCTCGTCATCCAGCTTTTACTCGACTCCCAAGCGATGGCTGAGGGTCACACACCATACAGAGCTCATACATGTCTACACTTTTCCTCCTTTCTTTCCCCTTTTCCTCTTTTGTCAGGGAGGAGCCCGACTCCTCTGCAAAAACCGGCTTGCCTCTGCAAGCTACACCATACATCATTTTGGACAACCCGAGCCGACGTGGACAGCTGGGGCACCTGTCCACGGTGTAGCATTGGCCATGCCCTAACAGGGTGTTCGCTCCAAACCCTAGCTCGTGCTTTGCTGTCGACTTATATAGAGATTGCATGTGACCCCGCGCAATCCGTGGAGGAGGGCATGCACGTACATATATATATATATGCCATCGCCGAACCCATGCATGCAGTCATCGTTATCTCGCCGCTGCATTTGTACTCTTCTGACTTGTTTTTTTTAGAAACTACTCTTCTGACTTGTTGGTGGCTTTGATCGAGGCTTTATGGGTATGGGTATGGCTGTCGGAGGCTAGTTTTAACAGGTTACTAGTCTTTTTTCTTCACATGATTGATTGCTTCTTTTAAATCTAAATTGGCTCCCTGTTATTTACATTGCTTGACATTTTCTAGCGTGTATATATGGTGCTACTTTGTACTGTACCCTATTGATTCGATAAGAACAATTAATTAATTTGCCAAAAAGATTATAAATTACGAGTATTAACCTAGTCTAGAATCAGTGTGTACTAGAGTAGTAATTAGTAGTCTCCTTACCGGTAAAAGATGCACATATACAAAAAAGGAAACATTCGATTCAATTCCATGCCATTGATGTTACTTTACCCGCAGCGGTCGTTTGCCACGAAGCCAAGGGAAATGCGTGGGAAAACCTGCAGCCTGCAGGAATTTTCTGCACCGCCAAGAGATTCGATTTTCTTGAGGATGACGTAGTACTGCCCGACAAGAAAAAGGAATGGTGCTCCTCATCCTCTCTCTCTCTCTCTCTCTCTCTTCTCGATGGATCGACCTTCTTCTTCCTCTGCCGTCGCCATGTCCTTTTAGGAGTATTTTTCTGGCGATATTTGTTGAGCTCCTGTCCAGGCAGTAGATTTATACACGGGGGGAAGGGGAGAGCCAGATTCCTATTCCGGGCGGAGAAACCCAGGCAGGGTTTCGTTGGGGTGCGACTGGTCAGACTCCTATCCCAACTAGGACTTGGAGAGAGAAGCTGACAGTCGGGAAACGAGTTAAAAAACGCACTGTTCTTTCTTGAGGAAGGGTTTGGGAGGCTAGCTTAAGATTCCTGTCGCAGACTCGCAGGTCCCTCGAAATAAATTTAAAACTTATTGTAGCCGGTTCGCACCGTACTTCGTCATACTTTCGTTTTTTTTAGTTTTTCTTTTTCTTCTTCTTCTTCTTTATATATGTTGGTTTTCTTTGTTTCCTTCTCTATTTCATCATTTTCTTCGCTTTTCTTTTTGTTTCTTTTCGGGTTTTCAATTTTTTTACTCTCTTACTTTCTTTTTTACCTTTAGTTTTCTTTGTTTCTTTCTTATTTTTCATCGGTTTTGTTCATTTTTCTTTGTTTATTTATCGTTTTTGCTGCTTTTTAAATACACAATGTATTTTTTTCTTAAATGCAAGGTATGATTTTTTTAATATATGTTCACATTTTTAAAATACATAGTGAACATCTTTTTAATGGTAATAAACATTTTTTTACAACGCAGTCATTTTGTATACATCAGGAACTTTTATATACATGTTTAACATTTCTAAAATAGAATAAACTTTTTAGAATATTTTTTATATCTAATTTCATTGAATTGTAGTTGTACATTTTTCGTTTACTCAAGAATATTTTATTATACATGTTTAATATTTTTTAAATATAATATCAACATTTTTTACACTTATTGTATTTTTTGTATACATTTTTATATGTATTTAACACTTTTCAAATGCTTGATTTACATTTTTTAAATACATGATCAACATTTTTTCATAGAGATTATATAATTTTTGTATAAATTTTTCTTATACATGAGAAACATTTTTTCTATACATATTTAACATTTTTCAAATTCTTGATTTACATATTTAACAAATACACCTTATATAAAGGAACGGAGGGAGTACATGATTACCATTTGTTTAATATATGATCAACTTTTTCACGCACATTGTATTAAGTTTTCATATACATGGGAAATATTTTCTCTATACCCATTTTGTAACAATTTTCATATGCTTGATTAACATTTTTCAAATGTTTTATATAAAGTATTTTTTTAATATATATATAATTTGAAGGTATAAACAAAAGTTAAACAAAAAGTGAAAAAGTAAAGTTAAAAATACAAAAAACGAGGTTACGACTTATGGCCTGTGGCCTCCCACAGGCCCATGTTTGCCGTTTGCCTATGTCACGCTCGCCTTCAAGCGAGGCTGCCGTACGTCTCGCTATAAGTGAGACATAGGCGCATCCCAGGACATGACCCCTTGTATAAAATTAAGCCTTAATGATCAGCTAGGATG
The DNA here is from genome assembly GCA_011799875.1 of Thinopyrum elongatum. Lineage (NCBI taxonomy): Eukaryota > Viridiplantae > Streptophyta > Magnoliopsida > Poales > Poaceae > Thinopyrum > Thinopyrum elongatum. The sequence continues at coordinate 117,069,244 of CM022298.1, read as the reverse complement.
GGCTGGGAGAGCTAGGCTCGTCTCGCCTTTAGTGCTTCCAGGACGGCACATGACATGTGTTCGAAGCGGTTTTGGGAAGCTTCTATGGATGTGTTCAGACAAGTTTTAAAACTTCTGTGTACTTTGTTTTTGTATAGGTTTTTACTGGTTTTTTCTTCTGTTTTGTTTTTTTTCCTTTTATTTATCCTGGTTCTTCAAATACACGTTGGACATTTTTCGCATACAAGTTGAATACTTTCCAGATACACAATGAATATTTTTCAAATGCACATTGATGATTTTTTATACATGGTGAATAACTTTTTAACATGCATAGAACAAATACTTAATTATCATGATTTTTTTATAAATGTGCAAACATTTAACAAGTGCTAGAACTTTTTTTTGAATGGTACTTTTTTTTCTAAAGTTGCACCAACTGTTTTACACTGCATGAACATTTTCTGAAATGCACGATGAAAACTTTTAAAAATTGAAGTACATCAATTTCTATAATATTTATATTTAGAATATTTAAAATATAAAAAAGTAAAAGATAAATCTCTATCTCTACTACTTAAAAAGAATGAGGTCCCATCTTTTTTTTGAGGGAATGCCATCATGGCTACTTTATTGCATAGGTTTTTCAGAGTTTTCATCCCCTTCTGGTTTTATCAAACCAATATTTACTAATCCAATAAACCAGATTAATCTTTGGTATAGTAATAAATTCATGGTATGTAAATAAATTGTTTATTAGGGTAAAATCTGGTACCTATTAGGCATCTTTGTTACTCAATAAATAGCAATAAATTAATGGCCCAAAAGGAAAAAAAGTAAATCAATATTCTATATTTGGTAACCCAATGAAGTAGAATAATCATGTGCACATACCTATTTTATTAGTTTAAGAAATAGTTGAAAAATCTACTCTATAACCAAAATTTTATTTTATTTTATCTATGCTTTGCATCAAGATTTTTCCCATATAGTTCTCTTATATTGTTTAAAAAAATATTTGGCCCCCATGGCAACACACAGGCACATACCTGGTTAAAAAGAAAAAGACGAAGGAACGGAAACAAAGCAAAAAAAGTGAACGAAATAACCGCTACTGGGCCAGCCCACTTTGGTGGCTGCGAGGTGTACGTCCGTTACGCTACGGGCGAGACACAGGTACTCCTAGGATGGGTATACCGTGTACGTATGTGCTTTGTTTTTTGAGGCACGGGTGTATGTGCAAACTAGTTTAAATTCCATGTGGATTCGGGCCCATCTATCCAAAGGGCCTATAAGATACTAAGAATGATGTACACCCTTGAGCAAGATTTAGCATGTCCGGTTCACAACACAAATTTTCCCCATCTAAAAAGGAGTTATTGCTACTCGATAGGGTGTTTTCTTTTGTGGAAAGATACCCCGAAAGTTCACCGTCGCATATCATTTGTAACAATGGATAACACTTTTTTCAAAATAGAGAGGATAAAGCTATATTATTATTATGATGTAAAAAACATGTGTAGCCGTGTGATATGTAGAAAAGTAAAATTATTTTGGTACTTCTAAGACAAATGCGAAATACTCCCTCTGTAAACTATATGATCTAAAACGTCTTATATTAGTTTACAGAGAAAGTAGTTAATTCTACAATAATTCAACGAAGTAGAAGACTTACTTAGTACACTTAGCTCCCAAAGGTTCTCATCCAGGATATGCTTCAAGTATTGTCGTCGTAGCTAGTGTTGAGTACCATCAAACCGCCGCATAATTTCTCTTCATTAGTTCACATTCCATCACTGAATAAGTAAGACAATTTTTTTTTGAAAAGAACACATCAATGTGCGGGCGGTATTGATGAGCCAACTGGTATGTCGCGCTAATGGCACATGGGTTAGTGTTGGTTCATACGTACGTGTGTTTCGTTTGAAAATAAAAAATATAATCTACCGAGCTTAGAGTAACTCACCGTATGGGCAACCTTCGTAACACATATTGAGCATGCTCCAAATGGATTTCAAGGCTTCCCAGGCAAAGCGCAAACATAGGGTCATCATAATGCGACTTTCATAATTGCCCTGCCAATAGGACTCATTTATCATCAGGTCATAGTTCTTACTCAAAAATTGAAAATTCTGACGAACATAGATTCAGTAGCATCGATTGCTTTCACATTCACAAAACAACTAATAACTAATTAAACTATATTAAATAATTACTTAACTAGGCCACGGCCATCTCTACGGTTGGCGTACAATGCTGCAATACAACCATCCATGGGTCGGAAATGCGCCTCAATGGCCCTGTCCCAGGCCGGCCATTCGTCGGCGACCATGGCCTAGGCCGACCAATCGTCAGCGCCAGTGGCCGACGTGCAATTCCAATGCGTCGCTTCATTTCTGCCTCCTCCTTCCGCCACGCCTCTTTGGTTGTATCGAAGGTGGCCCAATCTTCGGCGAGGGGATTCAGCAGTTCCTCTTCCACCTCATGACCAAAAGTGAAGACGAGAGGGAGCTACTCTAGGTGTGCCATGGACGAAGAAGTGGGTTGTGGATTGGAGGTAGACGACATTGGAATGGAAAGCACTAGGATTGAATTGAGAGAGAGTGGAGGCCGTCAATCTTTTATAAGCCTTCGTGGGCGCCAATAAGGAAGCAGTTGGGCGAGCGGCAGGCGGCTGACGACAGGCGGTTAAAGGGTGTGCCTCCCGGTGAGACACGGTGCGGCAGATGCTCGCACGACTCCCGACTGCTCATACGACAACTCCCATCCTTTTCACACGCAAGCGAGAGGGTGATGACATGAGGTGGTCATCCAACGAGCCATGACAGGGATCTAAGCGAGCGGCATTGCATTGATGGTCAGGTGGTTGCTCGCCAGTGGTGTTTGAGAGGCCATGCAACTTCAAACCCGATCGTGGCGCAAGGAGAAAGAAGCTACTTCCATCCCACGTGTTGGGTTGAAGTGAGCTCCCTATTAGCCCTCTGCACCTTTCAAATACAGAGGCCGCGAGAAACGAGCTTCATGAATTACTATGATTGAGACCTACACAACGACTATGCCAGAGTTTCAAGTTGGACCAAATTCATTAAAATAGTGATTATTATGATGATAGGGGATATATGAGGACTCTGAAAGAGTTGCTCTTAACCTGCAAGTATTTTTTTCTCTAGCGTGGTTCCCAGAGATTAGTACGCTTTTGGTACTAGGTTTGTTGCCCCGGAAAAAAACTACTATTTGTCTTTTGTTTATTTTTTATTGGTAAGAGGTTCGGACTCCAGTGTGAACGAACGCATCGGAATCGGAGATGACATATTCTGAGACCGATCCAGACGACTCAGATGTGTGATTGGTCAAGTCAGACAACTAACGTGCTGCAAATTTTAAACGAAAAGTGCAGGAGTAAACAAATATGGATGCAGCTGTCAGAAAAAGGCAATAATTTAAATTTGTACATAGATCTCGAGATGAAAATATATAGTGGTACACGCATATCGACCCAAAGGCCACTGGCGGGGGGGCCAGGCTGGTGCTTGCGATTTAGCGAGGTGGGTGACGAGTGACGACTGGCGATCGCCCACCCGCTGACCAACAATGAAGCTCGTCACCGGTGCCAAAGGGCAGGCTGGGCTGGCCTCTGACCCGTCAAAGTACGAAGGTTGTTATCTTGGTGGGTGCCGCCGGCCGGGCGCTGTATTTTTCCACCTTACACCAGGAGCATTTCTAACCGATGCCTTATAGCTGGTTAGATGAGTAAAATTTATGTTGTATTCCTCTAACCGGCACCTAGCCGATCTCTTATCCGCCGTATGGGAGTATAATTTTTACTCCGGTCCTAACATTCTCCCTAAATTTACGCGTGGCGGCTGAGTGAAAACCGCGTCTCTCCCTCGCGTCGCCCCCCGCCCCTGCAAATTCGCCGGCACGACTCCCGGTGACTGTCCGCCGGCCCCGCCGCTACCTCGTTGCCTTCCTTACCCCCGCCGCCTTTATGCCCGCCGTCGAGCCCGTTCGGCCCCTGGTGCCGTCACCGAAATCAAGGTGAAACACCGCCGCCGTCGCCATTGTTGATTCGTCAGATTGCTTCGTTGCTTCTTCTTTTTCTGTCGGCCGCCGCATCTCACCTTGATTGCACACCACTGCAGGCCATTCCCTCTCGTCGCTGCTGGTCTGTTTGGTCAGAAGGACACCGGCCGGCCGGTGCACCACCACCGCACCGCAAGTGTTCGACAAATTGCGTAGGTGAATTTTTTTTATCATTTCTTTGTGAACCGAGCCGTTTGGATTGAACCTAGCGGTTTGAATTGTAGATGAAGAGGTTGAGGGAGATGGCCTTCGAGGACTCGTCGTCATCCGAAGAGGAAGAAGACAACGATGACTTTGACACCGTTTTAGGAATGATTTTCAATGATGATGTTCAGCGGCCGAGGAGAGGATCACAGTTTGACCGCATACACATCAACCATGATAGAGCGGAGGGTCATGCCAAAATCATGAGAGACTACTTTCACCCAAAGCCAACCTATGTGTGCTAATATGTAGTTGCAATTTATACTAGAATTGCAAAGTTTAGAAAAAAAAAACCAAAAAATTACTCCGTTAAATATAGGGGATCGGCTAGTTCCGGCCAAAGCTTAGTGCAGTAAATATACTCCACTAAGGGTTTACTCCACCGGATACTCCACTAATTTTATGGGATCGGTTAGAAATGCCCTAACCCGCTAAGCCCGTTTGCATCCCTCCGTCGTTTCTCATAGATTGAGACTACCCAAAGTGAAAATAATATAATTGATAACATCACACATATCGAAGTAAAGTAGATGATGTGACAAGTAATCAATGAGAAAAAATGCACGTGGTAACATATGTTGCTCACACTATGGATAATATCACACATACCAAAACAAGATGAGTCTACAACCTAATAAATAAAGAGTTGAATGACGCCATATATATGTTACTCCCCACTATAGAGGTAGTAACATAGACTAGTAACATATGCATGTTACTAGTCTAAGTTACTCCCCACTATGACCACTCGGAGTGATCAATGACTGAAAGCATGCAATTCTTTGGATTTCAAGCTCAGCTTTTGCAACTTTTAAGGTTAACCTCGAAATCACTACACCGTCCATTGACAAGTTTGCTTGTCATGTGGACCACAACCAAACTCACTCTCACATGCATTGTGCTAAATCCTACCCCTATACTGTCAACGTTAATCTGTTTATACATAGTACAAGTTCTAGATTAGATGTTAGCCCGGCTGAGTTTCTAAGGAAAACTTGATGGACCGAAATAATGCGAGGGATGGAGGATTTTCCGTGACATGTAGGTAGCTAATTTGTCACTGGCATGGATATCTATCAATAGCAACTTCTCCGCTTTGAAGAAAGCCAACTTCCTCGGCTTGGAGAACTGATTTCGAGCCTCGATAGGACAGTGTTGTTCCATAAAAAATCATAGATCATCTCATTATTCGTGCTATTGCATCAGAAATAGAAGCAGGCAACACAAACTATTGTAGTCGACAGGTTAATTCTAGCTATAAAAAGAGATCAAGGAATCACTTCTTGAATCTTCTTATGGAGCACAAAGTCGTGTTCTTGTGCTTAGCCTGAGGCTAAGTTAGAGGTAAACAAACAGTGACACATGCATCTTAATGGATTGTTGGTGCAAGTGAAGCATGAATAATCAAGAAGGTAGTTGCTTTTGCTCCATAGGGATGTTGTAATTCATTCAAACTCTTTCTCCTCTTATTTAATATATGAGGCAAATCTTTTGGCTTTGTTTCAAAAAAAAAAAAAATCTGCGTGTCTATTCGTTTTTGAAGGGAAGACTTAATTATCACATGTTCATGTTCTTATGGCATGTCAAATATGCCCGATTTTCCTGATAGGTAAAAGCTAGGCAAAAAACAAACTAAAAGCTTGCTTTAAAAAGCAGAAGAGTTAAATCACCTTTAGTGACACGAGAAGGCTGCACCCATACCATCCATGAACAGCCGGTGAATTCCCAGGACGGTGATATCCAGTAAACAATGCACGACGGTACTCTTTTTCCTGTGGATTAAGGGAATTAGTTCCAGCTAGAAAGTGAAGTGATGCAGGAGTAGAGTAATAACGACCAAGTTATATAGAGCTTGACTGGCCTTGTGTTATTTGGGTAAATGCCTAACAGGGTGCAACTATATGAAGCTTGGCTCTGCGAGAAATTATCTTACCGTATGCATGTAGTCGGTGGCAGCGATTGTAAGCGCAAATTCACGGCAGACATGGACCGCAATGGCGATTCTAAGAGCAAATTTATGGCAGACATGCATGCATGTAAATGAGCACCACACAAATGACTACAAAATTATCAAAGCTGTTGAGATGAACATCCTTTGATTAGAAATGTGCGAGAGATAGCTAGCTAGCTAACAAAAGAATCATATATCATACGAATTACGTTAGATAACCGACTATATGAAGACCTACATACGGCTCGTCCATGGTAGAGAGCAAGCAGAGAGAGAGAGAGAGAGAGATAGAGCGTACTTTTTTTGCGAGGGAGAGATAGAGCATACCTACGTAGTTGCGGGCGATGGATGTTAAGTCGCCCATCCGAAGCGAATTAGGGCGCTCTCACGAATTGAACCTCTGCCTGGAAACTACACCAGCATGAATGCAAATATGAGCGTTCTCTCCTACCTTTAATTCCTTTAGTTGAGCCCCGCCCAGCTCAGATGTACTAAGTACCTCTCGGATCGAGCTACGTAAGCACATGGAAACTTTTTTTTTGCGGGGGTCTGCACATGCAAACTGCCAGGCTGGCGCGAAAACCCGACACACATGATCGTCAATCAATTCAAGTTAAATAATATATTGACCTGACCAATGGGCAATCGATCTAGTATATCATTGGGTAAGTTCAATATGCCTGCCCCGAGGCCGCATCCGACGTTCTGTTTGGAGATGGGAATATTATTTTGTCACTTGGCTTATAGATTTCATCGCGGGCAGCAAACCAAAATGAACGAACATTATGTTTAAATATGTAGTGTGCTTATAGGTGGGGACATCCTTCCCGAGCCAACCGATCTGGAGCTCGTACAGCTCCCCTAGCTCCGGACTACATCACATGGATTATTAATCCTCATAGGGCCAATCTTTACTACATTTGATCTTGATATGTTAGAGCATATACAGCCGCGATGTGCTAATTTGCTCCCTCAAACGCCCGCGAATTATGGGCAATACAGCTTGATTTAACCCGTCAAAAAAAGTTGATTTTTAGAATGCAACTACTCGGTGATTTTAGCTAACCGTCTGTTGTTAAATGGTGTACTTAAAAATTCGGTAAAACTTTTACGTATGGATAGCACTGCTCTTAACTATTCTAGGTGAACAGATCGAGCACTGTAGAGTGGGCACGTTACCCCTGAATATACTACATACATGTCATCAGGCTAGTGTGGTCCAGGGAGTTCATGTCGTTCAAAGGCATTGGCCGATCTCCAAGCCAACGAATCTTTCATTTGCCCCTTTTAATTAATGCACACTTAACAAGTGACCGGATGGCGGTCCTGCTGGTGGCGCGGCAGTTCATATGCAGTCCAGGCCGACGGCTTTGTTCTAGTACCCCTTCGCGGAAATTCACAGGGGCATGCGAGCGTGGTGACACTCATCTGTCAAGCCCTACCGTCCGCTTGATTTGTCTCACGATTGGCGAGGTAGTTGAATCCTGCATGAGGACATAGTAAAAAAGAAAATTCCTCAAAAAACTTTAAATTTTAATGATGAAACTTACGGTTTTTGCATCTAAAAATACGAAGTTTCAAAGATATAATTTTAAGCAATTTTTTCGGTCGGTCATAGACACGGAATAATTGATTTCTATTGGTCGCTCGTACTAAGTTTCAACACTGAAAGTTAACATATTTTTTGTCAAGTTGTCAAAATATATTCAGAATAGATCTTATTTCAAAGTGCTGGTCACGAGAAACACGAATATAAAAACATAACTTAGTTTGAAATTTTCATTTAAAAGATATAGAACTTTGAAAATCGGAAACCAAAATAAAAAGCTGCAATAGGGACCTGAGTGCTCCCGCACTTGCGAGCCGCAAATCCTTCTCCACTTCCTTCGTTTTCTTTTATTTCGCATTTAAATTTGTGTTAAGTTAAACTTTATAAAGTTTGACTAAATTTATATACATATTATCAACATCTATAATACTAGAGATATGTTGAGTATATTGATTATTAGGAAAGATAGGATAGCCTAGGATATGTTCTGGCTTGTCTTATACTCCAAGTTGATCATTGTATGCCTAGGATATGTTGAGTATATTGATTATTAGGAAAGATATATATGCCCACGAGGCTCAAGCAATACATCCAACGATTCCACCAATCTCTCTTTAATTCCTTCTAACATGGTATCGGAGCTAAGGTCTTGAGTTCAAGTCCTGGCTTTCGTAATTCATCCAAAAATTGTTGCCGCCCCCCTTTGTCCACGTATAGGCCTCTTGAGCCATACCTTTGAGTCTATCCACGTGTTGACTTTTTGCGTCACACGTGAGAGGGGGTGTTGAAGTGTATATGTGGATTGCCTAGCTCTTTTCATCAGTAAGGACTGATGGGTGAACTGGTTAGGTGCATAAGCTTGCAACCAAGAGGTTCATGGTTCAAAACCCAGTAAACGCAATAAATAATTGTGGCCTACCCCCGCTTCCGCTGCCCACGTCATATAGCTCCAAAGAAGCATAGACGTGAGGGGGGGGGGGGTGTTGGAGTATAATGTCCAGTCCTCTCCCATAGTTAGGACTTTTGGTTGCGTTGGCTAGTGCATGAAGTTTAACATGGTATCAGCCTAGCCGATCCAACCCTAGCCGCCGCGCGCCGCCACCGGGGGCCGCACCGCCCGTAACTAGGGTTCTTCCGCCTGTCGTGTTGACCGGCTGCCCTAGAGAGTCTTTTTCCCAAGCCCTTGCTCCGGGTTTTTCTCTCTCCCGCTGGTCATCTTGATCGGCGTTTTCTTTTTGGTTTTCCGATCTAAGATCGGTTTGCGTCGCCCACCGCCGCCGTCAACCCTCGCGCGCCTCTAGTCCGACATCGGCGTCGACTACACTGGCCACTTCGTCATCAACCGCGCGGGGAGGCTGGACGCGCCGCCCAAGGGACGCCTTCGTGCGTCGCTGCCGGCCACTCGTCCGCGCGGTCTCCATCACCGGTCCGTCTTAGTCGTCATCGCCCGGGACATCACCGACAACGTCGCCATCGACTCCGATCTGCCCGTCGTCCCCGCCATGGCGCGTACAGTGCTGTCGTCGGTCTAATCAACCGATCACGCGCCTGTCTTCGCCAAGCCGTCCCCGAGCACGCGCCTCCCGCCGATCGAGCCACAGGTTGTCATCGCGTCGTCCCTTCGGACCGCTGTATTGCCGCCCCGAGGTCTTCCCGCCGGCTGCTCTGACCTGCGCGCCGCTCCCGCCGACGCCCATTCGGCCTGTCGCGCTGCGGCGCGCGGTCCACGCCGCCGTCTCGAGATCCTATGCCGGCTACCCCCGTAGCCGCCGCCGCCTTTGCGTCGCCCCTTAGGGCTGTCGCGCCGCGGCACATGGTCCACGCCGCCTCCCGTCGGGTCGGCGCTCCCCGCCAGTGGTTCTCCCCACGGCTGCCCCGACATGCAAGCCGCCGCTACACCGCCTCTTTGGGCTGTAGCACCGCGGAACGCGGTTACCGCCGCCGCCCGAGGCCGTCCCCGCGGCATCACCGACACGCATACCGCCGCTGCGCCGCGCCTTCGGGCCGTAGCGACGCGGCACACGGTCCACGCTGCCGTCCTGAGGTCTTCCCGTTGTCGCCCCGACCTGCCCGCCGCCGCTGCGTCGCCCCTTCGGGCCGTAGCGCCGCGGCCCGCAGTCCACTCTACCGTCACCGCGCGCCGGTCTTCGTCACGCTGTCGGGTTCTTCTTCGCCTATTTCGAGCATCGCCGCCGCACTACTAACCCAGCCGCCGCCGTCAGGCCGCCGCCACCGCTCTTCTTCAGCGCCGCTGCCGCTCGCTCACCCGACTGGCGCCGCTCGTCCACCCCCTTCATCTTCGTCCAGCACCAGCCCGTCGCCAGCGTCGCCGTCATCTACCCCGACCACTTCATCTACTCCGACAACCGCGGGCGACATCGGCCCCGCGCCGATTTGCGCCATAACCGTCGTCGAGTCCTTCTCTGCTGGCTCCTTCAACTCCTCCGACATGGCGTACAGCTCGTGCAGGTCCCTCGTCTACGCATGTCCGGTACTGGCAACACCGATGTGTGCCTTCGTCCACGACGTGTCCCCGGGCCTGGCAAGCCTGGAGCGGCACATCGTCAACATCGTCTTCGTCCGTCTACGCATGCCCGGTTGCTGGCAACACCGACGCGTGCAACAACATCTTCTTCCCGACGCACCACTACTTCGACACCATTGCGCCCATGACTAACTCAGCGCCTCCTTGCGCCCGCGGCTCCCCGGCGGCTTCCTCGACACCGGCCAATCCGATTCGACATCGACCACGGCATTCTTCGCACGGCTACCTCGACCACGGCTACACCACCCTACGGTCTCGGCTACCTCGACAAACGGCACAAAGGGCTACCGCATTGCTTGAGCAACCTCGTTGGTTTCCACTCCAGCCACAACTACCGCGATGCATTGACCGTTACGACTGTTGGGGGGGGAGGGGGGGTGTCCGTCGGCTTACCTTCGGATTCTTCTTCAGTCTCACCGTCTGCGTCGCTACCGTTGTGACTGCGGGGGGATGTTGAGTATATTGATTATTAGGAAAGATAGGATAGCCTAGGATATGTTCTGGCTTGTCTTGTACTCCAAATTGGTCACTGTACTCCTATATATATGCCCACGAGGCTCAAGCAATACATCCAACGATTCCACCAATCTCTCTCTAGTTCCTTCTAACAAGATATACAATATGAAAGTTAATTCAATGATACTGATTTTATATTAGGAATGTTGATATATTTTCTCCTATAATCTTAGTCAAACTTTACTAGTTTGACTTAAGACAAATCTTATATGCGGACTAAAAAAGAAAGGAAGGGGTACTACCTCCAGACTGGGTTTATTAGTCCCTGTCATATTTTGTGTCAAAGTTTGACCTTATATTTGATTAGGAAAATGTTAGTGCATGTAATAAAAAATATGTTATTGGATTTGTATATGAATGTAGTCTACAATGATATTATCTTTGCTACATATAACTTATTAGTTAAAATTATGGCTAAAATATGATTGAAAATACGAGGAGGGCTATTAAACCAAAAGACGAGGGTTGGAGGTAGTACGTGGAAAGCGGGATAGCGCGATGCTCTATGTCAGTATTAGGTACTCACCCGTAGCAAGGGTGGACGGCAGTAGGGCTGACGATGGGTGCAGATTCTCCGGATGAAAACTCGTAGTCTAGCCTTTTTATAGGTGGCTTGTGGGCACCTCGTAGGTCGGTTGATACCCTTCTTTCGCCGCAAGAAAGAGAATATCCGGATAAAAATCCCCTCAAAATTTCTCCCCAATCGGAGTTACAGATCTCCGGAAATTTAATTAACAGGTTTCGGCTAGAAATAGGAGCGCAGAAACATAAGAGAACAGATAGAGAGAGAGAGAGAGAGAGAGAGAGAGAGAGATCCAATCTCGGAGGGGCTCTCGCCCTCCGGGCGCCATGGAGGCCAAGGACCAGAGGGGAAAGCCTCTCCCCATCTAGGGGGAGGCCATGGAGGAGGAAGCCCAAGGGGGAACCATCGTCGCGGTGATCATCTTCATCAACATCACCGTCTTCATCACCTTCCTATCTATTTTTAGTGGTCCACTCTCCCGCCTCCTGCTGTAATCCCCTACTTGAACATGGTGCTTTATGCCACATATTATTATCCAATGATGTGTTGCCATCCTATGATGTTTGAGTAGATTTCTTTTGTTCTTTGGCTGATTGATGATCTTGATTGGTTTGAGTTATATGTTTTATTTTAGTGTTGTCCTATGGTGCCTTTCGTGTTGTGCACACGTGGGGGATTCCCGCTGTAGGGTGTTGCAATACATTCATGATCCGCTTATAGTGGGTGGCTAGAGTGACAGAAGCTTACACCTGAGTAAGGGGGTTGTTGCGTATGGGAGTAAAGGGGACTTGATACTTAATGTTATGGTTGTGTTTACCTTAATGATTTCTAGTAGTTGTGGATGCTTGCTAGAGGTCCAATCATATATAAGTTTATATGATCCAAGTATGGAAAGTATGTTAGCTCATGCCTCTCCCTCATATAAAATTGCAATAATGATTACCGATCTTGTTATCAATTGCCTAGGATAATTCCGCACACGGATCCATCATTATTCCACACTCGCTATTTGTAATATATTGTAATATATTCTAACTTTATGTTGACAGTGCCTATTTTTATATTTTAGTTCTCCGATATCATGCAAAGCTATCCTCTTTATACCGACAACGTTTTTTTATTTCTTGTTTCTAGATGAAAGCAAACGCTCGGTGTACATAGAGTCGTATCAGTGGCAGATAGGGCTTGAGAGAATATAGATCTTACCTTTAGCTCCTTGTGGGTTCCACACTCCATACTTATCACTTCCATCATTGGAAATTGCTACGATGATTCCTTGCACTTGGGGATTATCAAGCTCTTTTCTTGCGCTGTTGCCGGGGAGCAATAGCGTGGGGTTAATATTTTCGTGTATGCTTGTTTGCTTTCTTCACTAATTAGATTTTGTTCTTCTTTTTGTTTTTGTTTTCTTGTTTTGTTTCTTTAGTTGTGGGTGAAACAAACAAAAAAATTAAAAAAATGCAATTTTTTTTTACTTGCTCTTATGCCTAGCTTAATGATTTTAAAGAAAGCGCTGCCTAGGAGACAACCCGGAAGTTTTATGGAGTATTTTTCTTATTTTATGTAATATAAATTTTTATTATGTGTTCCATTTAAATATTAAAAACAAAAAAATATAGAGGGGAACCTAAAACTTTTCCAAAAAGAGAAGCGATTGGAAAGTTTTGCATTGAAGAAGTGAGGGTCGACTTTGACACTTGTGTTCATGCTCATGGAAACAATGTAGGATTTTTCATGGAAGTTTCTCACAAAAATAATTATTCTCTTGTACAAATACATTGTATTATGAAAATAATGTGCCAAGAATTACCTTTAGGATGTTTAAATTGCTTGTTTGGTGTGTGCTGTGCAAAAACAGAAACTTTGGCTGTAGTGCGTGAATTTACATTTTTTACTGGAACGTCAAAAGTTTTTGAAATTTTTACACAGTATTGCTATGCAAATGGTTTATTTCATCCTAAAGTTTCAGAATATTTTGAGTTACATAAGTATATGTAAAATCTGCATCTTTACAGACTATCCTGTTTTCACAGATTGTTGTTATAGTTTCATTATTTGCTTATGTTTGAAATCTTGTCGAGCCCCATTGACTTGGGAGCCATAGAATTGTGATAGCATACAGTGGTATTGTTTTATTATAATTATACAATAATTTTATAGTAGGACATGATGGGATTTGATGTTATATGTACTAACCCCTCTAATAAAAAGTTTGGTTAAGTTTTGTGTGGATGAAGTGTTCGAAGATCGAGGAGGTATCGATATGAGAAGAATAAGGAGAGAAAATAGTTCAAGCTTGGGGATTCCAAGGCACCCCAAGTAAATATCCAAGAAGACTCAAGTGTCTAAGCTTGGGGATACCCGGGAAGGCATCCCTTCTTTCTTCTTCAACAATTATCGTTATGCTTCGGTTTTTGTTTTGTTCATATTATACGCGTCTTTTGTGTTTATTTTTCCCTTTTCTTTTATGCACCATGCTTGTTGGGGATGATGGTTATTTATTGATTTATAGAATTCTTCATGCGCTTCACTTAAATCCTTTGAGTACGGCTTGATAGAATACTCTTTGTGCTTCACTTAAATTGTTTGAGTATGGCTTTAGAGAATGCTTCGTGTGCTTCACTTATATATTTTGAGCTTGGATATTGGTCTCTCTATATTCATTGTAGAATGTTGTAGGATCGAAAGTATGTCTAGAGGGGGGTGATTAGACTACTTGACCAAATAAAATCTAGACTTTTCCCAATTTTAGTTGTAGGCAGGTTTTAGCAATTATGACAAGTCAAGCAATCAACCTACACATGCAATTCTAATAGCCACTACTAGGGAAAAGGCTAGTAGTAGCGCGGGATTTTACCTCAGCAGTAGCGCGGGGTACCACGCTACTGCTACGGTGCTACAGCTAAACTTTAGCAGTAGCGTGGGTCTACCCGCGCTACTGCTAACTATACATAGCAGTAGCGTGCGTGCTAAACCGCGCCGTTGCTAATAGCAGCAGCGCCCCTTTCCAGAGCGCGCTGCTGATAAAAGCACGCTGCTGCTATGTGCATGCCCGCGCTACTGCTAAATTTTCCTGTATTTTTTTCCTACAGCATATTGGCGCTGCATTTGTACAGGTTTTATACAGTAGTTTCATCATATGATTTTATGATCATGATGAGTTTAGTAGTACTTTCGATCAACACCATGTTGCCTCCACTTGAATCTAATCCACATTTATTTCACCCACTGATATATATAATAACTCATCATGCTCATATAATAACTCAGCATCATCATCATAATAATAACTCATCATCGTTATCATAATAACAAATCATACTGATCATCATATATAGTCATCTAACAACTTCTACTCGTTATCATAATAACAAGTCATACTCATCATCATCATAGTCATAACCAACCCTAGTTAATTGTTCTTAGCACATGATCATGAGTATTAGTTAGGACCTTCTACCCCTCTCTAAGGTAAAATAGTATAAAACAACATAGCCCCTAACTCTCCATTATGGAGAATGGAGATTATCCTATCTCCAATTCGTGGGCTTCGCACAATGTTGCTTCCAAGTAGCTCCCTACGATCATTCATAACTTTTTCCATTCTTTGATTGTGAGGTCTTCATATGTTCGAGAAATCTTGTATGAACAACGGTGACCCATAGGCAGACTTGGCCGTAAGCTAACAACATCAATGTGACCTTTCATATGCATCTGATCAGGCACACAATCCTTTGGGATTTTCTGTTGAAGATCATAATAGTAACGTAGTTAGCAATGTAGTTTAGCTTTAGAAGAATGTATGGAAAAGATGCACTGGTGTCATAATAATAAAAATTCTTACCATGCCATTTCCATGGATGTTGCCGTAGTTCAACACGTGGACTAGTGGCACGTATTGACCACAATGTGGAGGAGTTTCATAATTCTTATTGAAAGTCTCAACATCAATAATAAATGAGACAAGATGATCTTTCTCCTCGTAAGTTAGTTCAGAGCCATGAGTGTAGTAGGTTTTGTCTACTACTTTGCGAACATATTTTGAAGAATGGAAATAAGCTGTCAATGGAAATATATAAGCTGTCAACTATTTTTATAAAAACAATATAAATTACTTATTAAATATGTTTGAGAAACTCACATAGAGGTAGAAGTGGAAGCCTATCAACAACGACCCAAATGTCGATATTAGCTTCATCGATATTATCTTCGTCGACATTATCTTCGTCGATGTCAACTTCAGGATCACCAAGATCGAAGGTGACATGCATACCCTCCTGAAAACCATAAGCCTTGCACAGTGCTTCCCAATTCGAGCAACCAAAATGCGAGTAGCTCTCCGCATTGTATAGCTTTACGGCAAAAGCATAACCATGATGGGTCCTGAGGTGAACTCTCTTTGTCTCCATATCCTCATGATCTTTGAAATTCAGCTTCTCCAAGACATAGCATCTTGCATGGTAGGGGATGTACTAGTCGAATTGTAAAAGACGGAAATTACACGTTGAAGAAGCAAAAGTCATGCTTAATTACGAAAAAAGACTTGTCATCGTTGCGTACCGTACAAACATCGAAGGTCTCATCGAGCTTAATACTGAAGCGCCAACCGTCTTCTAGGTGAGGCCTGTCGCACAAACCCCGGTCGTCGCCACAGTAGTCACACTCAGGGATCCTATCATCGTCAGACATTTCCTAGTTCAAATAATTCAAATATTAAACTTCTGAAATTCAATATATGTACTACAAAAACTAAATTAGATCATTATTATTCATCACGGGTTGACTTTTGGTCTGTCGAGTCTTCCTTGAAAACTCTCATCTCACGTGGTGTATATGGTGGGCACTCCCTCTCTGATATATTCGACCGTCGGTGATGGTCGCTCCTCCCTTCGTCCCTGAGTGCATTACACCAAATTGTCTAGCACACGGGAACGAAGGAGAAGCCACCACCATGACAACAACCGGGATTCTTCCTCTCTGACATTTGCGACCGGCGGTGATGGAAGCTCCTACATTCATTTGAAAGTGCATTACACCAAAATGTCTAGCACCTTCAAATGAAGAAGAAGCTCCTCTCACGACAATAGTCGGGATTCTTCTTCTCTTATATGGTGGACACTCCCTCATAGTTATTTTGACTGTCGGTGTTGGTCGCTTGCCCTCCATCTCTCGTGCATTACCAAGGTATATCACGAGCACAAGGAAGAGGAAGCGACTCCCACGACAACAGTCGGGATTCTTCCTCTCTCATATATGGTGGACACTCAAGTAGCATCGACAGACTAAAAGTCAACCCGTGAGATTAATCAACACTCCGGCAAACACATAGGCGACTCGGAGTAACAGATAGATCATCTTAATTTACTCACTGGACGACTATCGAGGATGCCGATGATCTTCTGGGTGTCGTCAAGCGGCACGTCGGTGATCTTCCCTGCACACAAATAAAATAACTATATGAGCTATGCTTGATACGCTATGCAAATCTTTATTATTGTTCATCACGGGTTGACTTTCGGTCTATCGAGTCTTCCTTGAAAATTCTCATCTCACGTGGTGTATATGGTGGGCACTCCCTCTCTGATATATTCGACCGTCGGTGATGGTAGCTCCTCCATTCGTTCCCGAGTGCATTACACCAAGATGTCTAGCACATGGGAACGAAGGAGAAGCTACCCCCACGACAACAATCAGGATTCTTATTCCTCTCTCATATATGGTCGACACTCCCTCACTGATTTTTCGACTGTCAGTGATGGTCGCTACTCCTCCTTCCCCTAGTGCATAACAAGGGTCTAGCACAAGGAGAAGAAGGAGAAGCGACCCCCACGACAACAGTCGACATTCTTCTTCTCTCATATATGGTGGAAACTCTCCCTCACCGATATTTTGATTGTCATGTATGGAGCCCGGACAGACTTAAAGTCAACCCAAAATGTCGTTTAATTCTCTTTCTAGCAAATCCGGGGCAGTCGATATTTCCTACATATTCTAGCACAAGTCATGCTAAAATTCACTGAAAAATCCGGCATGACCTTTGCTAAAATAGGACATATCGAGCGCCTGAAATTTGCCGGAACGGAAATGAATCAACACTCCGGCAAAACATAGGCCACTCGGATTTTCCCTACGATACAAAGATGTCCATACACATTCAAACTTGTGCTTATTGCATTTCAAAGGTTCAATATTGACAAAAACATTTCAATATATCTTATAACCCAAACATTTCATTTGGTTAAGAAGCATAACTAAATACCCTAATTCTACTCTATTCAACACTGAATAGTAGAGAAGGAGGAAGTGGACTTTTAGCTCACCGTCTCGGGTGTAGATGAAGTAGAGGTAGCACCGACGACAATCACTCCAGGGAGACGCGACACTACAAAGCCTGCATATTCCATCGAGTGAAAATTTTAGATCATCAAATCTCATATAGCATTCTTTGAAGACAAAGTGATAATGACATGAAAATAATTAAATTGTCAAATACTAAAAATTACTAAAATTTTCCATACCTAAAGTTTCTTACTAAACTTTTCTATTACTAAATTTCTCATATGGCATTCCCATACAACTCTATATTGAAAAATTTTCTATACCTAAAAAATTTCTATTACTAAATTTTTTTTTTACTAAAAATTCTAATCAAAAGACCTAAAATTTCCTATTCTATTCAAAACACCTAAAATAGTAAAAAAAACATACATTTACTCAAATGACCTAAAAAATCATTCTATTAAAAAACCTACATTCTACAATGTCTACATTCTAAAACCTACATTTAAATTACCTACATTCTACAAGAACAGAGAGAGAAGGGCGGGAGGGAGGAGGGGTAGGAAGGAGGGGGGAGGAGGAGGGAGGAAGGAGGGAGGAGGCGGGAAGGAGGGAGGGAGGGAGGAGGAGGGAGGTAGGAGGAGCTACCTCGGTGGCAGTAGGAAGGAGGGAGGGAGGCGGAAGGAGGAGGGAGGTAGGAGGAGCTACCTCGATGGCGGTGGCGCGCGGCGACGGCGGCGGGCGGCGGCGGCTGGCGACGGCAACCGAGCGGAGTAAGAGTGAGTGAGGGAGAGGAAACCGATGAGCCGGGCGAGGTAGGGGATAAGGTGGGCTTACCAGTAGCGCGCCTCAGGAGCCTAGCACTACTACTACTTCAGGCCCACCACTTGCCCATGTGCAGTTTTAGTAGCAGTGCCGGCCGCACGACCAGCGCTACAGCTAACATATTAGCTGTAGCGCGGGTAGCCAATCACACGCTGCTACTAAGGCTAGACCCGGGGGCAACCTTGTGGCCCACTTAGCAGTAGCGCTGCCTGGTGGACCCGCGCTACGGCTAACCTACTACCTGTCGCGCTGGTTAGCTCCCGGCGCTACTAATAAGTAGTAGTAGCGCCGCTCCCCTAGACAGCGCTACTGCTAAGATTCTATGTATAAGCTTTCTCCGAGTAGTGAGTATAGCAGCGGAAAGTAAAACATTGCACATGTAAGTAAAGGGAAGGGTTTGGAGAAGGCAAATGCAGTAGGGACATGAAGATTTTTGGCGTGGTTCTGATAGGTGGTCCTATCGTACGTCCACGTTGATGGAGACTTCAACCCATGAAGGGTAACGGCTACACGAGTCCACGGAGGGCTCCACCCACGAAGGGTCCACGAAGAAGCAACCTTGTCTATCCCACCATGGCCATCGCCCACGAAGGACTTGCCTCACTCGGGTAGATCTTCACGAAGTAGGCGACATCCTTGCCATTACAAACTTCTTGGTTCAAATCCACATCATGCCCGAGGCTCCCAAGCAACCCCTAACCAATCTAGGAGACACCACTCTCCAAAAGGTAATAGACGGTGTGTTGATGATGAACTCCTTGCTCTTGTGCTTCAAATGATAGTCTCCCCAACACTCAACTCTCTCTCACAGATTTGGCTATGGTGGAAGAAGGATTTGAGTGGAAAGCAACTTGGGAAAGGCTAGAGATCAAGGTTCAAGTGGTAGGAATGGGTTCTCTTGATCTCAACACATGAGTAGGTGGTTCTCTCTCAGAAAATGAGTAGTGGAAGTGTAAGCATGTTCTGATGGCTCTCTTACTAAGTAAGAGGGGGTGGAGGGGTATATATAGCCTCCACACAAAATCCAACCATTACACACTTTTGACCCAACTCGGTGGCACCGATCAAAAATCTCGGTGGCACCGACCTGTGTAAAACATATGAACGTTAGGAATCTCGGTGGTACCCACGGAAACATCTCGGAGGGACCGATGTGTAATGGCAAAGGCAAGCCTCGTTTCGGTGGCACCGATTGCATCATCTCGGTAGGACCGAAGTAAAGCAATAAGGCAACAGAAAAGTTGGCAAGACATCTCGGTGGGACCGATTGCAAATCTCGGTGAGATCGAAATGAACGCAACAAGTTACAGAAGGTTTGGTAGGCCAACTCGGTGGGACCGATTGCAATACTCGGTGAGACCGAAATTATTGCAACAAGTTACAAAGAGTTGGGCAGGCCAAACCGGTGGGACCGAGAACCATATCGGTGGATCCGATTTGTTAGGGTTTGGCTGTGGCAGTGTCCAGATGAACTTGGTGGCTCTGGATAGGGAAATTTTGGTGGGGCCGAGTTGGAATGTAGGGTTTGGACATATTTGGATAGAGAAAGTGGCTGAGGGTTTTGGAGCGATATCACTAAGCACTTGAGCAAATAGACCATTAAGCAACACCTCATCCCCTTTTAATAGTATTGGCTTTCCTATGGACTCAATGTGATCTTGGATCACTTAACCAAAAATGTAGAGTCTTGAGATTTTGTCAATCCATGTCCTTAGCATTTTGAGGGGTCCACAATCACTAGTCCTTGCCATGCCAATCATTGAACTTCCTGAAATCTCTAACTTGAATGGATATTAGTCCAATGAGATATATGTTGTTATGAATTACCAAAACCACCCAGGAATTAGTTGCACTATCAATCTCCCCCTTTTTGGTAATTGATGACAACATATAGATCAAAGCTTCAACAAATGATTAAATGAATGAAATACATCATCGCTTTGAGAAGTATGTGATAAGCAAGAGCTCCCCCTAAATTTGTGCAGTATTAAAGATTTGTGTTTGAAGGCAAATGCACAATTGATTAGGATCATGGGTCACTCGTCCATGTCACATACAACTTGGTGGAGCGCACAAAATGATATGATTGGAATAGTAAGCACTCATCACCAAAACATAAGTGAATGATCATACAAGGATAATGATAGAGATAAGCATTAAGCATAATATGAAGCATAGTATGATCAATCACACACAACCAACATAGTATCTCACAAGCATAACAAACAAAGTAGCACGAACCAAAGAGTAGCAAAAGCTCGAGAAAAATGAACGAGCAAAAGCAAGACACTCTCTCCCGTGAAGCCTAATGATATATACATATTCTCCCCTTTGGAAACAAGTACCAAAAGGCTCGAATAATCATAGAGCTATACGTCTCTCTAGGCACGATCCTCGGGAGCTCCTGGCGGTGAAGTCCTCTGGCTAGCAGCTCCGGTGTGCATAGATGGCATTGAGAGAAGCGCGTCTGCAAAAGCTTCGTCGGATGTCGGCTGGGCTGGTGGAGTAGAGACTGGAGGTGGCACTTTAGAAGCAACAAAAAGTGTAGAAACTATAGCTCTCGTGTCTGCAACACGTACAACAGCAGATCTGGATGCCCTAGGCACTGTCTGGAATCTTTCTGTAGTGGGTAAGTCATCTCCACTGTCCTCTGCAGCAGCTCTAGCTTTGTCAACATCTTCCTTCAGCTTCTCCACAATGGTTTGAACCTCTGTGATCTTTACATCAAGATCATGAATCTTTGTCTCGACTACTCGCTCTAAGCTCTCCTAGTTCTGGGTGAGGTTGGCCAGACTTCTCTCAATCCTCAGGGTTGCTTCAAGCAGATAAGTCATATGGTCGTTCTTTGTCTTCAGGTTAGCAATGGGAGCATTGGGTGTCGATGCCTCCTATGCTGCTTTAGCTGCAGCAGCTGCCTGGATCTTCTCAAGTGCCTCAGCAGATGTAGGGTGTGAAGGATCCATCACCACTATATTATCCTCGAACTCTGGCAACAAGGGGAGATGCTCGCGATCAAGAAGGTATGTGCTTGTGCCAACCTTGGAGTTGATGAGCAACTGAATGTGCGGAGCAAAACCACATGATCTCTTCTGGTCGGCTGTGGCTCTCTTGATTGTTTCAACAATGAGGCTCATCACCTTGAACTTCTGAGGTGTATCAAATAGGTGCAGCAAGATGATGGAATGGCCACGAATCATCTTGTCATCTCCAGATTTGGGCAATAGAGTGTGCCTCAAAACAGTATTTATGGTGGCCAAACCAGCTAGTAGGTGCTTCACAGATCCAAGCTTGTGTGTCTCAAGGTCTTTCGCTGGAATAGGCTTGTACATGTTCTGCATGGAATTTTGGTCCATCTTGGGCTTTGCATATACATCAATATCATCCTCTTCTTCTTCAGGAGCACCAAGAAGAGTAGCCCACTCTGAGATGGTTGACTAGTATTTGTGTCCCTCAGTCATCCACACTATCCTCCCATCTGGATAAAAATGAGCAGTAGAGTAGAATTGCATGATCATCTTATCATTCCACTTTGTAAGCTTCTTCCCAACAAAAGCATCTACACTAGCAAGCTTGAAGCTCTCATGAACATGTGGGAAGTTATCTTCCTTCTCATTGATCTACTCCCAATCCACCCATTTCATATCACTGACAATTGGTTTCTTATCTAGCAACACTGTCTCATAGAAGTCTTGTTGCTCTCTGGTGTGGAAACGATAGTCACAAGTAGTTCTTCTCTTGACAACATATGGATCTGACAATCTCCATTGATGCAAACCTTTGTCCTTCCTCAGCATCATGTTCTCAGTAACTGGATGGGTGTTATCATGATCTAGAATCTTGGGTCTCAACTTCCTGAGCACTAGTGGCTCATCATTAGCTTCAGGCACTGGGGCCTTGTTCTTCTCACTAGCAAAAATGTTTCTTGCAGACCTCTTGGGTGCTGGATATTTAGGCTTGAATTTGGAGGTGGTAGCACTCTTCATTGCATCTGCCATAAGTTTTTCAGACTTGGCAGGAGGTGGATTTGCTGCAGGCTCATCCTCACTTTCTGGCATGTCATCTCTCCTCATGGAGGTAGGTCTGTACACAACTTTTACTGACTCTTTCCTGATCCTCTTTTCTTTGGTGGCTCCTCCTCAGTGACCTTGTCCTTCTTGGACAAAGGAATCTTCCTAACAGCAGTTCTGTCCTTGGCAGTTGGTCTGGCACTAGCAGATGTGCCATATTCCTTTCTCAGAAGTGCCTTCTTCTTTGATGTTGCTTCAGCTGCAACAAAGTCCTCATCCTCATCATCTGAGGTTCTCTTCCTTCTTGACCTGGTGGCAGCCTTTGGCAGTTCAGGTGAGATTCTCTCTCCCTCATAATAGCTGCCCTCAGGACTAGAGCCTGAACTCATATCTGCATGAGCTTCTGAGACATTCTGGCTATCACTAGCATCTGACATCTTGCATAGCTGACCCTGTGAATAGATAGGTATGTGCAAACTAGATGAGTCATCACAAAAAGCAGACATTTTTGCAAAAACTTGAGTTCAAATCTTAGTTTTAAGTTTTCACACAAGGCATTTCGGATCTACCGATTTGATAATCTCGGTGATACCAAAGCACACAACAGAAACTTCGCTCACAGTTTCGGTTAGACCGATTTGTGGCTCGGTGTCTCCGGTATGCTAGGGTTTCACTGAAACTTTACTTTCGGTCTCACCGATTAGTACAACTCGGTGGCACCGAGACATACTAGTGCAATGGCCTGGGCCAAATCGGTGACTCCAAAAATTTCAACTCGGTCGGTCCGAGATGCATTCGGCGAAAACCTAAACCTAAATTTTTTGCTCGAATCTAATCTACTAAGTTTGTAGTGGGTAAGAAGATATCAATCCGTGGCAAGCATAATCGCAAACCATTCGCGCATTGAATCAGAATTTTGAGCACAGAGGGGGTTGAATCTCACCCTAACTTGGTGGAGATTCTCTACGGCGGCAACGGCGGGGTTGAATTCCATTGACGGCGATGGATTCCGGCCGTGAGGGCGCGTAGGAGACAAGGGCGACGATTCGAAGACCAAGGTGTCGGCAGCAATGGGGTGCGGGAACCGGGCGTTTGAAGAAATTTTCAACCGTACGGGCCGCGGAGTATGTATACCCGTGTGCTATAGGTGGCACCGGTATGTGTAACTGCAAGCAGTTTAGCACATTGGTGGCTCCGAAATGGTACAACTCAGTGACACCGAGAAGGAAAACTAGATCAATCTATGTGATTTCAGTTTGACCAAGTTTGAGTGATTTGGTCCAACCGAAAAGCAAATAGAAGGTTTTGGAGCTCAGTCCTTCTCAGATCGGTGGCTCCGAGTGCGCCTCTCCCGGAGGGTTCGAAAATGACTTGTTCAATTTTTGTGATGTAGCAAGAATAGATTTTGAGACAAGAAAGCATAGATAGCTAAAGGAGGTGCTTAGGCATTCTTGTACATCCAGTTGGCCAGAAAAACCAAGACAATCAAAAAAACAAATGGATGTCCTCGAATGAAGAAAACATGCAAACCAACATGCTCACACAATAAGATAGCAAATAAATTATGTGTCAAACATGCACAACCAATTCTAGCATCTATCAAGCAATTGGCGATGACTAGGTCATCTATATATGAGTATATTGACTTAGGAGTCAAATGAGAACATTTGATCATAGGTCATACTCATTGTTTAAGCACAAGTGGGGTTACCACTTTTACATAAAGTATTAATGTGTTCACACCATTAGAGTTGCTTTAGCTCAAGTCTTAGAACAAAGCTCCCCCTAGATGTGATATCCCCCAAAGAGGGATGAACTAACCTTGGGTTTTGTCGATGATGACTTCATGTAAATAGTGAAGATGTGGATGCTCAATGTTGATGTAGTCCATCAAGAGTTTGGAGCAATCCTTTGAAATTTTGCACTTTCAATACCTACATGGGTTAGTCCCACAAGGAACATACAAGGATATCCATAGACATAGAGTGAATTCCACATATGATGATGTCCATGAATGCATTGAATACCATGTCCCTTGTCTTACCAACAAGAGGGTTTGTGACTCCATGAATTTAGTGCAATATGTTGAAGTTGGTTGCACAAGTTCTTGCCAAAATGAATATGAGTGAAGTATGTTGGCGGAGTCACCCTCAAGAACAGTCTAGTTCTTCTTCTTTGGGACCCACATCAACATGATGGGAATCCTTGGAGTTGTAGTCAAACTTGATGAAGTAGAGCTTGATGAAGTCTTGGGAGCCCACTTGACCATGGCTTTAGGTGCTTCTTCAAATGAGTCAATCTCTTCTTGAAACTTGTCCTTGCCTTTTAGCTTGTGGTCTTGTGGTGGAAGATCATCTTGAGCTTGTGTTCTGTGACGACCCCGGCTTAATCGTGCACTAATCATACACGCAAAATGCGCACGATCAAGCCTAAGGACTCACTTGAAGATATCACAACACAACTCTAAAAACATAAATAAAGTCATACAAGCTTTATATTACAAGCCAGGGCCTCGAGGGCTCGAATACATAGCTCGTTGGCATACAAGCGTCAGCGGAAGCATTAGATATCTGGGTACAGATATATTACCGAGAGAGAAAAATAGGCCTACACAGAGGCGGGGTAAAATAAAATACTACGATCGAAAGGCGTAGGCCTCCTGCCCTGGACCCTCCAATCCTACTCCTGGTCGTCAAACGGCTCCTCGTAGTAATAGTACTCGCCAGGCGGGTAGTAGTACTGGTCGTCGGCTGGGGCGTCCGGCTCAGGGGCTCCGTCGTCTGGTGGCATCAAATGGAATATGGGAGAAAAGGAAAATAAAGCAAACGTGAGTACTCATCCGAAGTACTCAGCAAGCAAGGATCTACACTACATATGCATCATTGTCAAAGGAATGGCTGTATATGTGGACTGGGCTGCAGAAATGCCAGAATAGAGGGGGAAGCCTAGTCCTATCGAAGACTAGCATCTTCAACAATCTTCGACAGTCTTGCAGCATCAGGAGAGAGCAGATGAACATAATGTAAAGTAGTAGTAGTAGTAGTATCATCAACCTCGACCTGAGATCCTTTCTCGACTCCCTGCGAGAAAGCAATCCCAGAGCCGTACTATCCAGTTCTCATCACATGTTCTAGTTGTACCGATCAGGATACAACTTCGAGTGTCCGTTACCGTAGGATAGGCTATCGATAGAAGTTTCTTCCCTGCAGGGGTGCACCAACTTACCCACCACGCTCGCTTAACTCCGGCCGGACACACTTTTCTGGGTCATGCCCGGCCTCGGCCAAACAACACGCCGCAAACCCGACCTAGGCTCTAAAGAGAGGTCAGCACGCCGGACTAACCTATGCCCCCGGGGGTCTTGGGCCTTCGCCCCGGGAACCCTGCACGTTGCGAGGACGTTTTGGAAGCAGACCTAGCAACCCCTTATACAAGCGCAGTTGCGTTCCCAGTCCAATCCAAAACGGGCCGCTCCTCGCTGACGTCAATAGAGCTTTGGCTGATGTATACGACGCAGAACGCCCATACTATGCCCACGTGATGGTTAGTGCTATCGGGCCAGAGGCCCCTCGGATCAAATATCCAAACCGTAGTGGATTAGGAGCGCGCGGAAACGAGCAGAGACTCACGACCGATGTGACCCCGTCACCCCGTCTCGAGGACTTGCGGCAAGGGCTAAGAATGCCCGGCCACGCCTCGTAGTTATCTCGCGGGCACCATCCAGGTCAACCTGACTCCACATCACTTCGCGTTAAGCTCGTGCGGGTACCCCTCAGGGCCGACCCGTCTTTAGTATCATGGTTCAGTGCAAGTCATAGTATCAATGGTATCCGTGTGTCCAACACCAAGGGGGAACCCTAAGGAATCACCCTCGATGGAATTCCCGCTCGATGTTATCATCAAGGTGAACGTAGGAGGAATCACCCTCGAGGTCCACACTTGAGGAGTTGCGCGACGACGTCGTTATCGGGGGTGGTGTAGGAGGAATCACCCTCGCTTACCACGACCGAGTAACTAACCTACAAGGTTAACATCAGAAGTGCTGACGAGGTATCACCCTCGGCACTCGACGGTAACCCAGCAGTGTCGGCAACTAAGGGGGAAGTGATGTGCTGTGCCAGGGTCTAGTCTTCAACCCCGAAGTTCGGGTCTTCTGATATCCAGCAGGGCAGTCGGGATCAAGTGGGGGTCTCTGTCGTGTCTCAACCCAGCCTATACTAATCAGTCTAGGATAACCAGAAAAGTAACAAGGCAGGGTACAATAATCAGGCTATGCAGCAGATATAGGAAAACAGTAGCAGTAGCAGTTCTAATGCAAGCATAAGAGAGAAGAGAATAGGCGATATATGGATGCTCAAAATGGGGGTGCTTGCCTGTTTGCTCTGGGGCAAGGGCAAGGTCTTCAGTGGTATCGTCGGGGACGTAGTCGTACTCCTGAGCTGCGTCTGCCTCAGAAGCTACGTCAATGTCGGGGTCTACCGAGAGAGAAGAGGGGGAAGAAATAGGTAAACATAATGCAAACAAATGCAATACGGTGCGTGTGATGCTATGACGCAGTGCAGGGTTGTCTAATTATGCATCTAAGTCATTTTAGTTATTTTTAGAATTATTCTGGGATTTAACATCCGATGTGTGTGCACTATTCATCTGCCGGATACGGGTCCGGAGTTACGAGTTCTTCTACGTAGGGGGTTCCGATGGAGAAACAGACGACACGATCAGACTCGGCTCGTCGTTCTGAGCAAGTTTCATGTTTTAACTTTTTCGATCCGAGCTACGGTTTAAAAGTTATTAATTTTTAAAGTTTATTCGATTTTTTGGAATTATTTTAAATCACAGAAATGGATTATGACGTCATGCTGATGTCAGCACTGCATCAGCGGTCACAGTGGCGCTGACTGGGTCAAACTGACCTGTGGGTCCAGTGGGACCCACATGTCAGCCTCTGTTAGCTTAACTACGGATTAAACTAACTAACAGGGTTAATTAGAGGGGTGGACCCCACATGTCAGTGAGACATTAGGTTAATCTAATTAGTTTCTATTTAATTAAATCTTTAATTAGGTTAATTAGTCGCGGGGCCCACCTGTCAGTGGCATTACGCCGCCACGTCAGCGCGTTGACCACGGTCAGCGTGGTCAACGGGGCCCGTGGGACCCACTGGCAGTGACCCAGGGGTGTCCCACGTGGCGGCCACGTCGGCGGCCGGCGCCGGAGTTGCGCCGGCGACCAAAAATCGCGGCGGCGCGGCTCGGACGCCCGTCGGGTTTCGCCCACAGGCCACCAAAACGGCCGGGGCTGGTCGCGTTCGAACGGGGAGCGAGCGCCGCATCGACCTAAGGGCCTAACGCGAGCAAAGGCGGCCGGGAACGAGCGCTATGACCTCGCCGGCGGCGAGGCGTTTCGGGTGAGCGTGGATCCGTCGCGGCAGGGCTCGGCTAGCTACGGGGTTGGTCGCATCCGGACCGCGGAGAGGTGCTGAGCACGTTCCTGCACTCGCACGACCATGACACAGGCTGCATCGCCGGCGGCGAGCTCCACGGCGGCGACGATTTTGGGTGACGACGGCTACGGCGCTACGATGGCGCAAACGTGCGGGAAGAAGAGGGGAAAAGAGCGCGAGCTCACCGTGAGGGCTCACGTAGGCCCGGCGAGGGCTTAGTAGCAGCAGAACGACAGCAATCGCCGGAGAAGCGTCGGCGGCCGTGGGCGGAAGATGAGCTCGTGGTGGCGCAGCAGTGTCTCCGGGCTCCGATGAGTCGGCGCAGACGACGTAGACGAGGACGAGGGAACCCTACGCCATCTTGGCGGGGCTCGGGAGCGACGGAGGACACGGATCGACGGCGGCGACGGCGATGGGTTTCTGGCGAGCTCGAGCGAGGCGATGCAGAGGCGAGGGGGAGAGAGAGGAAGTGAGCGAGGGGTCCAGGGGAGATGCATGGGCCTCGCCCTTATCTCCTCGCGACTGTCGGTGGCGTTGGTGCCGTCGCCGTGTCGCTGCCCGGCTGGCGCGCGAGCGCGCGACCAGGGCGCGGCCGACACGGGGAGGAGGGAGGTGAAGCTGGGCCAGATGGGCCGCGGCTCGGGGCACTGTGCACTAAGGCCCAGTGCACAGTGTCCCGCTTTTGTTTTTCTGTTTTAGCTTCTCCATTTTCTTTTATCCTTTTCTGTTTCAAAATGTTTAGGGCACTTGTGCACTTTTGAAAAATGTGGGAGTTGGCCCAAATATTGCAATGCAATATTAGCTCTCACCAAAAAGTGGTTTGAACAGTTTTGGAAGCCATTTGATTTAGTAACGATTTTAAATGAATTTAATATTGCTGTTTTGGGTGCTGTTTCATCTAGTTAGAGTCACTTGTCCAACTCCAAATATTTTGATATTGATTTTAGAAATGTTCCTGAATTATTTGCCATTTAATGAACATTTTCCCAACAGTGTTTGATCAACTTTATAATTCACTTTTGAATTTGAGTTGATTTTCAGATGTGAATTTGAATTGGATCATTAACCCATATGACTTGGCACTGCAAATGATCATGACTTGGCAGTTTTAACAGAGTGTCACAGAGCTTATTACAAGGGGGTGTTACATGTTCCCTCAAAAGAAGTGGGGTCATACTTATCTTGTTGAGGAACAAACTTCGTCTTGGGGTATTGATGTTATTCCCATTCAACTCCATTGGCATTGAACTTTCGTTGAAAACCAACACCTTGATTCTTCCGGTGCCTTCCTTGCTTGCATACAATTTCCTCAAATTGCTTACTCTAGGAAAGACTCTTGTAAACACCTTTCTCTATAATTCCCTTCAATAAACTATTTTCTTGCTCAAGTGTAACTTGGATAAGAGAATCATTAGTGGAATTAAGAGAATTACTAGAAGCAACAATATTGGATTTAGCATGGTTATTGTTACTACTAGAAGAAGAATCTTTCTTGCTCTTGGTACTAGATTTTACTTGTGGCATAAGAGGAGACGTTTGGCAATGTAAGAAGAACTCTTCTTTCGAATATCATAATTGATAGCTTTCAGAAACTCATGCTCTTGCTCTAAATTTAGCTTCTCGAAGCGTAGCTTCTCATGAGTTCTTAGGAGCTCTCTATGATCCTCTTGAGTTGTTCATGAGCTAACTTACACTACAAAAAAAACCACTTCCGTGATCATACGTGTTTGTCATAGTAGGTCACGTTTTCTGTCATGCATGTACATCCATGACGATTTTATGACAGAATCAAGATAGTCATACTTGTGCTATCGTAGAAGTGTTTCATGACAATACCAAAATTATCATCACGGAAGTGTTCACTTCCATGACAATAAATGATGTGTCATGGAAGTGCTTTTGTCAAGGGTAACCGACACGTGGCATCCACCGTAACAGGTCGCCGTTAAGCTATCGGGTCCGGTTTTGGATCCGATAACCCGCTAACAGCAATGACCAATGGGGATTTTCCACATGTAAAATTCTCATTCGCGGGCGGATCCATGTGTCGGCTTAGCGTTAGGACAGATGTCATCCACCGAATGGACGGGACGCGCCTATGATGCGTCGACACGTGGCTCGGTCCAACAGTGGCCCATTCAGGTCAAAAGGCCGGCCCGTTTGACCTGGTCAAAAGGTAACGGTCCAGCCCACTGAAAGCTTGTTAAAGGCCTGTTCGCATATAGCCCATTTACAGCCCACTAACACACGACCCATTATGGCCTATCCGAATTAGGCCCAATAGCGTCATCTGGGCCGTCCAATATGATTTCAGCCCGTTGTAACTTCTGGCCCATGTATGGCTCATGACGTCGTTCGGCCCATATGAGGCCCTGTGTTACTCTTGGCCCACTAACGGCCCGTGGTGAAACTGGCCCACAATGAACAGTATATCGCTTTATGCCCATTAAAGGCCCATTATTCCGTTGGGCCGTTCTAGCCCGTGTTATCTTTCGGCCTTCTAAGGGCCCATTTATTCTTGGGCTGATTTGCAGCAATCGATTACTTACGGTCCGTTACTGGCCTTTTCTAGTTGTGGGCCAAATTCAGCCCCTGGTTAAAGTCGGCCCGCTTCTGGCCCGTTAATCTGTTGGGCCGTTTTCGTAGCGTCATCAAATATGGCCCATTAACGGCCTGTTATGTCTGTCGATAGAATTAAGCCCGTTATACTCATCGGCCTATTAACGGCCTGTTATGGTCGGCCCATGAACGGACGATTCTCACTCTAGCCCGTTTCGGCCCACAATGCGGTCTGTTATTAGCCCACGTTTGGCCAATCGATCATACTGACCGTAGAAGGCCCATTATTTCTACGGCCCGTAGAAGGGCCGTAGGAGGCCCATGGTCACTACAGCAGATAGCAGGACCATGGTGGCAACGGTCTGTATGTTCCCCATGGTTATTGTGGCCTAGTTTTAAAAAATAGGTTATTGCGACCACTAGTAAACCGCGGAAAAAGAACTGCACTGACTACAAGCAAACAAATAAACAAGACAACAAGGAAATAAATAAGCAAGCAACTAACGCTAGGCTATTACGGCTATTTTACATATTACATCCACTGGGCATCAAAGTTCGCCACCAGTGCAAATATAGGGAACAAAGCAGCATATTACATACACTGGCCGTCTAAATTGGCCACCAGTGCAAATAAACGCGGCAGCAAAACAAGTCCATAACTGAAACAACTTCACAAGAGCTCAAGAAACGTTATCCTGGGTATCCACCATGCTGGTAATAAGCTTAGCAAGCTTATTAGCTTTCTCCTGTTTGGCACTAAAATCCTCCAACGCTTGTTGTTGCACCAAAAAGTATGCATTTTAATTCTCCAGGGACTTCCGCAGTCCTTCAGCTTCTTTTCACAGCACAGCTGATCGATGTCTTTTAGCTTGTAGTTGAGACTCAAGAAACCGAACTGATTCAGACAATGAGTTCGAAGAGCTTGTGCCAGCGGTAGTGGCCAGTAACTCGAACACTACATCAAGACAGGACTTTGGGGTTGTCTCACTGTCTTGAAGATGGTTTTTCTTAGCTGTTTTATCAGCTTTGTTGGAGACCAACAAGGATGTCTCACTATCCTGAACCTTATCTGCATTCCTTCCTTTACCATTGCTTAGTAAGGTACTCTTCCCAAATATTCTGTCAGCATTCTAAAAGAAGAAACAAGCAGACACATGACAGGTTTAGCATGTAGTATATGAAACTCATTTCGGTGAACCAGTTCAGTAGTAAGGTGGACAGGATTAAACTACCAAGTCTTCTATTGCCAAGTGGTACATAATAAAAGCATCAAACAAATATATATGTATGTCATATGGTCACTGCATTGTCTTGCCAAATCAAAATAGAGACACAGTTCAAATCATATCAGTTCAAGACAAAGCAGCATTGAAAGAATACAAGTGTGAGAAACTACACGGCACAACAAGATTTCAGATGGGTAACACAGGTATACATGTACAACAACACTATTGGCTCTGTTGTGATGCTAGTAATGTGCATGATATGAGAAGTCAACTGTATACACAATTGAATTTGAAATCAATAGAGCAATTTAGAAGTGCAAACCTGTTAAAGAAACATGTTTAAACATACCTGTTGTGCCATTGGAGTTTCGATTGGATCCTTCAATTTAAAAATAAGTTTGTATGAGTAAATACAGTGATACAAGAGCAAAGCAGTATGCACCATAGCGATGGAATCTTAAATGAGAGCAGTTCTTCTTCAGGTTTAAGCACTTGTTCTACTCGAATAGAGTACAGTAAGACGCAGGCATATAGTACTTCAAAATAAAAAATGAGCTCATAGACCTTACCACATTCTTGGTTCGGGACCAGTACAGAACAAGGCGTTCCCAGTCATCGTCCCGTAAATGTGTCTCATGAGAAAGTAAGGGAATTTGATGAGTTTCTTTGCCAGTGAAGTACGTTTTCTTCAGGTAATTCCGATACTGCCACCAAGCATTCTTGAAGATAGCAGAGGTATTAGCACAGGTTACCTCATCCTGAGTTTCCAAATCGGTCCTTCTCTGTAGAGAAAAATGGGAACATTTGCTGTATTATAACCAGCATGGAGGTAGAATGTATGGGACAAAGCAAAGTATTTGCCATGAATAACATTACTTACACATAATTCCTGGACGAACACCTGCAACTGGCTTTTTCCTTCATCTTCAGTATAATATTTCCATGATGGGAAGATACGCACATAGGATTTAACAACATCAAATGCGATAGATGCTAAACTACGAATGGCTGGTTGTGCTTTGTCCACAGGAATAGGTGTACTAAATGGTGGAGTTGGGGTTCGTCGTGGTAGTACTGGCACTTTGGGCACTGGAGCTGCCATACTAACTGCTCTTGTTTGGGAGCTCTGTGCTGGAGATGGTGTTGTGTCAACTAGAACTGGGTTACTATCTGCTGGGGTTGGGGTTAGATTGGGTGAAGCTGGTTCTCTGTCCATCAGAGTACGGGTACAATCTGCGGGAGTCTGGGTTATGTGTGGTAGGGCTGGTTCTCGTGCATGTACAACCGGGGTGCTATCTCCACCAAGAGGTAGCACTATTTTATTTAAAGACCGTGTTTTTACTCCGCTAGATACTGCCATCACCCCCTCCAATTCAAATGGCTGATAAAAAAGAAAAGTAGTTAAATGTACAGACCTTGTATGAGAGACAGATGCAATAGATAGTGTGGAAAAAAGAGGGCATGAAATAGTTCACATGTATATTGTTTAACTAAAAAGGATAGCATGACATAATTTCACATATATGATGTCTATCTAAACTGGATAGCATAGCATGACATAATTCAAAGATATGATTACTAACTAAACAGGATGGCATGAGATAATTATATGATGTCTTTAGTAAACAGGTTCACATGACATAATTCACATACATGTAATCTAAGTAATCAGGATCGCATGATATAATTACGACGTGTGATTTATATACTAAGCAGAGGGCATTCGCATATATGATGTCTGAACTAAGAACATGGTGTTGAATATTGTGTATATGGTGTCTAAACTATCCAATGGAAGACACCATATGCATGATATGAGAAGTATAACCGTGTCAAGTTAGAGCATACACCTCGGTGGGGGAATAGGACTGGTCATCTGTCTCTGAATCCATCTCTGAGGTGCTATCGGGACCCAGCAAGAGATCTGCTTCGATAGGTAGCACTGTCTACTCTGAAGACCTTGTTTTCACTCCAGATTTTTCCATCACCCACACAAATGGCTGATTCATAGGAAGAGTAGTTGAATGTACAAACATTGTCGACAAATGGAAATGTAATGAATAAAAGGATTGGCAAGATATAATTCAAATATATGATGCCTGGTTAAACAGGATGGCATTGCATATTTCACATATATTATGGCTGGCTAAAAGAGATAAGATTGCATAATTCACATGTATGATATAGAAACTAAACAGGTGGCATTACAGAACATGACTAAACTAAGCAGATGACATATATGATGTCGAAAGTACGCACTACAAGGCAACATATGCATGATATGACCAACATCATCATGCCATGTTAGAGCAAACACCTCGGGGGGTAAATAGGAGTGGTCAGTTTCGTCTGAATCTGCCTCAGAACAGATATCTTCCACTAGATTACAATCTGGAGGGGGGGAGGGTTTGCCATTGCACCCACCATGGAGCGATGTCTGCATGACATTGTATTGCAGCGCAAAACTCTTCTCTTTTTCTCTACATGTTCAGCATGTCTGTGTACAATATCTAACATGCATACAAAAAAATATAGTGAGATTATGTAAGGAGAGCATGCAGAAATCTAGAGTGATGGTAACAACCAGTGGATAGATCCAAAAATAATGATAGCAGACTGATGATAGCTTTACTTTAATAAAAAGACAGATGATGATTGCTTTACTGTTTGTTTCCAACCCAAGATGAACAACATAGAAATACACTAGGTGAACCAGATAATAGACAGAGATACTATTCATTACTGCCTCGATATGTGCCCCACAAGCATTTTAAAAGTGAAGTTTGAACATTAATTCGGAGCTGACTTGGAGTCTAAGAGGTGAACAGGACGATAAAGTAGCAGGTAATATTAAGCAATGCATAACATAAGCAGAAACAAAAGAGTGTGACCTCTCTTGTGGACCCGTGTACTCCTCAGGTTCATCTGCTGAGTTGATGATGGTGATGCAGTTGTGGTGGGTGCCGGCGGCAGGGAAGGAGATCTGAGGCGGCGAAAGATGGTCGGGAGTCGTGATGTCTGGTATGATGGATGCTTCTGACGATGGAGCAGCTCAGGTGAGGTGGACGACGTCGCAGGAGGAGTAGGACAAACCACACAAAGTTTTCTTCGACACCTATCTGTAACTAAAGTAATTCTGTAAGGGCTCCTTTGGCTTGCAGGATTCTAAAAACATAGGGATAGTAAAACACCAGAATAGGATAGGAATGCATGTGGGAAACAGAGCATTTGTAAACACGGGATTTTTGTCAACTTGGGTGTTTGGTTCACTGGAATTGGAACACAGAGGAATGCAAAGAAACATGGCTAAATTAAAGTGAAACCATATGAAAGTGTGTACAGTTAGAATGTTATTCTGCCACTAATGCACTTAGTCCTGTTTTCATGCATAGGATTTTGAAAAGTAGGTCCAGGTGGATGTTTTGCTCCATTCCTTTCAACCAAATGCATGAATAATTGAATAGTAGAGTACCATAGGAAAATTTCCTATTGCTATGTTTTTCCTTCACTTTTTCCTTTGAACCAAAATAGCCCTAATGGATCGACATGAATGTAGAGTAATAAGTGATGCGACAAGTGTACAACCTCTTTGGCGTAGCCGTGTCAACCTCAGCATCATTGGGTTGGTCACTGAAGAAGTTGCGGCAGAGGTGGCTGTCGGAGGTGTGGTGGAAGATCTGAGGCGTCTGTAGACGGCGTCCAGGGTACTGCTCTGTTGTGATGGATGGTTCCGTCGTTGGAGCAGCTTCGGTGAGCCGTAAGACGTCGAGGCTGAAGCAGCACAAGACAGACATCGTTAATGTCAAGTGGGATTCTAATAGCATCTTCAATAGATGATGTAAAATACATTACCAAAAAGTGGTAGATGTAAAATGTACATCACCAAAAAACACCTGACTACAACAGATGAGGTAAAAACTGTTGACTCTGAACTTAACTGTCGAAACTGAAATTTACTGTGGAATCTGAATGCTACTGTCGAAACTGAACGCACTGGTAGGAGAGATGCACTTCACATGTAGTTTAGGCCGCTCGAGCACTAGTAGTAGAGAAACAGTGATCTAAATCAGCAGGCGACCGACAGGGAACACAGTAGCAGATAGCAGCCGGAGCAGCAGCACCAACTAGAGCCAGAGCAGCAAGTCGTGTAGCTGCAGCAGCCTGTGTAGCAGCACCAGCAGCGTGAGCGAGAGCAAGAGCAGAGAAGCAGCACGGGCGAGGGGAAGAGCAGAGCAGCAGTGCGAGTGAGTGAGAGCCGTAGCAGCAGCAGCAGCAGTGCGAGCGAGCGAGAGCCGGTGCAGCAGCAGCACCTCCGGCTGGTATGGACGCCGCCGCCGAGGGAGCCTCGCACTGGGGGAAAGCTGTCGTGGAGATGTCGCTGGCGGCGCGGACTACGATGTAGCCGTGCCATGGGGGAGCAGGATCGAGCACCGGCGGTGCCGGGAGGTGAAGTTAAGGAGAAGGTGCGATGCGATGAGTGTACAACCTCT
This sequence comes from Thinopyrum elongatum, assembly GCA_011799875.1. Taxonomy (NCBI): domain Eukaryota; kingdom Viridiplantae; phylum Streptophyta; class Magnoliopsida; order Poales; family Poaceae; genus Thinopyrum; species Thinopyrum elongatum. Next base: position 117,033,065 of record CM022298.1, on the reverse strand, counting down.
TTGGTGGCGCTGAGTAGGCCTCGGCTTCGTCTGAGAAGTCGGTGAGGATGCTGCGGTTTCGATGGAGCAGGTTAAGGCGACGCTGTGGGGATGGAGCAGCCGCGATAGACGAGGCGATCGTCGGAGCAGCTCCTTGGAGGTGGAGGACGGGGCGGCTGAACCGGCCGGACGACGAGATCGATGACGGATCCTATTCCGGGGCAGTGGATGAGGGATGTCGAGATGTTGCGGTGGACAACATCGTCGGGGAAGAGGCTCCGGCTGAGCCACGGTGGGGTGGCGGACGGCGGAGGGTGGGGTTTCGCGGCTGCAGCAGAGAGGTTATGGCGGCTTGGGTTTTCGAATGGCGAAAAGGAGGTGATGGGAGGGGGGAACCATGACTTAGGGACGCGCTTGTCCAAAATGTAGGGTGTGTTACAAAGTACCCCCACCGATTTGAACTAGTGGCCGTTTCGGCTCAGGGTTAGAAGGGGGATTTCGCGTGTCGGGATTTGGCAGCTGGAGGGAGTTTTCGCGCACGTTGTAATTTCGGGATAGCAAGGCGCGGATTGTGAAGGCGCGAGTTTTCGGAGCACAAAGAGACAAAGCGATATCTGAATTTTCGGGATAACAAGGCGCCGATGGAAATTTTGGGACAAACCTAACGTGTAATAATGTACGTACCAAATAATTTCACACTATCCTAAAAAAATCAATTCGCACTTCCCTCGACGAAAAAAACAAAAACAAAAACTATTCGCACCACACAAAGGGAGAGTCTCATCCCGTTTTACTGTACAAATAAATGCTATTCAAAACTATGAATCCATGTTATGTGCAATTAAATTTTTTCGCTACTTGTATAATGCTTGTAACCTACTCATACGAACATTTTAGTGCATTCCAAATGTATATACTAGCGCTGCAATTTGAACTAAATTTGAATTTTTTAATCTATTTGAATAAGGATCTACAATCATGATTGTTGCCAAGTTAAACCATCATTTGTATATTACCTTAACAACACACCACATAATTACTATAGAGTTAGATATGAACTATGTGTACTATATATATGAACTCGAATTCAAAATTTTGAATACACTTGATGTTGATTCCAAATAATAGTACATTTGAAGTACTAGCTAGATCTTTATAATCTAAACCATGTTTCATATGTACACTGTATTTATCACACAAAGTATAGTGCCCTGCCCCCTACATTATGACAAGTATTTAGCCCCGAGCTGCAAATGCCACACATTATCACAAACTCAAAAAAATATTTATATGTAGTATAACATGTTCATGACCACACCATGTGTATCACCATTATATTCATGCATATGCATCGGTTTAAAACACTATGATCTCTTGTTCAAATATCTCAATCCACTTTTATAATGAATTATGATATCTGTTCATCTTTTACACCCACACAATCCTCTTCTCTTTGTAGCTAGCGCTAACTTTCGCTCGTGCATGCACACTCCCACCTCCCTCTCACCCTCCCTCGACATCCTCTCCATCGCGCACATTCGTTATTTCTCTTTAGGTCGTTCACCCACGGTGTGTGTAGGCCCTCCAGCTCCTTTCCGGCACACACCGATCGATATACCTCTCTAGCCAGGCGAACCTACCACAAACATACGCTTTCCCGCTTCTCTTCTCACCGTCCATGCCCTCCTCTGTCTAATACAGTTCCACGCACGTGCACACTCCCACCCCTCTTTTCATCGATCTCATACTCGCACACTCCTCCCCCCTCGATATGGTCCGCCTCTCGCACCACCTCCTAGCCGCATCCCTCTCACTCTATCCGTCTCT